>CM059432.1:111666342-112157999 GCA_030390025.1 Squalus acanthias
CACTCACACACTCACACACTCACACACACACACTCTCACTCACACACTCATACACTCACACACACACTCACACACTCACACACACACACTCTCACTCACACACACACACACTCACACACACTCTCACACACACACACACACTCACACACACTCTCACACACTCTCACTCACACACTCATACACTCACACACACTCTCACACACACACACCACACCACACACTCTCACTCACACACTCATACACTCACACACACCACACACTCTTTCTCTCAGCAGGCAACCCTGAGTTGTAATCAGAAGCTGCAAACCTGGAGGATTTTCTTTTCCCTACCGCGGAATGAAGCCAATTGTTGGGCGTGAGTTGCCTCGGCTGAGTTCAGCCAGCTCATCACAGACTAAGGCTGAAACCTGGGACTTCCTGGACTGTAAGGTTTAGCTACTCACTGTCCAAGCTTACTGAGCCATTGAGGGATTCTTCAAAGAGCTTTGGAATTACACATTGAGTTATTAAAAGAAAGTTGAAATTGGATGTGCACAGCTCATGAAGCCAAGAGTTTTGGAAAATGCCAGTTGAGCTAATTTAAATGAGATCCACCAATTTGCTTATTAGATTAAGTGCTATTTTTAGTTCTAGTACATTAATCAGAACCATTGTATTCAACTGCTAGAAATGTGGTAAGACAGTGAAAGTGCTGTTACTGCCAAAAGCCATCTCTTGGTGGCCAGTGGGTGATAACTAGCCTATAGTGCGTTTCCAGTGTCAATGTTCTATTTAACAAAAATCCTTGTTCTAATGGTGAGTTTGATGTGTGTGTTTTTAATGTAGAATGTTTGATATTGATATATCCAAATTGAGAGTAATGATATATTTGATTGACAAAGAGGACTGCATGACCTGTGTATTACAAGTCATTTTCTGCAGCAGTTTACAGATTGATAGGTTATATAGAGAATATTATCTGGGTTCATTTTATCCAGTTTATCTATTGTTAAATGTGCAAGGATTAAAGGCCTATGATACAAATAGAAATGTCTTGTCAATCCACTCAGCTCCAAAGATTAAGGACCATTGTGCAGTTCTCCTTCTTCTTCTAAAAGGAAAGAACTTGCCTCAGGACATCCCAAAACGCTTTACAGCCAATGAAGTATTTTTGAAGTAAAATCGCTGTTGTAATGTAGACAAATGTGGCAGCCAATTTGCACACAGCAAGGTCCCACAAACTGCAATGAGATGCATGATCAGATAATCTTTTTTTATTAATGATATTGTTTGAGGGATAACTATTAACCAGGACACCAGGAGAACTCTCATTCATTCTTCTTTGAATTGTGCATGGGACCTTTTACGTCCACTTGAGAGGGCAGGTTTAACGTCTCAGCTGTAAGACAGCACCGCCAACAGTGCAGCACTCCCACAGTACTGCACTGAAGTGTCAGCCTAGATTATTTGCTCTCTAGAATGGGGCTTGAACCCACTCCAGTTCCGTCCCACTTCTGGTGTCATATTGAGGTTCTTTAGATATCTGCTGATTCTTTCTGGCCCACTCTTTGGAGGACTCTTTTTCCTGCTACTCCAATATTTTCACAAGTCTATGCATCTCATAAAATCCCTACAAATTAGAGGCTAACAACTGCATGCTATTGCTCCATATTGGTAATTTTCTCATTTATGTTGTCCTGCTCAAGCAATTCTAATGAAGCAATACAATGTTTTCTTGCTATCATTTTGGTAAAAACCCTATAAATCATAAGATTAGACATGTTACTGCTCTATATTTATAGGACATAGAACATGTGCCTTTAAGAGATTAAACTTATGCATTAAATATATTGGATTTTATACCAATAGTTAATATTTATCAGTAAAATAGCAGAGGCAAAAAAAAAATGCTCTCTAAATAATAGAAAAGTGCAGCATTGGAGATCCTTTATATGTGACCAGGGAAAAATCAGTGGTGATGAAGATAAATCTTAACTAGGAAGTCCTGCTGATCATCCTATCTGTCATATTGTTCTTGATTTGCAGCATGGGAACTGAAGCTCAAACTCATCCATTCTCCCTCTTTTATCAATGTGATATTCCAGTAATCCCCTCTACATATTAGTGAAAGAACCCACTCATCACTGTTTGCCTTTGGATTGGTCTTCACAGGAATGTCATCACACCAATCCCAGGACTTGTAAATTATCTGCAATGAGTTGCTTTGCCTATGAAATTATGTCCGACCTTTGGATTCAATGAACCATCTTCCCCAGCAAGTGATCTTCTTTCATCCAATTCCAGTATTGGCTTTGAAGAGCCCCCCTTGATGGATGAAAGGGATTGTGAAAATAATGTTGCACAGACTGGAGCTGGCCCCTTGTACTAGAGGGGAGGATGGCTGTACTGAATATTCTTGAGGAGATTCAATTGTAGGATTATTTAGCACATGCTTCAGTTTGAGGTGGTCACTGGTATCATCTAATACTGGTTTATCAAGCAAAGTATCAGTGATCTGGTTGCTCAGAAATTATAGTCTCACAGCCTCTTGCACCAGAATAACAGTTAGCCCACCAGTCACAGTACTCACTTTGTTATTCTAATGATAATTAAATTTTAAATAGAGATTTATTAATTCTTAGAATTCTTGCACATTTAATAAATAGAAGGATCTGCCTGTTTTAGATGACTTCCCAGGACATCTGCAAAGCCACCTTTACCAATATGGCGGCATCCGTAACGCAGGAGCAGATCAGGCACGGGAGCTGCACCCCAAAATTGGTCCTTTTTGCCCCCATTTCCTGCTTGGAAAAAGATCGCAATGAGGACCAATTTTTACCCCATAGAATTAAAAACATTTAACAGGAATGTATTCACTGTACTATTTATAATAACAATGTGTTTTTTTTTCATTGAAAGCCAGGCTAAAACATTAGATGCAGTCACTTGGCCCTCATCACATCACTAGTTGTAAATATGATTTTCATTTCCATTCTTGCCTTGCTGTAAGCCTTACTTCCCATGTTTTATTAGCTTATGGTGGAAAAGTTTTGTAATTAATGCAATGTTTGCAACCAGAAGTTAGTCCACACACAAGCGGTAATAAAAAAAGCCAGAACAACCTATTTTGAATATGTCCTTTAGTCAGTAAATAACCACTTTGTGGTTGAAAATACCCAGTGAGTCAGCGTTAGAGTGGGAGGTTTTTTCCCCATCTAGTTCAAAACCAAAAGTACTGCAATCTTCTGGCACACAGTCACTCTAATGCTTTAAAAACAATTTAGGAACTGTCATCTCTGTAATTACAATAACTAATTACCATCCTCAGCAAACAAATTGCTGAACATAATATGCAAGCTGAATCAATTTTGAAAAAATGCAAATTTCAAGGCAAAAAGGGCATTTTGGCAAACCTGAAAGGGAAATGGGAAAATAATACACTTTGTTTTATCCTCACATAATTCCCAGGGAATATCATATCATAAATATTTGCATTCAGTTCTTATCAAAACATTTGCATTTGCTTCTTATCAGGCTGCAGACTGGACTCTGCCAGATACTGAGAGGAGCTACACAGCATGCACATATTTCTAATGAAACATGTCTCAGGCCGATATATTTTGGCTAGAACTTTATCACCATAATGGAGAGGTCAGTTACTTTCAGCAATGCCTCATTTTGCAACTGTCTTGTAATGTGATTCATCCAGGATTCATTCTAGAAAACAAGAATGTAAAAGACATGAGGAAATATTATATATATATATAAAATTGCTGTACATGTATCTAAAACATCTGTTGTCTGGCATAGGATTAACCAAGTACCCAAGATAACCACACTTGATGCCTGAATAATTGTTCACATTACTTAATTAAACAGAGTAAAAGTTGGGTTTTGCACTTAATTTTTGAAAAGTTACTGTTTGGTTGGGATTATGTCCTATAAGAGAACAAGCTCTGATTAATATTGGGAGAGATTTTTTTTTATTATCCATGCTGTCAGTTCTTTGAGAGGTTTTGCACACACTTCGGCTTTTATCAATCGCTGTAAGCTTGCACACTGAGTCTGTGGAGGGCTTGCTGTTAACAGACTACTATCAGGGCCAAGGGATACAGGAAATCCAAAATATTTATAATTGCAAATAGTACAGGGACACAGGCAAGGTTTCTAGCGAGGGCTTGTCTGATTAAGTGATGGGAACCATTCAATGCTGAGGTAATGGCTCTGTGTTTTCCCCCTTTTTTGTTTAAAGCTTTATAGTGATTCAAGGAAAATAACACGCAGATTCATATTTTTGAGTCTTCCCTCCCCATATTATTGTGATTCTAATCCCATTGTCACTGATATTAGTACTAGGTGCCTGACAGTGTGTTCTGTATGCATCAGTTGTTTATATAGCACTACTCAATTAAAGCAGTAATACTAGGTCGATTATTGTCCAGGTCGCCATTAGAATTCCTTCAAATCCTTTATTCTGAGCACTGCACAATTACTCTTCTCATTCTGATTGTTATTTGATAGTAACAGCTTCAGATTTTCCCCTTTTTCCCCTTTATACAATAAGAACTATGCAAATTGAACATTTACCTCACAAAAGTGTTCTGGTGGTATAAAATTACATAAATAAAAAAACATTGGCATCTATTTTAAACATTCAGCTTATTTAAAATGCTTTTCTTCCCTTTATCGCAATGTCTTATTTTTACTCAGCACAGTGACAGTAGTGGTGAAAATGGTTGATAGCATTTTTGTTTCATAAAAATCTGATTGCTTGGCTAGTGATTTGCTCGCTACACAAGTCTATCGGCAGTGTTTCAATGATATATGTGTTTTAAGAAAGAAAATCTTGCATTCAGGTACATACCATGCCTTACATGTCCTCAAGATATCCCAAAGCACTTCATAACCCATGGGTTACTGTTGTCACTGTTGTTTTTTAATAAACAGAGCAAGAAATTTGCAGACAGCAGGGTGCCACAAATAGAAGTTTTTGGTGAGAGAGGAATATTGGCATTGACACAGGAAGAACTCCCTGCTCTTCTTTGAATAGTGCCATGGGATCCACTTTAACATCCACTTGAACAAACAGTTCATCCAAAAGCCAGTACCTCTGATAATGCAGCACTCACTCAGTGCTGCACTGAAGTGTCAGTCTAGAACATATGCTCAAGTGCTGCAGTGGTTTTGATATAATTTACATAAATAGCCAATTTTTAAGTCTGAAATCACAATGATTAAAATGCAGCTTTAAAGGAGAAGGAAATTTTGAGGGAGGGAAGTTTTCGTTAGTTGTCTACTGAAATGTAATAGTTATAAAATTATCTGTTGACAGTTTAAAATATTCATTCATGACTGTATTTTTTAACTAGACAGTGGGAAAGTAAATCCACCAGAATAACTCCCCATGACTTTTTTTTAATTCATTCATGGGATGTGAGCGTCGCTGGCAATGCCTGCATTTATTGCCCATCCCTAATTGCCCTTTGAAAGGTGGTGGTGAGCCACCTTCTTGAACCGCTGCAGTCCGTGTGGTGAAGGCACTCCCATAGTGCTGTTAGGTAGGGAGTTCCAGGATTTTGACCCAGCGACGATGAAGGATCGGCAATATATTTCCAAGTCAGGATGGTGTGTGACTTGGAGGGGAACTTGGAGGTGGTGGTGTTCAAATGCGCCTGCTGCCCTTGTCCTTCTAGGTGGTAGAGGTCGTGGGTTTGGGAGGTGCTGCCGAAGAAGCCTTGGCGAGTTGCTGCAGTGCATCTTGTAGATGGTACACACTGCAGCCACAGTACGCCGGTGGTGGAGGGAGTGAATGTTTAAGGTGGTGGATGGGGTGCCAATCAAGCGGGTTGCTTTGTCCTGGATGGTGTCGAGCTTCTTGAGTGTTGTTGGAGCTGCACTCATCCAGGCAAGTGGAGAGTATTCCATCACACTCCTTACTTGTGCCTTGTAGATGGTGGAAAGGCTTCGGGGAGTCAGGAGGTGAGACACTCGCCGCAGAATTCCTAGCCTCTGACCTGCTCTTGTTGCCACAGTATTTATGTAGCTGGTCCAGTTAAATTTCTGGTCAATGGTGACCCCCCCAGGATGTTGATGGTGGGGGATTCGGCGATGGTAATGCCATTGAAAGTCAAGGGGCAGTGGTTAGACACTCACTTGTTGGAGATAGTCATTGCCTGGCACTTGTGTGGCACAAATGTTACCTGCCACTTATCAGCCCAAGCCTGAACGTCATCCAAGTCTTGTTGCATGCGGGCATGGACTGCTTCATTATCTGAGGAGTTGTGAATGGCACTGAACTCTGTGTAGTCATAGGCGAACATCCCCATTTCTGACCTTATGTTGGAGGGAAGGTCATTGATGAAGCAGCTGAAGATGGTTGGGCCTAGGACACTGCCCTGAGGAACTGCAGCAGCGATGTCCTGGAGCTGTGATGATTGACCTTCAACCGCCACAACCATCTTCCTTTGCGCTAGGTATGACTCCAGCCAGTGGAGAGTTTTTCCCCCAATTCCCATTGACTTCAGTTTTACTAGGGCTCCTTGATGCCACACTCGGTCAAATGCTGCCTTGATGTCAAGGGCAGTCACTCTCACCTCACCTCTGGAATTCAGCTCCTTTGTCCATGTTTGGACCAAGGCTGTAATGAGGTCGGGAGCCGAGTGGTCCTGGCGGAACCCAAACTGGGCATCAGTGAGCAGGTTATTGGTGAGTAAGTGCCGCTTGATAACACTTTCGATGACACCTTCCATCACTTTGCTGATGATTGAGAGTAGACTGATGGGGCGGTAATTAGCCAGATTGGATTTGTCCTGCTTTTTGTGAACAGGACAAACCTGGGCTGTTTTTCACATTGTCGGATAAATGCCAGTGTTATAGCTGTACTGGAACAGCTTAGCTAGAGGCACGGCTAGTTCTGGAGCACAAGTCTTCAGCACGATAGCCGGGATGTTGTCGGGGTCCATAGCCTTTGCTGTATCCAGTGCACTCAGCCGTTTCTTACTATCACGTGGAGTGAATCAAATTGGCTGAAGACTGCCTTCTGTGATGGTGGCGACCTCACTCGGCACTTCTGGCTGAAGATGGTTGCAAACGCTTCAGCCTTGTCTTTTGCACTCATGTGCTGGGCTCCACCATCATTGAGGATGGGGATATTCATGGAGCCTCCCCCTCCCGTTAGTTGTTTAATGGTCCACCACCATTCATGACTGGATGTGGCAGGACTGCTGTAAGATTCCAAAAACTGTAATAAAACTGCTGCTACCGTGTGGAGATCGAAGTTCAGAACGAATTGTGAAATGGTTATGGAATACTAGGAGGTCAGCATGTTCCTTTGTTTGTGAAGACACAAAATGGCGGAAGTCAGCAAGGGGTCCTTTGCCTGGTGGTCAGCATGGTCCTTTGTTTGTAAGACCACATGGACAGGAAGGAGAAACACGAATGACGAGGAAGTCTCGCCGTCACACACCTCACAGAAACATGAACGTGTCATGCGGAAAGAACTCCAATCAGGGAAGGTTTGGAGTGAAACTGACCTATCTGTGATATACGAGTGGGGCCGACAGAAAGGCCCTATAAAAGAAGTGACCCAGAGGCGGGAAATTCAGAATAAACAAAGAAGAACGGAAGAACAGACGAACAAAGAAAGCTGGCCAGTCTATGTTTTTCGACTTACGACTTTCCTGGACCGATCACCCAGAGATAAAGGAGTATGTATAAAAGTCGGACATAGAGCTTAGATATTATTAAAGGGTACTTTTATGTACAGTTGATTTGGTATATAAATCGCCAGGAGGTAGCGTATGGGTTGCTCGGTGTACTTTTATGTACGGGTAAATTGGGTGCATATTGATTGCGATGTACACTTGAATTTTGAACTGTAGTGTGAATAAAGACCAATTTTATTGATCACATACTTATCTGTCATTGTAACGCTTTTTCTTAATTCTCGAAGTCCGAACAGTAGTAAGAGAAAGGCTTACACTGCAGAGCTTTGATCTGATCCATTGATTGTGGGATCGCTTTGCCCTGTCTATAGCATGCTGCTTCCGCTCTTTAGCATGCATGTAGACCTGTGTTGCAGCTTCCCCAGGTTGGCACCTCATTTTTAGGTACACCTGGTGCTGCTCCTGGAAGGCTCTTCTGCACTCCTTATTGAACCAGGGTTGGTCCCCTGGCTTGATGGTAATGGTAGAGTGAGGGATATGCTGGGCCATGAGGTTACAGATTGTGGTGGAATACAATTCTGCTGCTGCTGATGGCCCACAGCGCCTCATGAATGCTCAGTTTTGAGCTGCTAGATCTGTTCTGAATCTATCCCATTTAGCACGGTGGTAGTGCCACACAACACGATGGAGAGTGTCCTCAGTGCGAAGACGGGACTTTGTCTCCACAATGACTGCTACCAATACTGTCATGGACAGATGCATCGAGATTGGTGAGGACGAGGTCAAGTAAGTTTTTCCCTCGTGTTGGTTCTCACATCATCTGTCGCAGGCCCAGACTGGCAGTTATGTCCTTTAGGACACGGCCAGCTCAGTCAGTAGTGGTGCTACCAAGCCACTCTTGATGATGGACATTGAAGTCCCCCACCCAGAGTACATTCTGAACCTTTGCTACTCTCAGTGTTTCTTCCAAGTGGTGTTCAACATGGAGGAGTACTGATTCATCAGCTGAGGGAGGGCGGTAGGTGGTAATCAGCAAGAGGTTTCCTTGCCCATGCTTGACCTCAAGCCATGAGACTTCATGGGGTCTGGAGTCAATGTTGAGGGCTCTTTCCCTTTAACAAGTAGAACACAAAGCTGAGGATTATTTGTTGCACCAATTTGATTTTTTACCTCAATCCAGTGTAGCCCTGCAAAGATGATTCATAGTTTGAATTTGTTGGGTAAAAAGGTAATTATATGCAGGATTTACCCATAAATAAAATGGTGAGCTCGGAGTGCATAGGTCCCACAAAGAATTTCCAGTGTTCTCAATCTTGCACCGTCACTCATCTGTCTAAAATGTGCATTTCTGGGCTTCCACACTGTACACTTCCGATCTTGGATTCAGAACTGGTAATGATGGACTGTTAGCAATTTGGAATTTGCTGCATTGTACTGAAGTTTCTGCATTATTGTTTCTGAATTACATTTTTATATTTTTATGCTGTTTGCTGGTGGATTTTTGAATCCAGGATTCCTTCTGCATAGACGAATAGCCACAAAACTGCTGCAATCAATTGAAACAACAGTGCTCAGCATAAACATTCCATTAGACCTCCCAACGGCATTCATGCAGAGGGATGAAAAGCAGTTATGCTTGGACCTGAGGAGTCTGATGCCATTTGGAATCATCCCAGGAGCCTATTATTCAAGCATACACACCTGAGGAGACTTGGCTTTGCTGTCTTTGTTTCATGAAGGAGACACTGACCAAATGATGACATCTACTGACGCTCAACCTGCAGAACAGATCTGATAAAGGGGCAGCGCTGCCCATGGCTGTCAAGGTTACCACAGCATTGAGCTTTTACATGCCCAGATTCTATTAAGCCACCATTGGTGACATTTGCCACGTTAGCCAGACTTCAGTCCACCCAATATATCAAGCAGATGATGGAATCCTTGTTTGCCAAGGGGACACTTGCCCATGGAAAGAAGGCAACATGAGAGGATGTATCATTTTTACCAGGTGGCAGGCTTGCCTAGTATGTAGGGCCTCATGGATGGCAGCAACAGCAACCACCATAGCATATATGGATAGGAAAGGTTTTCATTTCATCAATCTACAGGTATTCTCAGACCACAAGAGCAGAATAATGCAGGTGAATGTACAATACCCCGGCAGCAATCAGCATGTCTTCATTTCATGGCAGTCCACTGTTCCAGCACTAGTTCAAGGAGCAGGCAGACAGAACAGATGCCTTCTAGGGGACAAGGACTAAGCTCTCGGACCCCTGAGCAACGGACAGCAGGAAATATAATGAAGCTTATGTCTCCACATACATTCCTGTTATACATACAATTAGCACATTGAAACAGAGAATCTGCTGCCTGAACAGATCAGATTGGGTACTGCACTGCACCCAGATAATGGATCTCAAATTATTAGCGTCTGCTATATCCTCATAATTGTGGTCTAGAGAGGGAAAACCATTCAACCACAGGACCAAGTAAGTCAGCTTGCAGCTTGTGCTGGGTTTCTACCTACATAATCTTCTCTTTCAGGTTCTCCCAAGGTGGATGTAACTGTGCTGCTGCTTACAGTCTGGATTGCTCGGTGGGTGCTTGCATGAGTTGCCAGGTTCATGCTCATCTCTATTGGGAGGGACACTAGCTTGGCAGGTCCTTACACAAAGTGAAATAGACCATGTGGGGCACAGCAGCAAGTCCAATATAGTGCCAATTTGTCACTGAATAAGTGAGCTTGAAGGACAAGCAAGATAAGTTGAAGTGAATATTTCCCTGTTTGAGATGGCATGAAGCTATAAGCCTCTCCCTCGCCTGCACCTTCTATGGCCTGTACCCCTCCAATTTCTAAGTTGCCCTCCTAAAGGCAGCACAGGTTAGTTGGACCGCCACCAAAGTGGTTTCTCACTCGCTGGTTGTGGGCAGTCTTCTCCTTAAAAACTGATGCTTTTAGTATTTGGATGTAACATGAGGTGCATCACAATGCCTAGCCTGCATTGCATTTTTTGTGAAAGGCTGACTACTTATTGAGCAGTGAAGGGGGGCTGCAGTGGGTGTTGGGGGAGATGACAACTTCCATCCCCTCTCTCAGGACCTGCTGCCTCAGGTGTCAGCCGTGGCTCAGTGGGTAGCGCCCACCCCTCTGAGTCAGAAGGTCGTGGGTCCAAGCCCCACTCCAGAGACTCAAGCACAGAATCTAGGCTGGCACTTCAATGCAGTACTGAGGGAGTGCTGCACTGTCGGAGTTGCCGTGTTTCAGATGAGACGTTAAACCCAGGCATCGTCTGTTCTCTCAGGTGGATGGAAAACAACCCATGGCACTATTGGAAGAAGAACACTGAAGTTCTCCTGATGTCCTGGCCAACATTTATCCCTCAACCAACACCACTGAAACAGATTATCTGATTATTTATCTCATTACTCTATGTGGGAGCTTGCTGTGTACAAATTGGCTGCCACATTCCTACATTACAACAGTGACTACACTTCAGAAGTACTTCATTGCCTCTTTGGGACATCCTGACAGCATGAATGGCATTATATAAATGCAAGCTCTTTCTTTTCACAGCATGCAAATAGTTTTCAGTTCCATTTGGGCTTGGTGACAAAATGTGCAACAATTATATAAGGCAATGGAGGCCTTTCCTTTTAACAGCACTCAAGTTGCAACTACAGCTTCAGACATGGGAGCTTGGGGTGCAAGGTGTGAACATTTGGGAGGGTGCGTCATATGCCGCGTTGCTGATCAGTATTCAATCCCTTCATAGTACAGGCATTCATTTAATTTGAGATGACAAACCTTATTCAAACATACCCTGGCAATTGCTCACCTGCTGTCACAGCCTATGGAGTGGGAGACTGCATTAACTCTGTTAGCAGCCTCCTGCCTTGCCTGCTGTGCATTGGCTCAGATGCGGGGTGGGGGGGGGGGGCGGTGATTCTGCTGCTCCAACAGTGGAGACCATCCTTTATTGCACCTCCTCCAGAGTGCCCTGGTGATCGGAGTGCTTCTGACAGTTAGCCCCAAGTGTTATCTTCCCTGCAGTCAGCAAAAACAGTTCGGAGCAAAAGAAAGAAGAAGCAACACTCCATATTCCCTGCCCACGTGCGGTCATAGCACTCTCTGTTCACCTGGAGCATGCACAAGGAGCACATTACAATTATTCAAATTAGATGATGCGATCCTGGGCCTGTTTTCCCTGAGATCAGAGAATCAGCCCTATAAAATTGTTCCTCCAGACTTCAAAACTAAAAGTTATATTCTCTTTTTTCATATGTATCGATCCATATATTTTAAAAGGTTGCGTGTCTTGAAGATTGCAGTGGATGTTGCTTTTGAGTGAGCTGATTGGTCCATGGCCCATGAGATATCCAATGACCATGCTTTGAGTCAGGATTGGTTTCATTAATTTCTCCAAGGAAGATTTTCAACAAGTGTTATTTTGTGAAGGTTGACAAAGTATGAAGTGTATAAAAGTAATTAAATATTATTTCATTTATCATATTTTCTCAGTCTAGAAACACTCTTTTCTTGATTTCAATTTTCGATTCATCACCTGGGCCTAATCTGGTAAAGCGGCTCTTTATAGAACCCACTCGATTTTCATTCCGTGGATTTCAATAGGATGAAAATCAGGCACGTTATATAAAGGATGGACAATCCGCCCCTCCAGATTACTGTTCAAGCGGTGAAGGCGAACGTTTATTCCTTTAGCTCTGAATTGGATGCAGTTTATTAGGAGTCACCTCTTTCAACGTCTGATGCCCCTCTTCTGTTAATACATTACAGCAGCAAATTACCTGAGCTGTGTGGTATCCTGGATACAGTACAAAGCTGATAGGGGGTTTTGTGAGACGTTCTGAGTGTTTGTGACGCGTGGTTGTGGTCCCTTAAAATTGTTTAAGTACTTTGATATGAAATGGCAAATAAAAAGCATAATCAGAAAAGAGAAGTTGTTAACCTCTAGAGAACAGGTAGTACCTGACAGGTAACGAGGGATTAGGAATATCACTACAGGTAAGATAGTCCTTGTCGGTCAAATAGACCTTTAGCCTTTGCCTCATGACATTTCCCACAGAAAGGCAAAAAAAAAGGATTGAAAAATATAAGATCCCCAATAGCTCAATTGGTAGTAAACACTGAAGTGACATCAATAAGAAGGAAAAAAAGAAATATTTGCATTTCTATAGCGCCTTTCATAATCTCAGGACATCCCAATGCATTTTACAGCCGATGAAGTACTTTTGAAGTGTAGTCACTATTGTAATGTAGACAAACGCAGCAGCCAATGTGCGCACAGCAAGCTCCCACAAACAGCAATGAGATAATGTCCAGACAATCTGTTTTTACTTGTTGGTTGAGGGATGAATATTGGCCAGGACAATTTTTTTGAACTCGTGCCATGGGATCTTTCATGTCCCTTAGACTGGAAGGAGGCTAATGTAGTCTCCATCTTTAAAAAAAAATTATAGGCCAATTAGTTTGATATCGGTAGGTAGGAAAGATGGTTGAGGAAATGATAAGGGATACAATATATGGTTACATAGATAGAGAAGGACACCCAACATGACTCCAAAAAAAGGAGGTAATGTCTTACAAATTTAATTGTATTTTTTGTAGAATAACCAAGATGGTGGATGAGGGAAGCCCATAAGACATTGTCTACTTAGACTTCCAAAAAGCTTTTGACAACATACCGCATAAGAGGCTATGTATTAGTGGAAATATATTGAGCTGGATTGAGAACTGGCTGGAAGGATCTCTTTGGAGAACAGTCACCAGTGGTGAGCCCATTGCTTTTACTATATTTATTAATGATCTAGATATAGGTATTGGGGCCATAATCTGCAAGTTTGCAGATGATACTAAGATTTGTGTGAGTATTAGGTAGACGATGCTTGACTGCTTCAGGCAGATCTTGATGTGTTGGGAGATTAGGCTCATAACTGGCAAATAATGTTCAACTTGGAAAAGTGCAGTGTTATGCATGTGGGCAGGGCAAATGCTCAACATACCTTCAGGAAAAAGCATTAAAGCAGGTAGAGAAAGAAAGAGATTGGGCGTCCGAGTGCATGCATCTCTAAAGGTACATGAGCAATGCCGTGAAACAATAGCTAGAGCGAATATGGGTGTTGGGGTACATTTGTAGGCCAATTGACTATAAGACAAAGCACACTATTTTGTCCTTGTACAAGACCTTGGTCAGGCCTCAGTTAGAATACTGTGTCCAGTTTTGGTCTCCTCACATGGTGGGTGATATTGAGGCTTTGGAAAGGGTGCAGAGGAGAAGCCACTAGACTAATTCCCAGTATAAAGCATCTTAGTTATCAAGATAGGCTAAAAAAGCTGGGACTCTACACTTTAGAGACGCTTAAACTTAGAGATGATCTGATTATGGTTTATAAGATGATGAAGGGAATAAATTTTGTTCCAGTTGACAGTTTGTTCCAATTAAATAGGTTAGGGAGGACCAGGTCACAATTTTAGGTTGTACAAGGCTAGATCTAGGTTAGATGTCAGGAGATGGTTCTTTTCCCAGTGAATAGTGGACCTCTGGAACAGGCTGCCATCTCGTGCAGTGGTGCTGATTTGCTGAATTCCTTCAAGCGAGAGCTGGACCAATTTCTGGCTGGGACAGCATTAAATTATCAGAGTGATCTGCTGTCAGTTTCGATTGACCAAGGTGATCGGAGAGGAATTTCCCAGATTTTTTGTCACCAAATTGGCCTGGGTTTTTACCTGTTTATTCACCTTCCCAGGAAATCACATGGTTTCGAGTGGGTGGAGAGTGTATCTATTGCGATCCACAAGGTATCACAATTATATGGGACAGGTTGGATGGAGCAGAGGGTATTTTCCTGCCCATCAATGTTTATATGTTCATATGTACATCCACCTGAGAGAGCCTTGGTTTAACGTCTCATCTAAATGATGAGATTTAAAATCTAAAAGGAGATTTACTTGAATGGTACCAGGGATGAGGGACTTCAGTTATGTAGAGAGACTAGAGAAGCTGTGATTCTTCTCCTTAGAGCTGAGAAGGTTAAGGGGAGATTTAATAGAGGTGCTTAAAATTATGAGGGGTTTTGATAGAGTAAATAAGGAGAAACTATTTCCACTGGCAGAAGGGTTGGTAACTGGAGGACACAGATTTAAGATAATTAGCAAAAAAACCAGGGGGGAAATGAGGAGAATTTTTTTTACGCAGTGAGTTGTTATGATCTGGAATGCACTGCCTGAAAAGGTGGTGGAAGCAGATTCAATAGTAACTTTCAAAAGACAATTGGATATATACTTGAAAAGGAGAAACATTGTAGGGCTATGGGGAAAGAGCAGGACTAATTGAATAGCTCTTTCATAGAGCCAGTACAGATACAATGGGTTGAATGGCCTCCTTCTGTGCTGTATGATTCTATAACACCTCTGACAGTGTAGCACTCCCTCAGTACTGCACTGGAGTTTCAGCCTAGATTATGTCCTGAAATGGGACTATGAACACCCAACCTTCCAACTACAAAGCTGAGACTGCTACCACTGAGCCACAGCTGACAACTAGGGGAAATGTGTAGGAATTTAATCAGATAAAGGGATATTTGTAAATATGCGCATATATTTGACAAAAATATCTTTGCAGCAACACTCACAATTGTTGCCAAAGCCACTCTAGTCGGATCACAGCAATGTCATACAAACCTTTTTAAAAGGGCAAAGCTGCCTATTTTTCTTACAAAATGAGGGAAAAGTAATGAGTCGGAGAAAAAGAAATATTAAATACTGAGGAAAAAAATTCAAATCAGTAGTGCAAGCAGCCAACAGAATTTGCCTCAGCAAAATTGAAAGCTTACCTTTAAGTTTGCAAACATTCAAAATGTCTGAAGGGGCCTTCCATTCCAATCAGTGCTCATTTCATAACAACATTGAAGGCCTGTGGCACTTCCCCATTGATGAGACTGTGTACAATTTTGGTCTCTTTACCTAAGGAAGGATATACTTGCCATAGAGGGAGTGCAACGAAGGTTCACGAGATTGATTCCTGGGATGGCGGGACTGTCGTATGAGAAGAGATTGAGTAAGCTAGACCTGTATTCTCTTGAATTCAGAAGAATGAGAGAGGATCTCATTGAAGCATACAAAATTATTACAGGGCTTGATAGGATGGATGCTGGGAGAATGTTTCCCTTGGCTGGGGAGTCTAGAACCAGGGGCCACAGCCTCAGGATAAAGGGTAGGCCATTCAGGACTGAGATGAGAAGAAACTTCTTCACACAGAGGGTGGTGAATCTTTGGAATTCCCAGAGGGCTGTGGAGGCTCAGTCATTGGGTATATTCAAACCAGAAGTTGATAGATTTCTGACTAGTAAGGGCATCAAGGGATATGGCGATAGGGCCGGTGAATGGAGTTGAGGCAGAAGATCAGCCATGATCTCATTGAATGGCGGAGCAGGCTTGAAGGGCCGAATGGCCTACTCCTGCTCCTATTTCTTATGTTCTTATGTTCTTATTATGGGAGGAAGAATTAATTGAAATAGCACTTGCCTGCCACATTGCAGAACAGTTGGGCGAATACGAAGCCTAAGGTTGGGTGAAAAAGAAAGAAAGACTTGCATTTATATAGCGCCTTTCATGACCGCTGGACGTCCTGACAGCCTATGAAGTACTTTTTGAAGTGTAGTCGCTGTAGGATGCCCAATGATGCACACCCCATTCACCTGTTCAGCACTAGCGCACAGCCCCATTCGTGCTTTTTCCACTAACGCATCGAATTGTCATTCGAATCCAAGTATTGCCCAAGCTCCTTCCCTGCTAACTTATTCCTGATAACATTACTCCTTGGGTGAAAAAAAGTTCTAACTGGCTTCTCTTCTTACTCCCAGCATTGTAATTGTCACTCGTTACTGCATTATTAGTACAGCTTTTTTTTTCATATTACACACACCCTCTGATTATTTGTATAATTTCATTCAATATATTAATAGAGATGATAATGGAACAATATATTAAAGGCACTAGTCTTTAGAATACAGGGAGGATTTACTAAGATTATTACTTTAATTGAAACATAAACATGCAATTATTCTAATGTTTATAATTTTGCTACGGTGCACAAAGGAAATCTGTCCCCTTTCTGACCCTGTCTCTCCCATCCCCTCATGCCCCACCCCCCGTGATTTAATTTTGTATCTTTGGAAAACAAGAGTCCCACTGATCTGTTGCCTTATTTTTCAAGAAGTGTGTGATATCAGGACATCTGCAATGGTCAGAGCCAGGTACGCCATTTTAAATTCTTCAGCAAGAAGACAGCAAGCGTGGCGTCGCCGTGTCACTGAATAGGCTCCAGCTCTCAAGCCCTCCCATCTGGCTGCAATCAGAGTGAAACAGGCAAACACACAGAGCAGTGTTTTGCCAATTTTTTTATAATCCAATTTGGAAAACAAAAGAAGCATTTGATGAATATTATGTTTCTGGGTCCTCGGGACTGAAATAAAGTCAAAAAGGAAGTTATTTTTTCAAAAAAACACCATCAAAAAGATTGCTGTAACATGAGCACACAAGTGTGCTTGGGTTGTTGTGCTGTCATTAAAGTAAATTTGTAAATTGAAAGTGGAGAAAACAACGAAGAAGCTTTGAAGTACAGAGAGAGGGCCCCAGCCCAAGCTCAGTGAAGACAGCGCTGTCAGAGAGAGGGTCCCACCCCCAGCCCAGTGAATACAGCGCTGTCAGAGAGAGGGTCCCACTCCCAGCCCAGTGAATACAGCGCTGTCAGAGAGAGGGTCCCACCCCCAGCCCAGTGAAGACAGCGCTGTCAGAGAGAGGGTCCCACTCCCAGCCCAGTGAATACAGCGCTGTCAGAGAGAGGGTCCCACCCCCAGCCCAGTGAATACAGCGCTGTCAGAGAGAGGGTCCCACCCCCAGCCCAGTGAATACAGCACTGTCAGAGAGAGGGTCCCACCCCCAGCCCCAGCCCAGTGAATACAGCGCTGTCAGAGAGAGGGTCCCACCCCCAGCCCAGTGAATACAGCGCTGTCAGAGAGAGGGTCCCACCCCCAGCCCCAGCCCAGTGAATACAGCGCTGTCAGAGAGAGGGTCCCACTCCCAGCCCCAGCCCAGTGAATACAGCGCTGTCAGAGAGAGGGTCCCACCCCCAGCCCAGTGAATACAGCGCTGTCAGAGAGAGGGTCCCACCCCCAGCCCCAGCCCAGTGAATACAGCGCTGTCAGAGAGAGGGTCCCACCCCCAGCCCCAGCCCAGTGAATACAGCGCTGTCAACCAGGAGAGAAATTCAGGATCTGCTTAGAAGCTCCAAATCATTTCCAGTTGACGTCAGGCAGGATTATGTAGACTCTGGTAATTATTTTGAATGCTTAATATTTTGTAATGAAAACCAGCTGAGGGGCTCTTTGAAAAGGAGAGCACCTTCAAATCAAAAAATAGCTCTACCTATGTACTATAAATGGATATATTTGCCCATGGGCCTCCTCCATACTATTTTAAAATTGCCTTTGTAATTATTTGCATTACTTTGCTATGGTGACGACTCCAACTCTTTCACACACGCACACAACACACAACAGACACACAACACACACACAACACACGCAAACAAACATATGGACTAATTACCTGTGAGACCTAAGCCAGCTGGAGCAAGTAATGTAGGGATTCTGTATAAGATTGGCAAAGTGTCAGCTACTTGGACCCAACACTCCCCCGGAAGTCTACACCCCAAAGCCACAACACACGGAGGGAGGGAGGGATAGGTTGTTAAAGAGGGAAGTTCGGAGTAACACCACCACCATCTAGACAGCACAATAATGGTGATCCCACCCAACTGATCGATTAGGACAGCTGGTGTGCTCTCTTGCCTGGTTACCACACCCGTCACCTTCCAGCCTGAAGCATGGAACACTGCTAGATCATTATGGACAACTGTGCCTATAAACTTATACACATGGTATATTAGGGCTAATTTTACCAATCCTTCCTGCTGAACTTTTAGATCATTATTTCTGAAAATCTTGAGCCGTGCACATCCGAGTTTCCGATATGCCCCATGAACGGGTGAGAAAATCACCAGCAGCACATCATCATAAAGTAACCCTAATGTGTTGTGGTGCCCTAATATTTGGTAAGTTTCTACATGGTACATTAATTTTTTGTTAATTCGTTCTCAGAATGTGGACATCGCCGTCAAGACTGCATTTATTGCCCATCCGTAGTTGCCATGAGAAAGTGTTGGTGGGCCTTCTTCTTAAACCCTTGCAGTCCCTGTGGTACAGGTGCTCCCACAATGCTGTTAGGTAAAGAGTTCCAGGACTTTGACCCGGCAACGAGGAAAGCACGGCGATATGTGTCACGATGGTGTGTGACTTGAAGGGTAACCTGGAAGTGATGGTGTTTCAATGCACCTGCTGCCTTTGTCCTTCGAGGTGGTGGGGGTTGTAGGTTTGGGAGGTGCTGCCAAGAAAGCTTTGGTGAGCTGCTGCAGTGCATCCTGTAGATAGTACACACTGCAGGCATGGTACACCAGTGGTGGAGGGACTGGATGTTTAGGTTAGTGGGTGAGGTGGCGATCAAGCAGACTGCTTTGTCTTGGATGGTGTCGAGCTTCTTGAGTGTTGTTGGAGCTGCACTCATCCAGGCAAGTGGAGAGAATTCCATCTCACACCTGACTTCATTGAATCATAGAATCATAGAAAGTTACAGCACGGAAGGAGGCCATTTTGGCCCATCTTGTCCGTGCCGGCCAACAAAGAGCTATCCAGCCTAATCCCACTTCTCAGCACTTGGTCCGTAGCCCTGCAGGTTAAAGCATCCGGAATGCACATCCAAGTACTTTTTAAATGTGGTTAGGGTTCCTGCCTCTACCACCCTTTCAGGCAGTGAGTTCCAGACCCCCACAACCCTCTGGGTGAAGAAATTTCCCCTCAAATCCCCTCTAAACCTTTCCCCAATTACTTTAAATCTGTGCCCCCTGGTTTTTGACCCCTCTGCTAAGGGAAATAGGTCCTTTCTATCCACTTTGTCTATGCCCCTCATAATTTTATACACCTCAATAAGGTCTCCCCTCAGCCTCCTCTGTTCCAAGGAAAACAGACCCAGCCTATCCAGTCTTTCCTCATAGCTAAGATTCTCTACTCCCGGCAACATCCTTGTAAATCTCCTCTGTACCCTCTCCAGTACAATCACATCTTTCCTGTAATGTGGTGACCAGAACAGCACGCAGTACTCTAGCTGAGGCCTAACTAGTGTTTTATACAGTTGAAGCATAACCCCCCTGCTCTTGTATTCTATGCCACGGCTAATAAAGACAAGCATTCCGTATGCCTTCTTAACCACCTTGGCCCAGAAATTCGCCTGTCCGGCTTGCCGCGGGGGTAAGGATTGCGCGCGCTCTTACCTACCGCGCCTGCCGTTGTGTTTTGGGCCCACGGGAACTTCGGGTCCTGGGCCTCTCCCAACTGCCGGCGCGCAGTGCTTGCGTGTCCCGGGGCGCAGTTAGTGCGATGCGTCCCCTGGGATCACGTGGGCCATGGAGAGCCAATGGCAGCAGACCATCTTTCATTCATAAATTTGACAGGAGACCTGTCAAATCTGTGAATTGAAATCGGCCCCAAAAGAACAGCTAAACTTAAAATAAATTTAAAAAAAACCCCATCACATTTATAAAATAACTATAGTTAAATAAATTAACCACTTTAAACAAAAATTTAAATTTTTGAAAAAATTAAAATACTTTTTAAAAGTTATAAAAATAAACTTACCTTTCTTTAAAGTATCTAAAAAAGATAAACCTGTTGAAAATTTTTTAAAATTATACTTAATTAACCACTTACCTTGTTCAAAACGGGTCTTGCGCTTCCTTTTCATTCGCGTAGTATCTTCCATACTTACCCTCGCGTAGAAACCTGAAAAAAAATCTAAGTTTGCTGCGTGTGCGCAGCCTCTAGCGCGCACACGGTTCACCTAGGAACCGCCCCCTTCACCATACCGGAAGTTCCGATTTCCCGCGCATGCGCAGTACATGCAGGAAACCGGCACTTCGGGAAGCAATATGGGTGAGTACGGACTGTGTACTCACCCGGGAAGGGCCGAATTTTTGGGCCAAGCTTATGTACTTGGCCTGCTACCTTCAGGGATCTGTGGACATGCACTCCAAGGTCCCTTTGTTCCTCTACACTACTCAGTGTCCTACCATTTAATGTGTATTCCCTTGCCATGTTAGCCCTCCCCAAATTCATTACCTCATACTTCTCCGGATTGAATTCCATTTGCCACTGTTCTGCCTACTTGACCAATTTATTGATATCTTCCTGCAGTCTACAGCTTCCTTCTTCAGTATCAACCACACAGCCGATTTTAGTATCATCTGCAAACTTCTTAATCATACCCCCCATATTCAAGTCAAGATCGTTGATATATACCACAAAAAGCAAGGGACCTAGTATTGAGCCCTGCAGAACCCCACTGGAAACAGCCTTCCAGTCACAAAAACACCCATCAACCATTACCCTCTGCCTCCTGTCTCCGAGCCAGTTTTGAATCCAACTTGACACTTTGCCCTGGATCCCATGGGCTTTTAACTTTGTGACCAGTCTACCATGTGGAACCTTATCAAAAGCCTTGCTAAAGTCCATATACACTATATTAAATGCAATACCCTCATCTACCCTCCTTGTTACCTCCTCAAAAAATTCAATCAAGTTTGTCAGACACGACCTTCCCTTAACAAACCCGTGCTGACTATCCTTGATTAATCCGTGTCTTTCTAAATGAAGATTTATCCTGTCCTTCAGAATTCTTTCCAATAATTTTCCCACCACCGAGGTTAGGTTGACTGGCCTGTAATTACTCGATCTATCCTTTTCTCCCTTTTTAAACAAGGGTACCACATTAGCAGTCCTCCAGTCCTCCGGCACCACACCTGAAGCCAGAGAGGATTGAAAAAATGATGGTCAGGGCCTCTGCTATTTCCTCTTTTGCTTCGCTTAACAGCCTGGGATACATTTCATCCGGGCCTGGGGATTTATCCACTTTTAAAGCTGCTAAACCCCTTAATACTTCCTCTCTCACTATGTTTATTTCATCTAATATTTCACACTCCTCACCCCCCCCCCCCGCGATAGCAATATCTGCTTTGCCCCTCTCATTAGTGAAAACAGACGCAAAGTATTCATTAAGAACCCTACCGACGTCTCCCGCCTCCACACACAGATTACCCTCATGATCTCTAATAGGCCCGACCCTTTCTTTAGTTATCCTCTTACTCTTAATATATTTATAAAACATCTGGGTTTTCCTTGATTTTACTTGCCAAGAATTTTTCATGCTCTCTCTTTGCTTTCCTAATATCCTTTTTAATTGCACCCCTGCACTTTCTGTACTCCTCTAAAGATTCTGGAGTATTTAGCCCTTGGTATCTGTCATACGCCTCCCTTTTTTTCTTTATCCTACCCTGTATGTCTCTAGACTTGAGCCTTGTAGATGGTGGAAATGCTTTGGGAGTCAGGAGGTGAGCCACTTACCACAAAATACCCAACCTCTGACCTGCTGTAGTAGACACAGTATTTATGTGGCTGGTCCAGTTGAGTTTCTGGTCAATGATGACACTCACGATGTTGATGGTGGGGGATTTGTTGATGGTAATGCCATTGAATATCAAGGTGAGGTGGTTAGACTCTCTTTTATTGGAGATTGTAATTTCCTAGTATTTGTGTGGCGTGACTGTTACTTGCCACTAATTAGCCCAAGCCTGGATGTTGCAAGCGGGCATGGGCTGCTTTATTATCTAAGGAATTGCAAATGGAGTTGAACACTGTGCAGTCATCAGTGAACAGTCCCACTGTTGACCTCATGTGGAGGGAAGGTCATTGATGAAGCAGCTGGAGATGGTTGGGCCTAGGACACTGCCTTGAGGAACTCCTGCAGCGATGTCCTGGGGCTGTGATGATTGAATCATTGAATCAGAGAATCATAGAAAGTTATAGCACAGAAGGAGGCCATTTCGGCCCATCGTGTCCGCGCCGGCCAACAAAGAGCTATCCAGCCTAATCACACTTCCCAGCTCTTGGTCCATAGCCCTGCAGGTTAGAGCATCCCAAGTGGACATCCAAGTACTTTTTAAATGTGGTTAGGGTTCCTGCCTCTACCATCCTTTCAGGCAGTGAGTTCCAGTCCCCCACAACCCTCTGGGTGAAGAAATCTCCCCTCAAATCCCCTCTAAACCTTCCCCCAATTACTTTAAATCTGTGCCCCCTGGTTTTTGACCCTTCTGCTAAGGGAAATAGGTCCTTTTTATCCACTTTATCTATGCCCCTCATAATTTTATACACCTCAATAAGCTCTCCTCTCAGCCTGCTCTGTTCCAAGGAAAACAGACCCAGCCTATCCAATCTTTCCTCATAGCTAAGATTCTCTACTCCCGGCAACATCCTTGTAAATCTCCTCTGTACCCTCTCCAGTGCAATCACATCTTTCCTGTAATGTGGTGACCAGAACTGCATGCAATACTCTAGCTGAGGCCTAACTAGTGTTTTATACAGTTGAAGCATAACCCTCCTGCTCTTATATTCTATGCCACGGCTAATAAATGCAAGCATTCTGTATGCCTTCTTAACCACCTTATCTACTTGGCCTGCTACCTTTAGGGATCTGTGGACATGCACTCCAAGGTCCCTTTGTTCTCCAACAACTACAACCATCTTCCTTTGTGCTAGATATGACTCGAGCCAGTGGGGAGTTTTCCCCCTGAACTCCATTGACTTCAATTTACTGGGGCTCCTTTATGCCACACTTGGTCAAATGCTGCCTTAATGTCAACGGCAGTTACTCTCACATCACCTCTGGAATTCAGCTCTTGTGTCTATGCTTGGACCAAGACTATCACAAGGTCTGGTGGAACCCAAACTGAGCATCAGTGAGCAGGTTATTGGTGAGTAACTGCCGCTGTATAGCACTTCTAATGACTCCTTCCATCACTTTGCTGATGATTGAGAGTAGGCTGATAGGGCGGTAATTGGTTGGATTGGCCCTGCTTTTTGCGCACAGGACATATCTGGGTAATTTTCCCAATTATCGGGTAGATGCTAGTGTTGTAGCTGTACTGGAACAGCTTGGCTAGTCCTGAAGCACAGGTCTTCAACACTGCAGCTACAGGTAACACGTGACATATTAACACATAGCACAGTCCCACATTACATTAGTACGTGTTCTGCTAATACATGGTACATTAATACATGATACGTTCACACGTGGTACATTTATTCATGGTAATTTCACATACAATGCATTAATATGTGGTCTGTTAGTGCATGTTACATTAATACACATATGGTACATTAAATCAGGGAATGTTCACAAGTGGTACATGAATAAAAAGCTCAGATTTGTACTTTCACTGATTTTTCTCTTTACAAGCATGCCAGAATGGAACAGCCTATACTAGTAACTTGTTGATCAGAGGGCTATTTTAAGGGGTTAAATTAATCACCTGAAAAAGTTGTTCTAATATTACCCAATTCCCTGCTAATATCTCTTATATCTCAGGCATGTTGTGCTCTACGTTATAGAGGTAGATACCCAAATACAGCTAAAATTAACCAGCTTGCCAACCACACACTAATAATGTCACTGCAGCCAGAAACAGGAAGTTGGTATTTTGTCATCCGCAGTTAATCTTGAACAGCTCCGTGCAATACTTTTTATTTATAAATTATTAGTGAATTATTCACTGTAGTCAGGAAGAGACTGGGAAATGCTAGATAAAGAATGAGAGCTTCCTTTCACAGCTCTCCTGACAGATTGGAATGTTTCACACAGTGATTCCTTTATAAAAATGCATGCTCATAATTCATTGCAGGATGTAAAGAGCCATTTGGGTTTGGTATCCAGTTCTTTAAGGACAGTAAAGTGTTTGATTTTTTTTTGGACAAGGCCTGCTCTATGACCTGTCTACTCGTTCAATGAACAATAAATGAAGGGTAAGGTTTCACAGCCTTCACAAGTTCAAATAACTGTAATTATTTGTGCACCTGTACATTTACAGAAGACCTTACAATACCTTTGATGTAACGAGCAACAACTGCCTATATTGATATCAGTGGCTACTATTCAGTTTGCATTGTAACATCTTACATATTGCAGAATGGGAATACCCCTAAGGACAGGGCATTATCGGATGGTAAAACTTACTTGTCGTGGGGGAGTGTAATAGTGCAGACTGCAGACCATAAGTTGGTGCTTTAAGCTGCTCCCACAGCACTGTGGGAGTACCTCCACCACACGGACTGCAGCGGTTCAAGAAGGCGGCTCACCACCACCATCTCAAGGGCAATTAGGGATGGGCAATAAATGCTGGCCTTGCCAGCGACGCCCACATCCCAGGAACGAATAAAGAAAAGTTGTGCCAGAGCTGTAGGATGTAAACCTGAACCTGTGATTCCTCACTCAGTGAGTTCCCAATCTCAGCCATACCACCACGGAAAGACAACAAATGGCAGCCAGGTACTTTTTTCCCCTGCACATAGAAAGGGAAAAAAAATGATTTTAAAGATATAATAGCCCTGAAATTCCATGGGGGTTCAACCAGCATAATGCTGATGGGAGACTGGTGAAATCGACAGAGAAGCAGTGTGTATGGCCATTTGAGCCATTTCCCTGGGAGTTCTGCTGCTTTCTTCCAGAAAGAGACCACGAGAATTCCCATTGAATTTCAGGGCCAATTAATTTGCTGTGGTGATAATTAGTTTACAAAGTACCTGCTGTGGAACTCTCATTATAGAAATCAGATTCTACCACTCAAAGATTACATTACATTAGAGACTGGTAGACGGTAGTTAAAGGTATTATATTGGAAGACAGGTACGTCTAAATTTTTGCTGAACCCACTACATTACATGCTTTCAATGCACTACCTCACAAAAACAACTAACATTTGCATTTATATAATGCCTTTAATGTTGGAAAATATCCCAAGGCACTTCACAGAGGTTTAAGGAAAACAAACACTGAGATGTGAATTTCAGAGAGTAGGACCTAGGTGGCTAACAGCGGTCGGGTGAAGGGAGGGGGGAATGCACAAGAGTTAGATGAACAAAGAGTATGAGGTAGGGGCTGTATGACTGAAAGATGTTAGAGACATAGGGAGGGGGCCATGAGGATTTCAACACAAGGATGAGAATTTTGGGGGACCGGGAGCCAACATATGCCAGTGAGGACAGGAATGATGAACAAGCAAGACTTGGTGCAGGAGAGGATATGGGCAGCAGAGTTTTGGATAATCTGAAGTGTATGGATGGTGAAGAATGGGAGTCCAGACAAGAGAAGATTGAAGTAATCATGTCTTGAGGTCATAAATGCATCAATGAGGGTTTCAGCTGTAGATGGGCTGAGTAGGGTGGAGGTGGGCAATGTTACAGAGGTGAAAGTAGGTGATTTTTGTGATGGAGCAGATATGAGTTCAGAAGCTCAGTTCAGGATTGAGCAGAATACTGAGGCTGATGCTGGTTTTGCCTTAGGCAGTGGCGAGGAAGAGAGATGGAGTTGGTGGTGAGGGTGTGGAGGAAGTTATGGCCGTCAGACAAGCATAGTGACAAAAGAAAATGGAGAGGTCAAGAGAGGTGATGGAGAGGTACAGCTGATTGTCATTAGCATACACATGGAAGCTAACTCCATATCTGTGGACGATGTCGCCAAAGTGTAGATGAAAAAGTGAAGGAGGCCAAGGGTAAATCCTCAGGGGAATTTGGAGGGTTGGTGTGGGGGCAGGAAGAGAAGTCAATGTTGGAGATGCTTTGGCTACAATTCACTAGGTAAGAGTGGAACCAAACAAGGGCAGTCCCACAGAGTTGGACAACAGGGGAGAGGCATTGGAGCAGGATCATATGTGTAAATGTGTATATCAACTGTGTAAAAAACTGCAGAGACATCAAGAAAAAAAGAAAAAAGAAAAGAAAGACTTGCATTTCTATAGCACCTTTCCTGAACTCCGGACGTCTCAAAGCGCTTTACAGTCAATGAAGTACTTTTTGAAGTGTAGTCACTGTTGTAATGTAGGAAACGCGGAGCCAATTTGTGCACAGCAAGGTCCCACAAACAGCAATGTGATAATGACCAGATAATCTGTTTTTGGTATGTTGGTTGAGGAATAAATATTGACCAGGACACCGGGGATAACTCACCTACTCTTCTTTGAAATAGTGCCATGGGATCTTTTACGTCCACCTGAGAGAGCAGACGGGGCCTCGGTTTAACGTCTGATCTGAAAGACAGCACCTCAGACAGTGCAGCACTCCCTCAGCACTGCACTGAAGTGTTCGCCTAGCTTTTATTATCTGCTCAAGTCCCTGGAGCGGGACTTGAACCCACAACTTTTTGACTCAGAGGTGAGTGTGCTACCAACCGAGCCACAGCTGACACTGAGCAAAATGGAAAAGGAGGCGGGGTAGCCCTGATAATAAAGGATGGGATAAAGACAGTAGAGAGTAAGGATCTTAGCTCCGAAAATCAAGAAGTAGAATCAGTTTGGGTGGAACTATGGAACAGCAAGGGGCAGAAAACATTGGTGGGAGTTGTTTATAGGCCCCCACGTAGTTGTAATGTAGGGCAGAGTATAAATCAAGAAATTAGAGGCGCATGTAACAAGGGTAATACAGTAATCATGAGGGACTTTAATCTAGATATCGACTGGGCAAACCAAATTTGCAGTAATAGTGTGGAGGACGAATTTATGGAATGTATACAAGATAGTTTTCTAGATCAGTATGTTGAGGAACCAACTAGGGAAGAAGTTATTTTAGATCTAGTGTTGTGCAATGAGAAAGGGTTAATTAATAATCTTGTAGTAAAGGGGCCTTTAGGGAAGAGTGACCATAATATGATAGAACTTTATATTAAGTTTGAAAGTGATTTTAGTTAAATCCGAAACTAGGGTCTTAAATTTAAACAAAGCAAATTATGTAGGTATGAGGGGCGAGTTAGTTAAGGTAGATTGGAAAACTACATTAAAAGGTATGATGGTAAACAATCAATGGCTAGCATTTAAAGAATTAATACACAATTTACAACAAATATGCATTCCTTTAAGGCACAAAAACCCCACAGAAAAAGTGGTCCAAAAAGAGAAATTAAAGATGGTATTAGATCAAAGGAAGAGGCTTATAATGTTGTCAAAAAGAGCAGTAAGCCTGAGGATTGGGAGGATTTTAGAATTCAGCAAAGGAGGACCAAGAAATTGATAAAGAAAGGGAAAGTAGAATATGAGAGTAAACTAGCGAGAGATATAAAAACAGATTGTAAAAGCTTCTATAGGTATGTAATAAGGAAAAGATTAGTGAAGGTAAATGTGGGTCCCTTACAGGCTGATACAGGAGAAATTATAATGGGGAATAAGGAAATGGCAAGAGAAATTAAACAAATACTTTCTGTCTGTCTTCACAGGAGAAGACGCAAAAAAACTCCTGGAAATAGTGAAGAACCAAGGGTCTAGCGACAATGAGGAACTGAAGGAAATTGGCATTAGTAAAAAAATAGTACTGGAAAAATTAATGGGACTGAAAGCCGATAAATCCCCTGGACCTGATGGCCTACATCCAAGGCTTTTGAAAGAGGTGGCTATAGAGATAGTGGATGCATTGGTTGTCATCTTCCAAAATTCCATTGATTGTAGAATGAGTCCCATGGATTGGAAGGTAGCAAATGTAACCCCACTATTTAAGAAAGGAGGGAGAGAGAAAATGAGGAACTACAGACCAGTTAGCCTGACATCAGTAGTAGGGAAAATGCTAGAATCTATTATTAAGGACGTGGTAACAGGGCACTTAGAAAATAATAATAGGATTGGGCAGAGTCAACATGGATTTATGAAAGGGAAATCATGTTTGACAAATCTGTTAGAGTTTTTTGAGGTTGTAACTAGCAGAATAGATAAGGGGGAACCAGTGGATGTGGTGTATTTGGATTTTCAGAGGGCATTCAATAAGGTATCACATAAGAGGTTATTAAACAAAATTAGGGTTCATGGGATTAGGGGTAATATACTAGCATGGATTGAGGATTGGTTAACGGACAGAATAGGAATAAACGGGTAATTTTCGGGTTGGCAAGCTGTAACTAGTGAGGTACCGCAAAGATCTGTGCTTGGGCCCCAGCTATTCACAATCTATATCAATGATTTGGATGAGGGGACCAAATGTAATATATCCAAGTTTGTTGATGATACAAAGCTAGGTGGAAATGTAAGTTGTGAGGAGGATGCAAGGAGGCTTCAAGGGGATATAGACAGGTTAAGTGAATGGGCAAGAACATGGCAAATGGAATATAATGTGGAGAAATGTGACGCTATCTACTTTGGTAGGAAAAATAGAAAAGCAGAGTATTTTTTAAATGCTGAGAGATTGGGAAATGTTGGTGTTCAGAGGGACCTAGGTTTCCTTGTACACGAATCACTGAATGTTAACATGCAGGTACAGCAAGCAATTAATGAAAGCAAATGGTATGTTGGCCTTTATTACAAGAGGATTTGAGTAAAGACGTCTTACTGCAATTATATAGGGCCTTTGTAAGACCACACCTGGAGTATTGTGTACAGTTTTGGTCTCCTTACCTAAGGAAGAATATACTTGCCATAGAGGGAGTGCAATGAAGGTTCACCAGACTGATTCCTGGGATGGGGGGATTGTCCTATGAGAAGAGATTGAGCCTATATTCTCTGGAGTTTAGAAGAATGAGAGGTGATCTCGTTGAAATATATAACATTTTTGCAGGGCTTGACAGGGTAGATGTTTCACCTTGCTGGGGAGTCTAGAACCAGGGGTCACAGTCTCAGAATAAGGGGTCAGCCATTTAGGGCTGAGATGAGGAGAAATTTCTTCACTCAGAGGGTGGTGAATCTTTGGAATTCTCTACACCAGAGAGCTGTGGAGGCCTAGTTGTTGAGTATATTCAAGACAGAGATCAATAGATTTTTGGATATGAAGGGAAATTGGGATAGTGCAGGAAAGTGGAGCTGAGGTAGAAAATCAGCCATGATCTTATTGAATGGCAGAGCAGGCTTGAGGGGCCAAATGGCCGACTCCTGCTCCTATTTCTTATTTTCTGCTCTTCTTTGAAATAGAGCCATGGGATCTTTAACATCCAAAAGACGGCACCTCCGACAGTGCAGCACTCCCTCAGCACTGCACTGGAGTGTCAGCCTAGATTTTTGTGCTCAAGTCTCTGGAGTGGGACTTGAACCCACGACCTTCATGACTCAGAGGCAAAGGTGCTACCCACTGAGCCACAGCTGACACATGACAGATGTGGAGGAATAATGGTGACAGTCACAGAGAATGTTGTTGTCACATCCCATCCTATTCTCATTCCGTCACTTTTTTCCACAAAACCTTCCCATCCAGCCAATATTTCCCGCTCCAACTGTGACGAAGGATGCAACTCGAAATGTTAACCTGTACAGCTGCTGGCCGACCTGCTGTGCCTCTCCAGGATTTGTGTTTTTATTTCCCTCTCCAAGCCTGCTGCCGTGCTCCTGAAGAGGCCACCCTTGCTTCCTTTTACAGAACTGTCCCTATCAGTTCCGAAACTGCTACTCCCTTTTTTTCCCACACACACAGAGCCACTATCAAAAACCTCAGAACTCTCCTTCAAATCCAGCAGTCGTTGATGGATGTTGAGACCTTGACACATCCACAAGTATGCCATTTAAGGTTCTTTTTGTTCATACCTAAATGCTTTCAATCTACAAATTAGTCACAGAAAATGTATCCCACAATGCTTAATTTCCTCTCATATCACCACACTTTAATACATTTGCCACTTTTAGTGTTTCCAGGCCTTTCATTAGCTTTATTGGGTTTTTTTAACTCTCGCTTTAAAAGTTTTGTAGCTTTAATGACTCTACTGCTGAACGCGTTTCCACATTTCCTGAAGAAAGTGTCATTCATGTTGTATTCACAACAAGCACGCTTGAAACGAGTGCTGTTGTTCAACTGGGCTGTTTTGAGGCAGGCTGATCTCTTGGAACAGCCTGTCCGACAACTCCAACACACAGCTGCCGTCTTGATAGTTTGTGTAAATCTCGACAACAAAACAGTATATCTGGTGCAGCAAAATGTCTTAAAAACAGTTTTCATATTTATCTTAAAAAGATAAAAATGGTACATTTATAGATGATTGATGTCACAGCAACAGACAGCATCACTACACCTGCTTCTGTGTTTAAGTGTAGTGAAGTGGCTGCACCGTGACAAGGCGTCCTAAAAAAGTTAGTTACATTTTTATGTGTATTTTAATAATATTTATTCATTGCAATTAAATTCATAAAACAGCCTTCTTTTTAATTGTAGCATTGGGTTATTAGTGCTTATCTCATCTGAGCATTCAGGGTGCAAAGATATTGGGAATTACAGACAACACCGACTGGTTTTGCAATACATTGTCAGATGAACTTGAAGTCGTCTTGTAATTCTCAACAGATGCAAACCTGATCGCAGTTGCCAACTTTTGTTATATTGTCTTAATACTGGCACAGCTATCAACATTAGGGAACTGGAACAACACCCTGAAGTTGTAGGCCTTCCCTGGTCAGTACTAAGTTAGTTGATCTCAGCCAGGGCAATATTAGGGATGCTACAGTTGGCCTCAACGTGCTGTGTAAAGCAGAAATTGGCCAGGTTTGTCCTCCTGACTTCAATCCCTGCTGGACTCTGCTGCACACAGCAGCTTAAAGCGACAGGCTGCCACCCAGGCCTGACAAAACCCGATTGTTGGGGACAGTGCATTGATCACCCTGCATTCGATTGCATTCCCTGGGGTGGACCATTTAAATTTAAACTTCTCCCCTGCCCCTAGTAATGTTGGGCTCCAGCTAAATGCTGGAATATCTAGTATTACTAAGAGGGTAATGAAGGAAAACATGATGCTTGTTGTCACCCTGTCATTGCAACAAATAAAAAAAGTAATGTCACTGTAATTATAATATGCACAGGAGTAATAAAGCAAAACCAATTCTCCACTTCAAACAATATAAACATTTGGGCCTGCAGTCTGTGGGGCTATATGTTGCGTGGGAAGCATTTTGCAGTTCTCAGACCCAAATCTTTGGACATAATAAGACATTCTGCTACAGTGACAGTGCAACCAGAAGCATGGCAGGGTAAGACTTGGCTGGGCACTTCTGATATCCAGCAGAAGAGACACTGTTCGAGGTCCTGATACAATTTCTCGCCCATGCCCGCCCAAGTAATGCTAGAAAACAGGCATACGTTGGGCAGGAAACTCTGCCCCTCCTTTAAATAACAAAACTAACCAGAGCAGTATTCAATAATTAGAACCAGTGGGGTTCTCATGCCTCCATTTCAAGTCACGTAAATAATGGTCACAGAGGGAGACATATGGCCATAGACTTGTACCCCAGCAAGGACTCAAAACCTTCAAGGTAGAAGCAGAGAGGAAGAGAGAAAATTCGTGAAAAAAATTTCCAATGTTATAAAATAAAATGATCTTGGTATAGGTTCTGTGGTGCACAGACCTTTGCCAATTCCTCCATCTCATTTTCTTGGTGTGAGTATTTAGGGTACCTGTGATCGTTCAATACAAAGGGTACGGATTCTTTTCTCGCCTCACATTCTGTGGTAAGTAAGAGCTGAGAACAGACCTTTCTTTATTTGCTCTTGAGATGTGGGCGACAATGCCACATTTATTGGTCATTCCTAGTTGCTCTTAGAAGATGGTGGTCGGCGTGCTCCTTGAACTGCTGCAGTCTTTGTGCTTCCACACATGAGGTGAGACACTCATGGAGAGCATCCAGTCTCTGCACTGCTCTTGTAGCCAGGATGTTGATATGCCAATTAAGTTTCTGGTTAATGGTGACCCCCCAAGATGCTGATGGTTGGGGATTTGACGATGATGGTGCAGTTGAGGGTAAGTGGAAATGGCTAGGCTTTCTCTTGTTTGAGATGGTGATTACCTGGCACTTATGTGGCACAAATGTGACATGGAATTAGTACCACACAACTGAAATCAGTTTTGCTTAAAGTAAAAACTTCAATGCTCAGTGATGGCTACCTTTATCCACTTGGAAAATCTTGTGGAAACTCTGGAAGCTTTTTTTTGCCAAAGGCTTCAGGGAAAGCTTTGAACCTTACCCCATTAATTATTCCTCTGTCCCGATTTCCCTGCCGAGGTACAGTTCCAGATAGCTGCAGCTCTCTGGTACCTCACTCAAGACATCCTTCACATGTCATTGCCAGTGGACTATTTGACTATTGTGGCATCATCGCTCAACCTGATCCTGCCATCACTTGAAATACATACACAGAAGCATTGTTCAATTGAGGTAATTAGATAATAATCAGCAATTAGAAACCATGACAAATTTCCCCCCTTCTTAGCCAAAGAGCATTAGTGGTCAATGAAATCAGCCTCATCACACCCTTTCTCAGATCAGCAAATGCAGCGATGAGCTGGGAATTACGTCTGGGAATTTTCTGGTCCATATGACTCGGTGCTACACCACACTGTGCATTTACCCACTCGGTCATCCGACTGTCTGCTCGTGTGGCCTGTTTTCCTCATTGCTGCTTACTTCCAGACTGAAAATTAACAAAAAAAATGATTGTACTGTTGGGAACATTCAAATATAGGAATTCCAGCAATTCAGTGTGTTTCAAATGCAGTTTTAATTTGCCTAGAATAAGGACTAGACCTCCTTGAATCAGATTATTTCTATAATGTTCAGTATGAATCCAGGAATATTTAATACCCTTTGGTTCAGTTTTCCTATTTCTCCAGACTGATTGTTATTTATAAGTGAGCCTGATGCATGTGGTTGAGAGAAACCTTGTGTTTTGATCTGTTGGGGTCTGAACAGTGAGCCCTTTTTCGGATTACTTATCTTTTAAATAAACTTCATGCAAATAATTGGTGGTAGCAATTCCTCCAGACTGACGCAGGGAAATTGTGAAATCTCATCAGCTAATTAACAAAGGAATAAACACTGTTAATTAACATCTTTAATGGGCACAGGTGGTTTGTGGAACAGCCAATTCTTGTGTGGATTAACCTTTTACTTAGATGTAGAAATCCAGTTAAATTATGCACCAGAATATCTGTCAACATACAGTAATTTGTATTTAGAGAGAACTGGACCTTTCTAGCCCTTGAAGTTTGTCCTAAATAAACTGTTTTTCCATAACAACCACGCATGCCAAAAATATAATACAACCCTGAAATTACAGAACAAAAAAGATCTACATGTATATATTTATGGTTTATAAATTTACTGTTCAATTTACATTGCCACCATTATGTAGGTTTATACCTATATTATGGTGTAAATGCACTAATTGTATGGGATTATGTTATTTACTGTAAATGAGTGTTCAGAATTAGGAAAACTCTATCATTCAGATTATTGTCGAGAACTCTTGTGGCATCATGTGATACGGAGAAAATGGAATTTAGCCAGGGCAGCAGATTATTGAGGAAGATGAGGATAAGGGCGGTAAGTAAATTTATACTGACACAACGGGTTAACATTAGTTAATTGGTGTCCTCTTCTGTCTATACGAATGATGACGAGTAGTTTACTGGAAAAACAGCCATGGACTGATATTGGGGTCCACATAGGTTAAATGCTTTCCAACATCACAAGCTATTATTTGCAAAAATCTTAGCTGATACCACACCCTAGTAGTTTACCATACCCTTGTTTGAATTTTACCTAACTATTCCCTCCACACCTCCCCTCTCAAAGGCAGTGGCCCCAAAAATCCATGGGGCTATGCTAGTTTCCGGCCTTTGATTGGCAGAACATTCACCTGCCTCTTGCAAAGCAAATGTTACCACGGGGTGGGGGTCTGGGGAGGGGGTGCTGTTGGGGATTCTCTATGGCAGGAGTTCCCGATTCCCAGGCTCATTCTGGATCTGGTGTAGTACTGGAGCCCAGTATACCCAGTAAGATGAGCCCATCTTATCCTTACCAGTTATCCATATCTGCACAAATTCCAGTAGCGGATACTGGACATTGACCAGGAGCAGAAATCTTTGCTGATTTCTTGTCTTCTACATAAGTCAGGAGTACTAAGCCCAAGTGTAACATTCCATCTGATCCCTGGTTGAGATTAACTAACTCAGCACGGAGCTAATGGTAAAACCTTAAACCTTCCTGTTGGCCACTTTAAATTTCAAATTATATTTTGTCTCTCTCTGGACCATGCTTCATTCTCTGGCTGAAATGATGGGCAAGCACCACAGTCCCAGTGCCATCCTACAGACAGCTATTGGGAAATTTGCGGAGATTGACATCCTGCTTGACTCACCTCATTCTCTGTGGTGAATCAATGCATCTTGGTACCTCCTTTCCCAGCAGCTTGACTGACTTAAGGAATTTGCTCTGTCAGGTGTTGTTGGTGAAAATCTATATCCTTCTATTCAGTGTCACATCACCGGCAAAATGATATGCAACACATTACAAGAAACATAGAAACATAGAAAATAGGTACAGGAGTAGACCATTCGGTCCTTCGAGCCTGCACCGCCATTCAATGCGTTCATGGCTGAACATGCTACCTCAGTACCCCATTCCTGCTTTCTCGCCATACCCCTTGATCCCCCTAGTTGTGAGTATTCTATCTAACTCCCTTTTGAATATATTTAGCGAACTGGCCTCAACAACCTTCTGTGGAAGAGAATTCCATAGATTCACCACTCTCTGGGTGAAGAAGTTCCTCCTCAGCTCAGTCTTAAATGGCTTCCCCTTAATCCTTAGACTGTGACCCCTGGTTCTAGTTTTCCCTAACATTGGGAACATTCTGCCCGCATCTAATTTGTCTAAACCAGTCAGGATTTTAAATGTCTCGATAAGATCCCCCCTCATTCTTCTGAACTCCAGAGGATACAAGTTCAGTTGACCCAATCTTTCTTGATATGTCAGTCCGGCCATCCCAGGAATCAATCTAGTGAACCTTCGCTGCACTCCCTCAATAGCAAGAATGTCCTTCCTTAAGTTAGGAGACCAAAACTGCGCACAATACTCCAGGTGTGGCCTCACCAAGGTCCTGTACAACTGCAGCATCACCTCCCTACTCCTGTACTCAAATCCCCTTACTATGAAGGCCATCATTCCGTTTGCTTTCTTGACTGCCTGCTGCACTTGCATTCCCACCTTCAGTGACTGATGTACCATGACGCCCAGGTCTCGTTGCACCTCCCCTTTCCCTAATCTGCCACCATTCAGGTAATAGTCCGCCTCTCTATTTTTACCACCAAAGTGGATAACCTCACATTTATCCACATTGTACTTCATCTGCCATACATTTGCCCATTCACCCAACCTGTCCAAGTCACTCTGTAGCCTCCTAGCATCCTCCTCATTGTTCACACTGCCTCCCAATTTAGTGTCATCCGCAAATTTGGAGATATTACATTTAATCCCTTCGTCCAAATCATTAATATATAATGTAAACAGCTGGGGTCCCAGCACCGAACCCTGCGGTACCCCGCTGGTCACTGCCTGCCATTCTGAAAAGTACCCATTTACTCCTACTCTTTGTTTCCTGTGTGCCAACCAGTTCTCAATCCACGTCAACACATTACCCCCAATCCCATGTGCTTTAACTTTGCACACCAATCTCTTGTGTGGGACCTTGTCGAAGGCCTTCTGAAAGTCCAAATACACCACAACTACTGGTTCCCCCCTGTCCACCCTATTGGAAACATCCTCAAAAAATTCCAGAAGATTTGTCAAGCATGATTTCCCTTTCACAAATCCATGCTGACTTGGACCTATCATGTCGCCACTTTCCAAATGGTCTGTTATGACATCTTTAATAATTGATTCCATCATTTTACCCACCACCGATGTCAGGCTGACCGGTCTATAATTCCCTGCTTTCTCCCTCCCTCCTTTTTTAAAAAGAGGGGTTACATTGGCCACCCTCCACTCCATCGGAACTGATCCAGAGTCTAAGGAATGTTGGAAAATGATCGTCAATGCATCCACTATTTCCAAGGCCACCTCCTTAAGTACTCTCGGATGCAGACCATCAGGCCCCGGGGATTTGTCAGCCTTCAGTCCCATCAATTTCCCCAATACCTTTTCCCGACTAATAAGGATTTCCCTCAGCTCCTCCCTCTTACCAGATCCTCTGACCCCTTTTATTTCCGGCAGGTTGTGTGTGTCCTCCACAGTAAACACCGAACCAAAGTACTTGTTCAATTGATCTGCCATTTCCTTGTTCCCCATTACGACTTCCCCTGTTTCCGACTGCAGGGGACCTACGTTTGTTTTTACTAACCTCTTTCTTTTTACATATTTATAGAAGCTTTTGCAGTCCATTTTAATGTTCTCTGCAAGCTTCCTTTCATATTTTATTTTCCCTGCCCTAATCAAACTCTTTGTCCTCCTCTGCTGAGTTTTGAAGTTCTCCCAGTCCCCGGGTTTGCTGCTACTTCTGGCCAATTTGTACGCAACTTCCTTGGTTTTAATACTATCCCTGATTTCCCTTGTTAGCCATGGTTGAGCCACCGTCCCTTTTTTATTTTTACGCCAGACCGGGATGTACAATTGCTGTAGTTCATCCATGCGATCTCTAAATGTCTGCCATTGCCCTTCCACTGATAACCCCTTAAATATCGCTTGCCAATCTAACCTCGCCAATTCACGCCTCATACCCTCAAAGTTGCCCTTATTTAAGTTCTGGACCATGGTCTCTGACTTAACTGTTTCCTTCTCCATCCTAATGTAGAACTCCACCATACTATGGTCACTCTTCCCCAGGGGGCCTCGTACCACAAGATTGCTGATTAGTCCTTCCTCATTACACAACACCCAGTCCAGGATGGCCTCCCCTCGAGTTGGTTCCTCAACATATTGGTTTAGGAAACCATCCCTTAAACACTCCAGGAAATCCTCCTCCACCGTATTGCTTCCAGTTTGAGTAGCCCAATCTATATGCATATTAAAGTCACCCATGATAACTGCCGTGCCTTTTTTGCACGCACCTCTGATTTCCTGTTTCATACCCTCCCCCACCTCACTACTGCTGTTTGGAGGTCTGTACACAACTCCCACTAACGTTTTCTGCCCTTTGGTGTTCTGCAGCTCAACCCATATTGATTCCACATCCTCCAAGCTGATGTCCTTCCTAGCTATTGCATTAATCTCCTCTTTAACCAGCAATGCTACCCCACCCCCTTTTCCTTTTATTCTATCCTTTCTGAATGTTGAATACCCCTGGCTGTTCAGTTCCCAGCCTTGATTGTTCTGGAGCCACGTCTCTGTAATCCCAATCACATCGTATCCGTTAACATCTATCTGCACAGTCAATTCATCCACCTTATTACGGATACTCCTTGCATTAAGACACAGAGCCTTTAGGCTTATTTTATTAACATCCTTTGTCCTTTTAGACTTATGATTTAGTATGGCCCTTTGTGTTTCTTGCCTTTGTTTACTCGGCCTTCCCCTATTGTTTCTCACCCTTCTAACATTTGTTTCTGACTGCATATTACTTCCCCCTGTTTCGCTACATAGGTTCCCATTCCCCTGCCATATTAGTTTAAATCCTCCCGAACTGCTTTAGCAAATATTACCCCGAGGACATCGGTTCCAGTCCTGCCCAAGTGCAGACCGTCCCTTTTGTACAGGTCCCACTTCCCCCAGAACTGGTTCCAATGCCTCAGGAATTTGAATCCCTCCCTCCTGCACCACTGCTCAAGCCACGTATTCAATCTCACTATCCTGTTCTCTCTATTCTGATTAGCACGTGGCCCTGGTAGCAATCCAGAGATTACTACCTTAGAGGTCCTACTTTTTAATTTAGCTCCTAGCTCCCTAAATTCTGCTTGTAGGACCTCTTCCCGCTTTTTACCTATATCGTTGGTACCTACATGCACCACGACAGCTGGCTGTTCACCCTCCCTCTTCAGAATGTTCTGCAACCGCTCCGAGACATCCTTGACCCTTGCACCAGGGAGGCAACATACCATCCTGGAATCTCGGTTGCGGCCACAGAAACTCCTGTCTATTCCCCTTACAATTGAGTCCCCTATCACTATAGCCCTACCACTCTTTTTCCCGCCCTGCTGTGCAGCAGAGCCAGCCATGGTGCCATGAACCTGGCTGCTGGTGCCTTCCCCTGGTAGGCTATCTCCCCCAACAGTATCCAAAGCGGCATACCTGTTTTGGAGGGAGATGACCACAGGGGTCTCCTGCACTACCTTCCTGATATTGCCCTGCTTCTTGGTCACCCATTCACTGTCTGTCCTAGCCTTTACCTGCGGTGTGGACAACTCACTAAATGAGTGATTCACCGAGTTCTCGGCATCGTGCATGCTCCAGAGTGAGTCCACCCGCAGCTCCAGCACCGCCATGCGGGCTGTCAGGAGCTGCAGCTGGACACACTTCCCGCACACGTAGTTGTCAGGGACACTGGAAGTGTCCCTGGTTTCCCACATGGCACAGGAGGAGCATGAAACGGGTCCGAGACTTCCTGTCATGACTTAACCCTTATGTTACTTTATTACTAAAATTTAAACTTATTTATCTTAGGTCCAGGAGTTAAGTCCCTGAAAACAAAATATAAAATCGAACCTACCTTTTAAATTCCCTCTACCCCTAAAGGTTAGAGGAGGTGGGAGGGTGGGAGTCACTACTGGTGTAGTGTCTCGGGTTTAGCAACCGCTCCACCTATATACGGGTACCAATGAATTGGCCCCGCCCCCTGCCTTTGAAAAAGCCCGCGAAGCTCTTACCCCGCTGGGGAAAAAGGCCACGTAGGTGAGTTTAATGACTCACCTCAGGCCTCTGCCGCTCCAACCAGGTCCGCTCCTCCTTCCCCGCTGCCGACCGCTCTGTGGGAGAGAGAAAGAAAGAAAGGCTCCTCCTCCCCCGCTGAATGGGCATATAATTGGCAAATTAAATTCAACACAGATAAATGTGAGGTATTACATTTTGGTAGGAAGATTAGGGAGGTCACATCACTTGGAGGGTGCGAGTCTAGGTGGGGTAGATGAACAAAGGGATCTCGGAGTACAAATACACAAATCACTAAAAGTTGCGACACAGGTTAACAAGGCCATAAAAAAAGCAAACAAAGCACTAGGGTTTATTTCTAGAGGGATAGAATTGAAAAGTAGTGAAGTTATGCTAAACTTGTATCGAATCCTGGTTAGACATCGGGCTCCTAATTGAACTGTGGGTGCCCGATTTAAATATGTTAAATAAGTGATACACCTCTCTGCGGCAGGACACTCGGATGCCCCCGACATCCATCACCGTAAAAACGGCGGCTGGCGGAATGGGGACGCAGTCCCCATATTTAGGTCTTTAACACCCCCCCCCCCACCCTCTCTCACCCATCGTGGATGGGTTAATATCAAGGCCATTAAGTCAAGACCCCATCTACCTGTTCATAAAAGATAACATGGCACCTTTCTGAAGAAGAATAGGGTATTCTTTTGATGTCCTGGCCAAAATTCATTCCACAAATAAATCCACCGAAACAGATTAGCTGGTCATTCATATTATTGCTGTGTGGGATCTTACTGTGTGCAAATTGGCTGTCACGTTTGCTTATGTAGCACCAGTGACTGCACTGTAATCCGTTGGCTGTGAAACACTTTGGGACATCCTGAGGACTTGAAAAACGCAAGTTCTTTCTTTCTTCAAACTCTTCACTAGCAAGTGCAGAGGTGTGACCCAATGTTGACTGGTCCTTTGATTGTTTTCCCTCCCAATGCAAAGCCTGGCGTCTGACCTCTAGCTTCCTATACAGCATGGCTGAGCTCAAGAATTCACTGAGATGTGTCCTGCCACTCTAGCATTGCACATTGGAGTTGTATAACAATCTATGACACAACCAAATCAATTTTTGACATGTAAAAGTAGGTCAAAATAGAATAGAATGCCAACAAACTTGTCTGTAGCACAGTAAGGGTAACGGGATGTTAAGGAAAATTTTCTGAAATGATTTCCATTTACTTCTGAATGGTTAGAAACAGGTGTGAAGTTCACAAGAAGTGGTGTGCTATTTGCATGCCCATTTCTGTGGTCAGCACATTATCTTAATTTTGTATAGTTCTAAGTGAAGATTTGGACATGTGCAGTGAGGTAGGAGTGGAAAATTGCATGCAGGTGAAATTTAAAGGTGTATGGACAATTAAAGGGAAGTGTTGGAACAGGCGGACAAAAATCTTTGCAATCTCAAGAAAGACTGAAAAGGCATTTGAAACCATTGGCAGCCTTTAGCAAGGCTGAAGGGAGAAGAGAGAAATGAACTGAAAGAAACCCCTACGTTCAGGTAAGTAACAGAGCAGCCTAGCACCCATCCCCTGGCTGATAGCTGCTGAGTGAAGGTGCTCCTGGATTAGATGTTTGCAAGAACCTCCTTATCGCTCCAATTTCAGCAACATGCCTGGCATGGCTGGTGCTGTGGCTGGTTGTGCCAACCCTATGGTGCATGTTTTCGGCATCTGTACTTGCAGCAGATGGCACAGGTCTGCATGTGGCTCTCTGCTGGTCTGCAGCCGATGAAGGCAATTCACCACTTTTGTTGCCAAGCAGGTGTATCAGGGCCTGTAGATATGATTGGTGGCCTCTTGTTAGATCAGCCAGTCAGGCTATGGAGTGCCTGCTTTCATGCAGTACCACTTAAATTGTGACAAGCTGTGCTTGGCGTGGTTGTGAAGAGCCATTCAGCATTAGTCAGGTAAGGTATGTGCACCACTTGGTCTGTTATCATGGTCTCAGGAATTCGAGCCACTGTATGCACTAATCCTGTGACAAAGCAAGGGGTATATGCCACTCTCCCTGTAGATGCAAGTGTAAGGATACCTGCAGGTTAGCACACAGCATCTTTCGTACTCGTTGATGTGCTTGTCCTCCCTCTATAATTCCTCTTCTTCTTCCTGGAAAAAGTTCAGGTATAGGAAGATTCCAATTGGGAAGTCCATTGGTGGCTATTAAGTTAAAAACAGAACAATTGCCATAAATGCTCCTAAGTGGCAGCAGAAACTATAAAAAGAAGAAAGTGGTCTGTAACTGGTCTGGAAATTCTTCAATATATTGTCTATGCTTTCTACATCACTGAGCCTGCCTCATCCCCCTCCGTAACATCGCCCGTCTCCCCCTACCCCAGCCCATCTACTGCTGAAACCCTCACCCCCTCCATAACATCGCCCGTCTCCCCCTGCCCCAGCCCATCTACTGCTGAAACCCTCACCCCCTCCATAACATCGCCCGTCTCCCCCTACCCCAGCCCATCTACTGCTGAAACCCTCACCCCCTCCATAACATCACCCGTCTCCCCCTGCCCCAGCCCATCTACTGCTGAAACCCTCACCCCCTCCGTAACATCGCCCGTCTCCCCCTGCCCCAGCCCATCTACTGCTGAAACCCTCACCCCCTCCATAACATCGCCCGTCTCCCCCTGCCCCAGCCCATCTACTGCTGAAACCCTCACCCCCTCCGTAACATCGCCCGTCTCCCCCTACCCCAGCCCATCTACTGCTGAAACCCTCACCCCCTCCATAACATCACCCGTCTCCCCCTACCCCAGCCCATCTACTGCTGAAACCCTCACCCCCTCCATAACATCGCCCGTCTCCCCCTACCCCAGCCCATCTACTGCTGAAACCCTCACCCCCTCCATAACATCGCCCGTCTCCCCCTACCCCAGCCCATCTACTGCTGAAACCCTCACCCCCTCCATAACATCGCCCGTCTCCGCCCCGACCCAGCCCATCTACTGCTGAAACCCTCACCCCCTCCGTAACATCGCCCGTCTCCCCCTGCCCCAGCCCATCTACTGCTGAAACCCTCACCCCCTCCGTAACATCGCCCGTCTCCCCCTACCCCAGCCCATCTACTGCTGAAACCCTCACCCCCTCCATAACATCACCCATCTCCCCCTACCCCAGCCCATCTACTGCTGAAACCCTCACCCCTCCGTAACATCGCCCGTCTCCGCCCCGACCCAGCCCATCTACTGCTGAAACCCTCACCCCCTCCGTAACATCGCCCGTCTCCCCCTGCCCCAGCCCATCTACTGCTGAAACCCTCACCCCCTCCGTAACATCGCCCGTCTCCCCCTACCCCAGCCCATCTACTGCTGAAACCCTCACCCCCTCCATAACATCGCCCGTCTCCCCCTACCCCAGCCCATCTACTGCTGAAACCCTCACCCCCTCCATAACATCACCCATCTCCCCCTACCCCAGCCCATCTACTGCTGAAACCCTCACCCCTCCGTAACATCGCCCGTCTCCGCCCCGACCCAGCCCATCTACTGCTGAAACCCTCACCCCCTCCATAACATCGCCCGTCTCCGCCCCGACCCAGCCCATCTACTGCTGAAACCCTCACCCCCTCCGTAACATCGCCCGTCTCCCCCTGCCCCAGCCCATCTACTGCTGAAACCCTCACCCCCTCCGTAACATCGCCCGTCTCCGCCCCGACCCAGCCCATCTACTGCTGAAACCCTCACCCCCTCCGTAACATCGCCCGTCTCCCCCTGCCCCAGCCCATCTACTGCTGAAACCCTCACCCCCTCCATAACATCGCCCGTCTCCGCCCCGACCCAGCCCATCTACTGCTGAAACCCTCACCCCCTCCGTAACATCGCCCATCTCCACCCCGACCCAGCCCATCTACTGCTGAAACCCTCACCCCCTCCGTAACATCGCCCGTCTCCCCCTGCCCCAGCCCATCTACTGCTGAAACCCTCACCCCCTCCGTAACATCGCCCGTCTCCGCCCCGACCCAGCCCATCTACTGCTGAAACCCTCACCCCCTCCGTAACATCGCCCGTCTCCCCCTACCCCAGCCCATCTACTGCTGAAACCCTCATCCATGCTTTTGTTACCTCCAGATTGGACTATTACAATTCTCTCCTGGCCAACCTCCCAACATCCACCCTCCATAAACATGAGCTCATCTAAAGCTCTGCTGCCCATATCCTAACTCACGTCCCATTTACCCATCATGCCTCAGGTCATTGACCGACATTGGACTTTTGGTCCCCGAATGCTTTGATTTTAAAATTCTCATCCTTCTGTTCAAACGCATCCATGGCCTCGCCTCTCCCTATCTCTGTAACCTCCTCCACCACTAAAACCCTTCGAGAATTCTGTGTGCTTCTCAAATTCTGGCCTTTTGTGCATCCTCCACTCACTTCGCCAAAAAGCTGTTGAGGCCTTCAGCCATCTAGGCCCTAAGTTCTGGAATTTCCTCCCTAAATCACTCCACCTCGACACCTTTCCTCCTTTAGGACACTTGTTAAAGCCTCCCTCTTTGACCAAGCTTTTGGTCACCTGCCCTAATGTCTAATTCTTTGGCTCGGTGTAAATCTTTGTCTGATTACGCTCCTGTGAAGCGCCTTGGGACATTTTACTACATTAAAGGCGCTATATAAATGGAAGTTGTTGTTTACATGAATGTCAGTACATTTTCTTTTTTTTTATTCGTTTATGGGATGTGGGCATCGCTGGCAAGGCCAGCATTTATTGCCCATCCCTAGTTGCCCTTGAGAAGGTGGTGGTGAGCCACCTTCTTGAACCGCTGCAATCCGTGTGCTGTTAGGGAGGGAGTTCCAGGATTTTGATCCAGCGACGATGAAAGATCGGCGATATACTTCTAAGTCAGGATGGTGTGTGACTTGGAGGGGAACTTGGAGGTGGTGGTGTTCCCATGTGCCTGCTGCCCTAGTCCTTCTAGGTGGAACAGGTCACGGGTTTGGGAGGTGCTGCTGAAGAAGCCTTGGCGAGTTGCTGCAGAGCATCTTGGAGATGGTACACACTGCAGCCATGGTACGCCGGTGGTGGAGGGAGTGAATGTTTAAGGTGATGGTTGGGGTGCCAATCAAGCGGGCTGCTTTGTCCTGGATGGTGTCGAGCTTCTTGAGTGTTGTTGGAGTTGAACTCATCCAGGCAAGTGGAGAGTATTCCATCACACTCCTGACTTGTGCCTTGTAGATGGTGGAAAGGCTTTGGGGAGTCAGGAGGTGAGACACTCGCCGCAGAATACCTAGCCTCTGACCTGCTCTTGTTGCCACAGTATTTATGTGGCTGGTTCAGTTAAGTTTCTGGTCAATGGTGATCCCCAGGATGTTGATGGTGGGGGATTTGCCGATGGTAATGCCATTGAATGTCAAGGGGCAGTGATTCGACTCTCGCTTTTTGGGGATAGTCATTGCCTGGCACTTCTGTGGCGTGATTGTTACCTGCCACTTATCAGCCCAAGCCTGAACATCGTCCAGGTCTTGTTGCATGCGGGCATGGACTGCTTCATTATGTGAGGAGTTGTAAATGAACACTGTGCAGTCATCAGCGAACATCCCCATTTCTGACCTTATGATGGAGGGAAGGTCATTGATGAAGCAGCTGAAGATGGTTGGGCCTAGGACACTGCCCTGAGGAACTCCTGCAGCGATGTCCTGGGGCTGTGATGATTGGCCTTCAACCACCACAACCATCTTCCTTTGTGCTAGGTATGACTCCAGCCAGTATAGAGTTTTCCCCCCGATTCCCATTGACTTCAGTTTTACTAGGGCTCCTTGATGCCACACTCGGTCAAATGCTGCCTTGATGTCAAGGGCAGTCACTCTCACCTCACTTCTGGAATTCAGCTCCTTTGTCCATGTTTGGACCAATGCTATAATGAGGTCTGGAGCCAAGTGGTCTTGGCGGAACCCAAACTGGGCATCAGTGAGCAGGTTATTGGTGAGTAAGTGCCGCTTAATAACACTTTCGATGACACCTTCCATCACTTTGCTGATGATTGAGAGTAGACTGATGGGGCGGTAATTGGCCGGATTGGATTTGTCCTGCTTTTTGTGGACAGGACATACCTGGGCAGTTTTCCACATTATCGGATAGATGCCAGTGTTGTAGCTGTACTGGAACAACTTGGCTAAAGGCACGGCTAGTTCTGGAGCACAAGTCTTCAGCATGATAGCTGGGATGCTGTCGGGGCCCACAGCCTTTGCTGTATCCAGTGCGCTCAGCCGTTTCTTGATATCACGTGGAGTGAATCGAATTGGCTGAAGACTGGCTTCTGTGGTGGTGGGGACCTCAGGAGTAGGCCGTTATGGATCATCCACTCGGCACTTCTGGCTGAAGATGGTTGCAAACTCTTCAGCTTTGTCTGTTGCAATCACGTGCTGGGCTCCACCATCATTGAGGATGGGGGGATATTCTTGGAGCCTCCTCCTCCCGTTAGTTGTTTAATGGTCCACCACCATTCACGACTGGATGTGGCAGGACTGCAGAGCTTTGATCTGATCTGTTTATTGTGGGATCGCTTAGGTCTGTCTATAGCATGCGGCTTCCACTGTTTAGCATGCATGTAGTCCTGTGTTGCAGCTTCCCCAGGTTGACACCTCATTTTTAGGTACGCCTGGTGCTGCTCCTGGCATGCTCTTCTGCACCCCTTATTGAACCAGGGTTGGCTGATTACCTAGTAACCCTGAATATCCATAGTCCCAAGCATGAATCTCACTCAACATTCTGCACACATGAACATCAGGAAATACCTTGCAGGACAGAATGATATCATCCGTGCTTTATTTTAATATTATAATAAAACTACTGCCCTTGTTTTTTGACCACTGGAATAGTAGGATTTCCAAAATGGGTCGCGATCCAGCGTTATAGATCTCTAGCCAATTGTCTGATCAGGTTCACTTGATTTATTCCTGTCTATTAGTTAAACCCAGAGGGAAAATCTGCACCATTGTCTTAGTGGAAACGTGTTTGGCAAACTTTTTTTTGTTTGAAGGAGGAACTGTATTATTTTTGTGATAATGATAGCATGGCAAAATTATACAATTTCAACCACATTTTTATCATTGCCTAATGTGATTGTAAACTAACAGGGGAAAGCTTGTTGCCTCTTATTCATCAATATGATGTCTGTTTAAATTAGGAATGGGATATTGTACCCAGTCGGAATGTTGGGAAAAGGAATTGTTTTTTAATGTGATACTTCTCAGAATGTTAAACCAGGTATTGTGTAAGCAGCTTTACTCTAGCCCGAGGTCATGTGACATCACTGAAATCAATTCCAGGAGAAAAATAATTGTAAATAAACAATTTTGGTAATCAGCACCATATGTTAAACTTAATACAAGCAAATTAAACAAGTCTAATTTAAATTAAACTTCAAAATACACACAATCACTACTAACTGAATAACATTGTTATGAGGGGAAGTATAGGGCAAAGCTTACAAGTTATGTTCTGTGCTTTAAAACCGCATTTTTAACAATGTTTTGTTCTCCCAAGAGTAGCATTTCTATCAGGGTGGTCTGCAGGGTCCCCTAAAGAAAAAGGCCGCAGCCTTCCTTATCTCCTCTACCACCCAGGGGCTTTCATGAAGAATGACACGAGACTGGACATCATCAGATCACTGGTTGAGGTAAGACGATGTAAGGGAACTATAAGCCTCATTTTACTGACTACTTTTTGAAATTCGTAGGAGTGATTTTGTTAGGACTCCTTAATAATGGGCAGATAGGTGAACTTTTGAACAGCAGGCTGCAGAAACTGTTACTTGTTGGGGCTGTAGGAAAGGTTAGAATAAGTGGTAGATAGACTCAAGCTGGATAAGCCACTAAGTCGTGAAAGCGTACACACAAAATTACACTGTAAGAATCAATAATTCAAGATCAAAATTAGTGAGTATTTAGAGATGCATGGCGTAATCAAAGACAGTAAGTACGCATTTGTTAAAGGCAAGTTGTGTTTGACAAATTTAAGTTTTTTTTGATGAAGTGACTGTGTAGATAAAGGGAATGCAGTAAATGTAATGTATTTTCAAAGTGCATTCAATAAGGTATCACAGAAAGCTTGTGTATGGTATAAGAACAATGTAGCAGTGAGTTTAAAAAGATGGTTGGTGGTCAGGAAACAAAAGGTTAAGGTTAATGGGTGTTGCTCAGATTCCAGAAGGGTTGGAAGTGGTGTACCCCAGGATTCAGTGTCATGTCCAGTTTTGTTCTCTCACTCTCTCTATTATATATATATATATATATATATATATGGATAGACAGATGAATTGGATTTTGCATGGAACATAGGAAAATAGGAACAGGAGTAGGCCATTCAGCCACTCGAGTTTGTTCCGCCATTTTGTTCGATCATGTCTAATCTGTATCAACCCGCCTTGGCTCCGTAACCCTTAATACCCTTGTCTAACAAAAATCCATCAATCTCAGTTTTGAAATTTTCAATTGACCCCGAGCCTCACAGCTTTTTTGGGGGAGAGAGTTCCAGATTTCCACTACCCTTTGTGTGAAGAAGTGTTTCCTGACATCACCCCTGAATGGTTGCCTCTAATTTTAAGGTTATGCTCCCTTGTTCTGGACTCGCGGACCAGAGGAAATAGTTTCTCTCTATCTACCCTATCAAATCCTTTAATCACCTTAAACACCTCAGTTAGATCACCCCTTGATCTTCTATACTCAAGGGAATACAAGCCTAGTCTATGCAACCTGTCCTCATAGCTTAACATTTTAGCCCCGGTATCATTCTGGTGAACCTGTGCTGCACCTGCTCCAAGACCAATATATCCTTCCTGAGGTGCGGTGCCCAGACCTGAACACAGCTCTCCAGATGGGGTCTAACCAGAGCTCGGTACAGCTGTAACATGATTTCCACCCCTTTGTATTCCAGCCCTCTTGAGATAAAGGCCAACATTCCATTAGCCTTTTAAATTATTTTTTGTACCTGTCCACTAGCTTTTCGTGATTTCTGTACCTGGACCCCTAAATCTTTCCACTCCTCCACAGTTCCCAGCTTCTCACCATTTAGAAAACACTCTGATCTATCTTTCTTGGGTCCAGAGTGAATGACCTCATATTTCAACACATTGAACTCCATCCGCCACAGTTTTGCCCACTCACTTAATCTATCAATGTCCCTTTGCAAGTTTCTGCTCCTATTTACAATATTTACTGTGCCACCTAACTTGGTGTCATCAGTAAACATGGATATTTGGCTCTGTATTCCTTCATCTAATTCATTGATAAATATAGTGAAAAGCTGTGCCCCCAGTACAGATCCCTGGGGGACACCACTAGTTGCATCTTGCCAATTGGAGTACAGACACATTGGGGGAGAAATTCGGTATCGTCCCATTTGGGGCACAATTATCCACTGGGCACAAAGTTTAGCGCTTGGCGCTAATTATCGCCTCCGACTGCAAACTTGGCTTCTATCGCCCTGGAGGTGATTGGAGCACTAAATCAGGTGCTACACACCTCTCTTAAGGTGCTACTGCCGAGGAGCTAGGCGCTACCTCAGAGCGCTGGCGAAGCTCATGTGATGTCAGTCAGCAATGGAACACAGACACACTGGCGCCGGCCAGTTCTTAAAGGGGAGGGTTGATCTTGCTCTCAATCCACACCCTGCTCATTGCAGCCTTGAATCTCGGCCTGGAGAGACCTGTACATCAAATCTGCTGGAAAGAACAATGGAGAGACCCAGGGAAAGAGCTCAGAGTGCAGCCCCCAAAGTCTCTTCTAAATCGATGCAAGGAAGGTCAAATCAAAATGAACCTGCAAAGTGCTGCTCATTACCCAAAACTCCTTCACACAGCGTTGAACATCTCCAGAAGTCTCGCTCTCTCTCTCAGAATGCGTCGTGCAAAAATGTCGCCGAAAAAAAAGGCAGGAAGCGGTCGCCTTTAAATAGCGCTCCTCCAGTCCCTTCCCGACTGCAAAACGCTCCCCTCAACCTGTCATTGCTAGCGGCAGGCGGTAAGGCAGGGGGCGCCACTCAATATCCGGTCCGGGGCTCTACCGGGGTGTTGCACGCTCGACTGATGTCACGATCTGCAGGCGCAGGAGATCGTGGCGGTAGTGTTTAGCGCTGCCGCAAAATGTCTGGTCAATTTCGCGAGTGGCGCAAACATCGCCGCGCCCGGGCGCTAGTTGCTTTGCGCCCCATTAGCACCCTCTTAGGGCGCTAATGGGAGGCGCAAAGCAACCAAATTTTCCCCCCATTATCCTTACTCTCTGTCTCCTACCTCCTAACCAATTCCCCATCCAAGTCAACAGGTTGCCTCCAATTCCATGCACTCTCATTTTTGTTAACTGTCTCTTATGTGGAACATTATTGAATTTTTCCTTTTCAAGTATTTATCCAATTCCCTTGGAAAGTTACTATTGAATCTGCTTCCACCACCCTTTCAGGCAGTGCATTCCAGATCACAACAACTCGATTCGTAAAACATTACTCCTCATTTTCCCTCTTTTTTTTTGCCAATTACCTAAATGTGTATGCTCTGGTTACTGCCTATCCTGCCAGAGGAAACAGTTTCTCCTTATTTACTCTATCAAAACCCTTCATAATTTTGAACATTTCTATTAAATGGCATACGGTGGAAGTGGTGGAGCAATTAAAATCGGGGATGTTCAAGAGGCCAGAATTGGCAGAGTGCAGATATCTCGGGGGGTTGTGGGGCTGGAGGAGCGTACAGAGATAGGGAGGGGCGAGGCCATGGAGTGATTTGAAAGCAAGGATGAGAATTTTAAAATCAAGGCGTTGCTTAACTGGAAGCCTGAAGCACAAGGGAGATGGGTGAGCGGGACGGTGTGCGAGTTAGGTTATGGGTGGCAGAATTTTGGATGACCTCAGGTTTATGGAGGGTAAAACTAGGGAGGCCGGCCAGGAATATCACAGAGTCATAGAGGGAAAAATTCAGTTGGTTGCGCCTCCCATTAGCGCCTTAAGAGGGCGCTAATGGGGCGCAAAGCGACTAGTGCCCGGGCACGGCGATGTTTGCGCCGCTCGCGAAATTAACTAGACATTTTGCGGCGGCGCTAAACCGTACCGCCACGATCTCCTGCGCCGGCAGATCGTGACGTCAGTCGAGTGCGCAACGCCCCGGTAGCACCCCGGAGCGGATATTGAGTGGCGCCCCCTGCCTTACCGCCTGCCGCTAGCAACGACAGGTTGAGGGGAGCGTTTTGCAGTCAGGAAGGGACTGGGGGAGCGCTATTGAAAGGCGACCGCTTCCTGCCTTTTTTTGTTGGCGACATTTTTGAACCACGCATTCTGAGAGAGAGAGACTTCTGGAGAGATTCAACACTGTACGAAGGAGTTTTGGGTAATGAGCAGCACTTTGCAGGTTCATTTTGATTTGCCCTTCCTTGTATCGATTTAGAAGAGACTATGGGGGCTGCACTCTGAGCTCCTTCCCTGGGCCTCTCCATTGTTCTTTCCAGCAGATTTGATGTACAGGTCTCTCCAGGCCGAGATTCAAGGCTGCAATGAGCAGGATGTGGATGGAAAGCAAGATCAACCCTCCCCTTTAAGAAGTGGTCCGTGCCATTGTGTCTGTGTTCCGTTGCTGACTGACATCACATGAGCTTCGCCAGCGCTCTGAGTTAGCGCCTCGCTCCTCGGCCTTTGCGTCTTAAGACAGATGTGTAGCACCTGATTTAGTGCTCCAATCACCTCCAGGGGCGATAAAAGTTAAGTTTGCAGTCGGAGGCAATAATTAGCGCCAGGCGCTAATCTTTGTGCCCGGCCGATAATTGCGCCCCAAACGGGGCGATACTGAATTTTTCCCCCATAGAGTCATAACGGCACAGAAGGAGGCTATTCAGCCCATTGAGTCCATGCCGGCTCTCTGTAGAGCAATCCAGTCAGTCCCATTCCCCCGCTCTATCCCCGTAGCCCTGCAGGTTTATTTCCCTCAAGTGCCTATCCAGTCTCCCCTTGAAAACATTGAGTGTCTCCGCTTCCACCACTTCCGTCGGCAGCGAGTTCCAGGTCCTCACCACTCGCTGCGTAAAAAAGTTTTTCCTCACGTCCCCCCTGTATCTGTTGCCCAAAACCTTAAATCTGTGTCCCCTAGTCCTTGTACCATCAGCTAGTGGGAACAGCCTTTCCCCGTCTAGCCTATCCAAACCTGTCATAATCTTGTACACCTCTATCAAATCACCCCGCAACCACCTTTGCTCTACTGAAAACAAATCCAGCTTCTCCAACCTGTCCTTGTAGATAAGATCCCCCATCCCCGGAACCATTCTGGTAAATCTCCCCTGCACCCTCTCAAATGCCTTCACATCCTTCCTAAAGTGTGGTGACCAGAACTGAACGCAATACTCCAGCGCTTTATAAAGGTTCAGCATAACTTCTCTATTTTTGTACTCAAACCCTCTATTTATGAAGCCCAAGATTCCATATGCTTTGTTAACCACTCTCTCAATATGTCCCACCACCTTCAGGGACCTATGCACATTAACTCCCAGGTCCCTCTGTCCATGCACACTCTTTAAAACTTTTGCCATTAAGTGTATATTGCCTCTCCCTGTTCCTTCTGCCAAAATGCATCACCTCACACTTCTCTGTATTAAATTCCATCTGCCACTTGTCTGCCCATTTTTATATATCAAAAAAAGCAGTGGCCCCAGCACTGACCCTTGGGGAACACCACTGTCTACCATCCTCCAGTCTGAAAAACAGCCATTTACCACAACTCGCTGTTTTCTATCCTTAAGCCAATTCCTTATCCAAGCTGCCACTGACCCACCTATTCCATGAGCCTCAATTTTGTTAACCAGCCTTCTATGTGGTACTTTGTCAAATGCCTTCCGAAAATCCATGTAGACAACATCCATTGCATTTCCTTCATCAATCCTCTTTGTTACTTCATCAAAAAATTGGGACAAAGCACTCCTGCTTCTCCCAGCCCACAAGGATTGCTCCCCGAGGCTGAGGCCGCCTCGTTGCAGCTACTGGGAATCCCGAGCCCTGGGATCCCGGCCGCCTGCAGTAAAACCTGCAAAACAGGTTAAAGTAGAGGCTTCAGGCCTCATTATAATATTTAAATTGCCAACCCGCCTCCTGGCAGCGGGTTGGCCGCCTGCAGCCCCCCCATCCCGCCTGATTGAAAGGTGAAAGTGGGCGGGTTGGGGTCGGGTTTTACATTTTTACAACTTTCATTTCTTCCACGCCTCCAACCCACCCGTTCTTACCTCTGAAAATTCCGGCCAATGGCTTCGGTCTTCCTGATAGTTTTTCACAGGAAATTTCTGCTCATCCAGTGCTGGATATCGGACAAGCAGTCTGACAGTATAGAAACAGTGGAGGTTTGGAGAGAGGTGGAGGAGAGGTAGAGCTGGGTATCATCAGCGTATATGTGAAAACTGACGCCGTGTCATCAGATGATGTCGCCGAGGGGCAGCATGCAGATGAGAAATAGGAGGGGACCAAGGACAGATCTTTGGGGGACACCAGAGATGACACTGCGGGACCAGGAAGGGAAGCCATTACAGGTGATTCTATGGATATGGCTGGAAAGATAGGAATTAAACGAGGCGAGTGCAGTCCCATCCAGCTTGAGACGGTGAAGAGGCATTGGAGCAGAACTCTGCGGTTGTAATGTATTATCACATGGTTTAGTGTGAGCATGCTCAGTTCACTCTGGCCTAATAAAGCAAGCACATGGACTGGCAACTCATCGTGTCTCTGTCCTTCATTTGTTCTACCCACATGTTTTACATTTTGGCGACAAGGATGAGATCTCAAAGCCATTTTTAGGGATCATGGAATGACACAGTGTTCAACCTTCGAGTGGACAAGTTTAAGGTGAATTTGTTACACCTAAACTGAATTTTTGTTATGTTTTACTGTTAATGCTGATGAAGAATCGTCTGTGCTTCGCCTTCGTGTTTATGTATACACAGCAACAGCGGCGTTGATTCTCACATGTACACAGGTAGCGTGCTGAGTCACTGTTCGACGGGATCGGGACAATCATGGCCGCGCCTACGGGATTCATCAGAAGCCTTGGCATGTTTGACTGAGCTCGCGAACCATTCAGCTCTTACATTAAGCAGATGGAGATGTTTTTTAAGGCCAATAACATTATTGAGACCGAAGGTGCAGATAAGAATGTTCAAGCTCAAAATAAAGTAATTCGTGAATGGAAGAAAGCAATTTTTCGAACGGAGATCGGGCCAGATGTCTACATAATGTTGACAAACCTACTCGAGTCAGGGAAAGCGAAGGATGCGTCGTTTAAAGACATTGTCGAGAAACTCGAGGACCATTTTGACCCAAAGCCATTAGAAATAGCAGGGAGCTATAAGTTTGGTACCAGAAACCAAAAACAAAGTGAAACCATCAGTGAGTACATTGTAGCTTTTAAGAACCTGTCTTTACATTGTAATTTCGGCACATTTTTGGATCATGTGTTGCAAGATAAGTTTGAGTGTGGACTGGTGGATGAGCGCACACAGTCCAAGTTACTGAACACTCTGGGGTAGAAATTAGGTCGCGCCCCATTTGGGGCGCAAATATCGTCCGGACGCAAATATTAGCGCCTGGCGCTAATTATCGGCACTGACGGGAAACTTCACTTTTACCGCCCCGGGAGGTGAGTGGAGCGCTAAAGCAGGCGCTACACACCTCTCTTAAGGCGCAAAGGCCGAGCAGTGAGGCGCCAACTCGGAGCGCTGGCGAACCTCATGTAATGTCAGTCAGCAATGGAACACACACACAATGGCACGGGCCAGTTCTTAAAGGGGATGGTTAATCTTGCTTTCCATCCACATCCTGTTCATTGCTGCCTTGAATCTCGGCCTGGAGAGACTTGCACATCAAATGTGCTGGAAAGAACAATGGAGAGCACCAGGCAAAGAGCTCAGAGTGCAGCTCCCACGGTCTCTGCTAAATCGATACAAGGAATGGCAAATCAAAATGAACCTGCAAAGTGCTGCTCAGTACCCAAAACTCCTTCACACAACGTTGAATCTCTCCAGAAGTCTCTCCCTCTCTCTCTCAGAATGCGTAGTTCAAAAATGCCGCCAACAATAAAAGAGAGGAAGAGGCCCCCTTTAAATAGCGCCCCCCCCCCCAGCCCCACAGCGATTGACAGCGTTCCAGTCTTCTGGTCGTTGCAAGCGCCAGGCGGTAAGGCAGGGGGCGCCACTCAATTTCCGCTACGGCGCGCCCCAAGGGCGTTGCACCATGGAATGACGTCACAATCTGCGCGCGCAGGTGGTCGCAGCGGTAAGTTTTAGCGCCGCCGCACAATCTCAAGTTAAGTTCTCGAGCGGCGCAAACATCGCTGCGCCCGGGCGTTAGCGGCTTTGCGCCCCATTAGCGCCCTCTTAAGGCGCTAACGGGTGGCGCAACCAAGTGAATTTTTACCCCTCTGAATCTAACGTTTGACATAGCATGCAAAATTGCCCTATCTATGGAGATGGTGTCTAAGAATGCATCTTCAACTCAAGTGACTAATGCAGCTGAGGTCTACAGTCACAAAGCCAGCATTGAACCTAAAACTGTGAGACCAAGTCAAAAGCATGTCGGTGAGAGCAGTTCAGTGAATTGTTATCGCTGCAATGGAAATCACTCACCATAGTCCTGCCAATACAGAAATGTGAAGTGTTTCCACTGCCAGAAGCAAGGCCATATTTCAACAGCTTGCAGAGCTAGATCGAAAGCAGGAAGTAAGAACCATTCTAGTGGCAATGCAAAGCAGCGACAACAAAAGGGAAGAGTTCACGATATTGAAGTGAACACACCTGATGTTGAAGAACTAGGCATCTACAGTATCTATGCCACTAGCGGCAACACTAGCAGTCATGAGAAAGACTTCCACACAAAACTTTTGATCAACGAGCAACATATTGATATGTGTATCGATACGGCGGCGGACTGCTCTATCATGAGTAAATGCCACTTACAAAGAGTACCGTAGAGTTAAAAACCTACTCCGGAGAAATCCTAGAGACATGTGGACAAATGGAATGTACAGTTCAACACAATGGCCAGTCAGTGAAGCTGCCTATTATTATAGCGAACTAAAACAACAGGCCAACTCTCATGGGCAAAGGAGGGTTAAGTAAGCTAAAACTAGACTGGAAAAACATCTTCAGTGTCGATGTTTCAAAGAAGTGACTCAGCACAATGCTGAACAAGTACGAAAGCAAGTTCACAGACAGTTATGAGGGCATCACTGGGTATGACGCGCATATCCACATCAAGTCCACCATGAAGCCTGTCCATTGTAAGGCAAGGCTTGTCCCCGATGCATTGAAATGTCAGGTGGAGGAAGAGCTAGCTAAGCTGAGGGAGAACGGAGTGCTAGTAAAAACTGACAAAAATGAATGGGCTACCCTGATCGTGGTAGTGCCCAAAGCAGACAAAACTGTACGCTTGTGTGGTGACTACAAAGTTACTATCAACCAAGCAGTTGACGATGAGCAGTACCCATTACCTACATCGCAAGATTTGTATGCAGCACTCTCTGGGTCAAAGGTTTTCTCCAAGCTTGACCTATCACACGCTTACGCTCAACTGAATTGACAAAGAGAGTCAACAGTATCGCACAAACAACACACACAAGGGACTGCACTCATTCCTGCTGTATGGTGTAAATTCCTCCCCAAATTATTCCAGGCTACGATGGATAAGATTTTGCAAGGAGTTCCAAATTGCTTATGCAATCAAGACGATGTGCTGATCGCAACAAGGAGCGAGGAAGAAAATCTAGAAGTGTTAGATATAGTGCTTCAACAGTTGAATGCCCACAATGTCAAGTTGAAAAGGAGCAAATGTGCTTTTGTGCAGCCCGAGCTTGTGTACCTTGGTCTGAAAGTTGATGCAAATGGCTTGCAACCAGTGAAGGAAAAGATTGATGCTGTCATCCATGCTCCAAAGCCACAGAACGTGTCTGAGTTAAGATCGTTCCTTGGAATGGTCCAGTACTACACACGTTTCTTACCTGAGTTAGCAACAATGTTAGCTCCATTGCACGAGCTCTTCAAGAAGGATGTCCAGTGGAAGTGGACGAAAGCTCAAGAGGAAGCTTACGGCACTTGTAAGAGAAGTCTCTCTAGCGATGCTCTACTTGTGCACTATGACACAGAGCGTGAGCTTAAGTTAGCGTGTGATGCTTACAGCTACGGTGTGGGAGCTGTCATAAGCCACATAATGGATGACGGCCAAGAGAAACCAATCACGTTTGCATCGCGAACCTTCACAAAGAGTGAAAGAAACTACGCGTAAATTGAAAAGGAAGCACTTGCCATAGTGTTTGGAATCAAGAGATTCCAACAGTTCCTGAGCAGCAGAAAGTTTACCCTGTAACTGATCACAAACTGCTCCTAGCAATATTGGGGCCCAAATCTGCTATCCCTGCAATGGCCGCATCAAGAATGCAACATTGGGCAGTGTTGCTGTCACAAAATGACTATACGATGAGTATCGCACTTCAAAGCAAAACGCAATCGCAGATGCCTTGTCCAGGTTGCCACATGAAGGTGCTATTTTCACGCCAGGTGTAGTTGACAAAGACTTTCCCGTGAATGCAACTGAGATTGCAGATGAGATTCAAAAGGACTCAGTACTGAAAAGAGTGTATGAAAACACCTTGACTGGATGGACTGAGCAGTGTATGGACCCAGAATTGAAACCATTCCATAACCGTCATACTGAATTGTCTTGTGAGAAAGGTTGTATCAAGTGGGGAAACTGAGTGGTGGTACCTACTTCTTTGAGGGATAGAATTCTGGCCGAACTTCATACTGAACATCCAGGGATCGTCAGTATGAAATCAATTGCAAGAAGCTTTGTTTACTGGCCTGGATTGGACAGTGATCTTGAATCACTTGTCAGCAAATGCAGCATTTGCCAAAATTGCAGAAACACACCACCCAAAACTCCACTACAACTCTGGTCATGGCGAAGTAGACATTTTCAGAGAGTACATGTAGACTTCTGTGAGAAAGCAAATGATTATTTCCCGGTACTTGTAGTTAGTCACTCAAAGTGGATTGAAGTGAAACACTTGGGTTCAAATACTACAACTGAACGTACCATAGATGAGTTGAGGTCTATCTTTGCATGTCATGGCTTACCTGAAGAGTTTGTTTCTGACAATGGCCCTCAGTTCTGTTCTGCGCTATTCCAAGAATTCATGAAACGGAACGGTGTCAAACACACTCTCGTTCCACCATATCATCCAGCTTCAAACGGAGCAGCCGAAAGGTCAGTCAGAATAGTAAAAGAAGCTCTCAAAAAGCAAGTGTTGCAGGGTTGTTCATGACTCAGCATGAAGCAATGTTTGGCAAATTTCTTGCTGAAGTACAGAACTACTCCGCACACTACAACTGGATATACCCAAGCAGAACTCTTGATGAAGAGAAGATTGAGAACACGATTGAGTCCTGTTCAACTGAAAAGGCCTCAAGAGTTGAACAGAAACAGTTGAGTCAGAAACGTTATTATGACACCAATCAGAAAGAACGCAGTTTCAAACAAAATGAGTGTGTTCGTGTTCTCAGTCTCCCTGGAAAGTCAAGTTCACACAAGTGTGATGTAGGAACCATGGCAGAGGTTGGTGGAACCAACCATGGCCACTTAGAAAATATCAACGGGATTAGACAACGTCAACATGGATTTATGAAAGGGAAATCGTGTTTGACAAACCTACTGGAGTTTTTTGAGGATGTAACTGGTAGAATAGATAAGGGAGAACCAGTGGATGTGGTGTATTTGGATTTTCAGAAGGCATTTGATAAAGTCCCACATAAGAGGTTAGTGTGCAAAAATAAAGCACATGGGATTGGGGGTAATATACTTTTTAAGGGGGAAAGCAGTGTAATGTATTCTCACATGATTTGGTATGAGCATGCTCAGTTCGCTCTGGCCTAATAAAGCAAGCACATGGATTAGCAACTCATCTTGTCTCTGTCCTTCATTTGTTCTACCCACATATATTACAGTGGTCAATGTGTCAAAGGCTGCGGACAGGTTGAGGAGGGATAGTTTACCTTTGTCACAGTCAATTAGGATGTAATTTGTGACCGCAGTCAGAGTCGTTTCGGTATTGTGGTGGGGGTCGAATACTGATTTGAGGGGATTCAAACAAGGAGTTCTGGGAAACATGGGCATGGATTTGGAAGGTGACAACATGTTGAAGAACTTTGGGGAGTAAAGGGAGGTTGGTGATGGAGTGATAGTTTGCAAGGACTGAGGGGTCAAGGGTTGGTTTTTGAAGCGAGTGGTGATGATGGCAGATTTGAAGGAGAGGGGGACAATACCTAAGGAGAAAAAACCGTTAAGAATATCAGCTAACATGTGAGCCAGGAAGGGAAGTTGGGTGGTCAGCAGTTTAGTAGGAATAGGATCGAGGGAGCAGGAGGTCGGTCTCATTGACAAGATGAGCTTTGAGAGGGCATGAAATGAGACAGGAGAAAAACTAGAGAAATACACAAATTCAGGGTAGGACAGGGGGGAAGCTGAGTGGAAGTTAGGCCCAGTGGGCTAGGGGAAGGGATGGAAGTAGCAGAGGCAGTTGAATGGATGTTCTTGATCTTTTTATCAAAGAAGTCCATGAGCTCATCGCGTTTATTGTTGGAGATGAGGGAGAGGGTGCAAGAAAGATTTAGAAGGAATTTACCAGAACTGAGAAGTTATAGCTATCAGGAAAGACTGAACAGGCTGGGGCTCTTTTTTCTAGAGAAGAGAAGGCTGAGGGATGATCTGGTAGAGGTCTTTAAGATTATGAAAGGGTTTGATAGGACAGACATAGAGAAGATATTTCCACTTGTTAAGCCTGTTCCGCTATTTAATTAGATCATGGTTGATCTATACCTCAACTCCATTTACCCACCTTTGATCCATAAACCTTGATGCCCTTATCTAATAAAAATCTGTCGAGATAATTCCACATTTCCAGTACACTTTGGGTGAAAAAGTGCTTTTTGATTTCAATCCTGAATGATCTGGCTCTAATTTTAGGATTCTATCTACCCATAAAATCAAAACCTTTCATAATTTTAAAGACCTCTATTCCCGAGTTCAAATCATTTATGTGAATTGTGGACAACAGTGGTCCCAGTAGCAATTCTTGGGGAACACCGCTTCCACCTTTGCCAGACTGAGTAGCTACCCTTAACTCCTACTCTCTGTTTTCTGTTCTGTAGACAGCTTGCTATCCATTCTGCTACTTGTCCTCTGACTCCACATGCTGTGACCTTAGTCATGAGTCTACTATGCGGTACATTATCGAAGGCCTTTATTATTTTTATATCATTTTTAATAACCCAATTTTAACTGCGGGCAGGTTTTGGGTGGGTGGGTAGTGGGATGAGTTCAAAATTTAGCCGCTGCCCCAGAAGACAGGCCCGGAGTATTTTAACTCTTGGGCTTCATTATAATGTCACCAACGGGATACTCACCCATTTCTCTGACCCACCAGGAAACCCACAGACTTCCGAAACACTAGTTCTGGCACTAAGTCAGCCAGAGGCCCTTTTAAAGCAGGAATGCACTTCTTAAAGTGAGGTTGCATTATCTTCTGCAAGATTTCCCTTTAGAATTGTGGACGAAGATACATGAGTTGGAGGCAAGTGCCCAGATTCTCTGAAGCCTCCTTGGCGGTTCTGCTGGAAGAGATCAGGGATGGAGGGAAGGTATCTTTCTAGCCAGTGGGAGGAGGATCCCGAAACACTAAGTCCACCAAGCATGGAGAGACATTGCAGAGTAGTCAGCTCCAGGAGCATTGCCCATGCAGTGCAGGAAGTGCTTCAATTACCTCATTAGAGTTGCAAGGGCGTGTACAGCTCTTCATTTCTACATCTCACCCAACACATGGCAACTGTTCTTTCCCCTTCCTCCACCACTATCAAGGATTCCCTCCCCTCCATCACATCCTTCACCACCCAGCACAAGGGCATATTATTCTACCTCTCATTCTCATTACAAACACACAAAATCCTTCACCTTGCTCCTTTTACAGCAGCCACTAGCACCATTCTCTTCTCACTTGGTACAATTTGCAGAATCACCATCTATTCTCAGGGCTTCTTCCTCATGCTTTCCATTCAATGCCTGCTCATCCTCTCATTTCATCTCGACTCTTCTCACTCTCAGCATCTGCACAACAAACAGAAGCCCCACACATCGGCACTCACTAACTCTTGCCCTCCCTTTCTGCAGGAGGAACCAGCACATAATACAAGGTAGAGGAGTAAAACCCAGGGAAGTCCATCCAACATAGTGAAACTCTCTGAACTGGAGGAGCAAGTGATGGAAATCAATGGCTCCTCCAGAGCTGTCAGAGTAAGAGGTTTCAAGGCTGGGGCTTCTATGAACAGGGTCTCTGACTATTACTTGCACCCCTTCATGATCCTCTGAAAGACACACAATTATGCAGCTTCACAACATCAAGCAGCATTGTGAAGCCTACCATCTAATACTGTACAGCATCTCAGTGCCAAGCTAACTCTTCTCCCTTTTCTCTTCCCTCTGGGTCATTCTCAGGAGCCTCAGCCCACAAAAGAAGACATTTCAGAGGAGGAGAATCCTTCTGAGGAGACACTGTCATGCATTCTATCTCTCTCAAGCACCAGCGCAGAGATTGGCACCTGGCTGTCTTAGAGAGTAAGTTACAGGGGTCTGCACATAAGAACATAGGACATAGGAACATAGGACATAGGAACATAGGGACATAGGAACAGGAGGAGGCCATTGAGCCCCTCGAGCCTGTGACACCATTCAATGAGATCATAGATGATCTGCGATCTAACTCCATATACCCGCCTTTGGCCCATATCCCTTAATATCTTTGGTTAACAAAAAGCTATCAATCTCAAATTTAAAATTAACAATTGATCTAGCATCAAGTGCCTTTTGCAGAAGAGAGTTCCAAACTTCATCCTTTGTGTGTAGAAGTGTAGAAGTGTTTCCTAATTTCATTCCTGAAAGGTCTGGCTCTAATTTTTAGTCTATGCCCCCTAGTCCTAGAATCCCCAACCAGCGAAAATAGATCACCCCTTAACCTTCTAAATTCTAGGGAATACAACCCTAATTTGTGTAATCTCTCCTCATAACTTAACCCTTGAAGTCCGGGTATCATTCTGGTAAACCTACACTGCACTCCCTCCAAGGCCAATATATCCTTCCCAAGGTGTGGTGCCCAGAACTGCTCACAGTACTCCAGGTGTGGTCTGACCAGGGTTTTGTATAGCTGCAGCATAACTTCTACCCCCTTGTATTCTAGTCCTCTAAATATAAAGGCCAGCATTCCATTAGTCTTTTTGATTATTTTCTGTACCTGTTCATGACATTTTAATGATCTATGTACCTGGACCCCCAAGTCTCTTTGGACATCAACTTTCTTTAGCTTTTTACCATTTAGGAAGTACCCTGTTCTATCCTTTTTAGGTCCAAAGTGGATGACCTCACATTTGCTTACATTAAAATCCATTTGCCCCAGTTTTGCCCATTCACTTAATCTATCAATATCCCTTTGTAATTTTATGCTTTCATCTACACTGCCTACAATGCCGCCTATCTTTGTGTCATCAGCAAATTTAGATATATGACTTTCTATGCCATCATCTAAGTCATTAAAAATATTGTGAATAGTTGAGGCCTCAACACAGATCCCTGCGGGACACCACTAGTCACATCCTGCCCATTAGAGTACCTACTCATTATCCTTACTGCCTATCTCCTGCCGCTCAGCTAATTTCCTAACCAGGTCAATAACTTGCCCTCAATTCCATGGGCTTCTACCTTAGATAACAGTCTCTTATGTGGAACTTCATAAAATGCCTTCTGGAAGTCCATATAAATAACATCCATAGACATTCCCCAGTCCACTACTTTAGTCACCTCCTCAAAAAATGCAATCAGGTTTGTCAGGCATGACCTACCTTTCACAAATCCACGCTGGCTCTCTCTGATCAACTGAAAGTTTTCGAGATGTTCAGTCACCCTATGCTTAATTATAGACTCTAGTAATTTCCCGACAACAGATGTTAGGCTAACTGGTCTATAATTCCCTGGTTTCCCTCTCTCGCCTTTCTTAAATAGCTGAGTGACAGGCGCAATTTTCCAATCTAAAGGAACGGTTCCTGAATCGAGAGAACTTTGGAAGATTATAGTTAGGGCATCTGCAATGTGCTCACCTACTTCCTTTAAAACCCTGGGATGGAAACCATCTGGTCCTGGGGGTTTGTCACTCTTTAGTGCCATTATTTTCTTCATTACTGTTAATTTACTTACATTAATTTTATTGAGTCCCTGTCCCTGATTCAATATTAGATTCCTTGGGATTTCCGGCATGCTATCCTCTTCCTCTACTGTAAATATTGACGCAAAGTAATTATTCAGCATGTTCGCCATTTCCCCATTGTCATCAATAATATTACCACTTTCAGTTTTTAAGGGACCAACATTGCTCCTGACCACCCTCTTTTTCCTAATGAAACTGTAAAAATTCTTCATATTGATTTTGATATCCCTTGCAAGTTTCTTTTCAAACTCCCTTTTTGTAGCTCTTACTATCTGTTTTGTGGCCCTTTGCTGTTCTTTGTATCTTTCCCATTCGCCAGGATCTGAGCTATTTTTTGCATTTTTGTATGCCCTTTCCTTTAGTTTTATACTGTCCCTTACCTCTTTAGTTGTCCGTGGCTGTTTTTCTTGTCAAGTAGAGCTCTTGCCCCTCAAGGATACAAACTGGTTCTGTATCACCGTAAATTCTTTTTTAAACATCTTCCACTGATCTCCTGTTGTTTTAGCCATTGACAGATTTGCCCAGTTTACTGTGGACAGTCTCTGTCTCATCCCGTTGAAGTCGGCCTTACCTAAAGCTGTTTTGCGTTTCTCCCTTTCAAACACTACACTGAACTCGATCATGTTATGATCGCTATTGGATAAATGATCATGCACAGTAAGGGGTAGAAATTAGGTCGCGCCCCATTTGGGGCGCAAATATCATCTGGATGCAAATATTAGCGCCTGGCGCTAATTATCGGCACTGACTGGAAACTTCACTTTTACCGCCCCGGGAGGTGAGTGGAGCGCTAAAGCAGGTGCTGCACACCTGTCTTAAGGCGCAAAGGCCAAGGAGTGAGGCGCTAACTCAGAGCGCTGGCGAAGCTCATGTAATGTCAGTCAGCAATGGAACACACACACAATGGCACGGGCCAGTTCTTAAAGGGGATGGTTAATCTTGCTTTTCATCCACATCCTGTTCATTGCAGCCTTGAATCTCGGCCTGGAGAGACTTGCACATCAAATGTGCTGGAAAGAACAATGGAGAGTACCAGGCAAAGAGCTCAGAGTGCAGCTCCCACAGTCTCTGCTAAATCGATACAAGGAATGGCAAATCAAAATGAACCTGCAAAGTGCTGCTCAGTACCCAAAACTCCTTCACACAACGTTGAATCTCTCCAGAAGTCTCTCCCTCTCTCTCTCAGAATGCGTAGTTCAAAAATGCCACCAACAATAAAAGGCAGGAAGAGGCCCCCTTTAAATAGCGCCCCCCCAGCCCCACAGCGATTGATAGCGTTCCAGTCTTCTGGTCGTTGCTAGCGTCAGGCGGTAAGGCAGGGGGCGCCACTCAATTTCCGCTCCGGGGCGCCACAAGGGCGTTGCACCATGGAATGACGTCACAATCTGCGCGCGCAGGTGGTCGCAGCGGTAAGTTTTAGCGCCGCCGCACAATCTCAAGTTAAGTTCTCGAGCGGCGCAAACATCGCTGCACCCGGGCGTTAGCGGCTTTGCGCCCCATTAGCGCCCTCTTAAGGCGCTAACGGGAGGCGCAACCAACTGAATTTTTACCCCTTAGACTGTTAACTAAATCTGGCTCATTACTCATTACTAAATCTAATATGGCTTGCCCCCTTGTTGCTTCTAGAGCATATTGTTGTAGAAAACTATCCCGGACACACTCAAGAAATTCACTACCTTTCTGACAGGTGCTCGTCTGCTTATCCCAATCTATATGAAAGTTAAAATCCCCCATTAAAACCACTCTGCCTTTACTACACGCTTGTCTAATCTCTGCATTTATATAATCTAGCACTTCAGAGCTGCTACCAGGGGGCCTATACACAACGTCCACTACAGTCTTAGATTCTTTCCTATTTCTTAATTCAACCCATAAGGTCTCCACTGGCTGCTTACCTCTCTTTAAATTCTTGCTTATCATTGAAGTGATTTCATCCTTGATCACTAAGGCTACTCCTCCCCCTCTGCCATTTTCCCTATCTGTCCTGTCCTCCACATGGTGAAGCACTCAGCACTAGTGAACAGCAGCAGGTACTGCTGGCAGGGACAGCCCAGGACAGGGCTTACCAGAGGGTGAGGTCCTCTCCTAGCTCTGCTAAGGAGGACAGAGATATAGGCCGCAAATTTAATGGAGGAGGCGGGTTGGAATCGGGTTGCCTGGTGGGCGGGTTCCGGGCCCGCTGTCCGTTTCAGCCACTCCCGAATGGAAATTTTAATTTAATTGGCCTCTTAAGTGCCGTGGTGCGCGCTGGCTGGTCCAATGATTGGGATCGGGTCCGTTAGTTGCCTCTGATGATGTCATTGTTGCAGATGTTTTTAAGGGTCCCATGCAGCCTCAGTCTTTCATTTCTCGTTTCTGCTGGTCTCTGAATGTGCCAAGGCCACAATGAGTAATGCAAAACCGAAGGCTGCTCCACGTTTCAATGAGGACTCCCTCCAACCTCTTGTTGAGGCATTAAGAGGGCGCAGGGAGATTCTGTTCCCTCCCGATGGCCAGAGGAAGCCTCCTCAGCAAACAAAGGCAGCCTGGCTGCACGTTGCTGAGGAGGTAAGCGCAAGGTCCATTTGTTCACACACCTGGATCCAGTGCCGGAAACAGTTTAATGATCTCCTGCGATCAGCAAAAGTGAGTATCACATCACACTTACCTTCAATCTGCTTCCCTTCTCTTCTCTTTGTTAGCCTGCTCCTCCACATCCCACCTTACCCTTACTTCCCTTGCACCCTTACCTATCCCTCTCTCTCTCTGTACTGAATCACTTCACCATCCTACTATGCAGCCCTCACACTCACTCTCACTGTTATGCAATGACAACAACTAACAACGCTTAGGGAGCCAGCTTCCTCTTTCCACCTCACTCCATCTTGGTCTCCCTCTAAGCGTCTATGTTATGGATTCTTCACAGTCACTCCATCACTCTCACTGAAACTCCACTTGTGTCCCTCCTTGCAGGAAAAGAGCCCATAATAAGTGGGAGAGAGCAAAGACAGGAGGAGGGGCTCCATCCTTGGCGACATTGACAAGTGCTGAGGAGGCTGTGCACGAGATCGTTGGAGGTGGTGAGGAGCTGGAAGTGGGGGACGGAGAGACGGGTGCACTAGACGAAGCTGGTGATAGAATAGAGTTTCATCCCTCTCATTTAGATTTCATGATTGACTGCAATAGCATATGATGTTTATAGAGATTCACTTTGTATCATCTGCAGAAAAGGATGTGTCTACTACCTAAAAATCTGATGTCTAACTCATGCCTTTACTCTCCTACAGGACCATCGAGAGCCCCCCTCCCCACTGTCCAGGAGGAAGAGCCGGATGACTCCTCAGAGGAACCTGCAGCCTCTGAGGGAGCAGCGTCACCAGGACTCAGCGCCGCCAGCACCAGCGCAGAAACGCACACCTCGGTGGGTCCTTCACGACATAGAGTAGTGTTATCACCTGGTGTATCACAGCTCACAAGTGAACATCAGCAGATGGTGGAGACAGCGACAGCAGTGGAGAGTCCTCGTCGGAGGTCGCAGAACCCTCCTAGTTCTGCTCAGCTGTATGTAGACGCTGTGCCTCTGGGGCCATCCAGAAAGAGAGCGGTGCTGGAACTCCAGGTACAAGTGCAGGAGTCTCTGACAGGGTTTTCCTCCAGGGTAATAGTGAGTATGGAGAGAATGGAGGAGTCCATCTCCAACATGAGCACTGCCTTTGCAGAGGCAATGGTGCATGAATGTGCCGCCATGGAGAGGGTGGCAACCACCATGGAGGACATAAGTTACCAGACACATGAAAACATGGTGATTCTTCTCAATAGATGGTCTGCTATGGAGGATAGATGAGCATCTATTGAGGAGAGATACCAGAGGTACATGGACGTCCCCAGTATGAGGATTGTCAGTACAGAGACGGGTCATCATGGCCCCATTGATGTGCAGCAAGGTGCTCTCCAGCCACTTGCTAGCACTGACGTGTAGGTGACCCATGAGAAGGATGTTGGTGGCAGACAACAAGGAAGTGTGGGCTCCTCTCCAAGCGCTCACATGACCATGCCACTGTGGAGGCCTCAGTCAGAGCCCCAGAGTCCTCACCCAACTGAGATGGCCATCTCAGCCCCTGCACCCTTGGAAAGCCTGCCAGATTTGCAAAGCCAACCACTTGCTTCATCCATGGAGAAGTGGATGTAATTGTGCGCCTTTGCAAAGAGGGCATCGGTTACCTGCATGATGCAGGCATGTGCGGCCGACTGGGAGATGCCGCTGATGTCTGCAGATGATCCCTGGAAGGAGCCCGAAGCAAAGAAGTTGAGTGCGGTGGTGACTTTGACAGCCACTGGTAAGGAGTGTCCACACGCTCCTCTGGGCTCCAGGTGCTGGTGCAGCATTGCGCAGATGTCAGCGACTACCTCTCAAGAAAGTCTCAGCCTCCTTTGGCACTGCTGCTCATTTATGATGCGGAAGCTCATCCTCAGCCTGTAAACCCTGTATTGGGGGTATCTCCTGCAGCGCGGTGCAGCCCTGCGCTGATGGCTTCTGCCCTGTGCAGCATCAGGTGGCTGAGGAGAAGGTTGACGCTCCTGCTGTTGGTGCTGCTGCTGTGCCTGGTTGCAGTGCTGCCGCGGCTGCTCTTCCTCCGAATCTGACGACCAGGATGAGAGGATAGAAATGGTTCCCATACTGCTGGTATATATCTCAGTCAAGGAATGGAGGTTGTGTGCACTCAGACAAAGTGGCCAGAGGGTATTCCAAGGAGGTCACACAGTAGATGGATTTCAGCCTCAACACTCACAAGATTAGTTGAGCTGCAAAATGCCTCCCAAACCTCAAAGCACTAAGTTGTGGCATGTAAAAGAATGAGAGATTGCAGGACCACTTTTAAGCTGTTCGAGCAGCTGGCAACAATTTAGGTCCTCGCTTAACCTGGCTCAATTCACCTGGTGTGTTTTTATGAAGGCGGGCAGCATGGTGAAAAACCTCCAAAATCAGATCAGGCCTTTAAAATAGGATTATCCTGTCAGTTAACAAGCTGTTAACTGCCTTAACTGCCTCTCCCGCCGTTTGATGTCAGGTCAGTTCGGGAGTGGCTGATCCGACACTTGCCAAAGTTGGGTGGAGGTGGGATGGAGACGGGTTCGCAGCCAGCACCCAGTATTTCCGATTTTTGCAACAGACCCGCCTCCAAACCCGCCCCCTGAGCACTATTAAATTCGCGGCCATAAACTTCAGGGGCCAAGCATTGGGAAGAAAAGTGCTTGCTTCACACAAGCAGTTATATCAAGTATTGAAAGGCCAGCCAATCAGTTTCACCACCGTGGCTGAAAATATGGAGAAGTCGGCTTCCACCTTGTGTGGTGTCATCTCCCAGGGCATCAGCACTCTTCCTTGGAGAGTGTGGTCATCTCTAAGGACGCAGCTGGCCCCTCGCAACAGGAGTCAATGTACACTGCTGCAGCTTTCCGGAAGATTAAACAGCTGCCATGCCAAATCAGGCTCAAACCTGTGCGCCGTCTTGGAAAGGCAAAAGTACACCTTTCGACAGATTGGTGGAGCAAGTGGATAGAGGAAAAAGGCATCACTCATCTTTTGCAGTCTGGTCTCCTGCAGATGAGTGGAATTAACGAGCCCAAGCCCCATGGGAGTGGTAGTGGAGCAATGGGAGTGGCAGATGTTGACCTCTCTCAGACTGTCAGCACGTCTGCTTCCTCACCACCCCCTCAACCAATACCCAGTATGGTGCCAGAAATCCAACGGGACCAGACTGCTTCAGCAGAAGCCAAAGTGCAGCATTTTACCAAGGCTTGAGCACCCAAAATTCGTCAGCCACAACCATTTCAAGAGTCCCAAATGAGCAACAGCAGCCTTCCACCAGCTCTGCTGAAGCCACTGAGGGAGCACCTCATAGGAGTAGTAGAGTTAGTAAACCTCCTTTTAAAGAAAGCACTATGTCACTTAGCTGATATAAGAATTCACTACAATATTGTGGTTGGGATTAAACTCAATGGGGGAGAAATTCGGTACCTTAGCGCCTCCAGTTAGCGCCTGGCGGGGGAGCTAATGGGGCGCTGAGGCAGTAGTGTTGCAATGAGGCGAATCCAGCAAAGCACGTCATATCCAGTGCCCCCCCCCCCCATAGCGCCACCGCTATGAGTTAGCGCCGGGGACTTCAGCGCCAAGCAGATCGTGATGTCAGTGACGTCAGTGAGTGTGCAACGCTCACTGGGCACCCGATCTGCAAAATTGATTGTTGCCCCCTGCCTTAGCACCTTGCCCTAACAGCGACAGGGAGAGGAGGCATCAAGCAGTTGGTAGCCGGCTCCAGGGGCGCTACTTAAAGGGATCATGAGTAATGAGTCGCAGCTGTCAGGTTAGTGCTGTTTCACTGCTTCAGTTTAAATCAGTAATTTAAAGGTTGTTTAGCCTCCGGAGTGTTATGGCTACTAAAAATTAGTTACATTTATTCTCACAACATATCAAAGTGCTGCACTTGGTTACATTAATGGGGGCTGTACTGGCAGTCGACCTCACACTCCAGGATCTACTGCGGAGGGAGCGGAGGCAGTGAGAAAGATTGGAACATGTGGCCAGAGGAAGGAGAAGGGCCATGAGGGCTCTCAACAGGAGGCCTTACCCTCCGAGGATATTCCGAGAGCACTTCTCCTACCTTCAATTAAGCAAGGAGCAGTGTATTAGAAGGCTCCACTTCACCAAAGAGGTGGTCACAGAACTCTGCCACTTCCTGCAATCAGACCTCCAACTTCAGATCAGGACAACCATGGCTCTCTCAGTGGCAGTCAAGGTCACCGTGGCCCTCAATTTCTTCGCCAGCGGATCCTTCCAGTCTGCAACAGGAGATATAGCTAACATCTTGCTGTTCGCCATCCATCACTGCATCCGGGAGGTCACAGAGGCTCGCTACAGTAGGAGAAGGGACTACATTTCTTTCCCCATCACCAGAGCGAAGCAGGATGAGCGGCATGGGCTTTGCCAGGATAGCGGGATTCCCAATGGTGCAGGGCGCCATTGACTGCACCCACGTGGCTTTGTGGGCACCGCATAACAATCCTGACATTTTTAGTAAACGCAAAGGCTACAACTCACTTAATGTGCAGTTGGTGTGCGACTACAGACAGCTAATCCTCAATGTCAATGTCCGCTATCCTGGCAGCAGCCATGATGCCTTCATCCTGCGCCAGACCGGTGCGCCAGCATTCTTCCAGCTACCACGTCAAGCTCGTGGCTGGCTGCTCGGAGACACCGGCTATCCATTCTCCACCTGGCTCATGACTCCCCTCCGTAACCCCAACACTCCTGCACAGCACTCATATAATGAGCGCCATGCCGCCACCAGGAACATCATTGAGCAGGCCATTGGAGTGCTCAAGCAACGGTCTGCTCCCTTGACCGTTCGGGAGGAGCCCTCCAGTACTCGGCTGAGTGGGTGTCCCATTTCATGGTGGTCTGCTGCTTGCTCCACAATTTGGCCATCATGAGGGCCCAGCCCTTGCCACCATGGATTGTGGGACCACCTCAGCAGGAGGAAGGGGGAGAGGAGGAGGAAGAGTTAGACGAGGAGGAGGAGGAGGAGGAAGAGTTAGACGAGGAGGAGGAGGAACAGGAGCGAAGGAGGAGGCAGCCATTCAATCGGCCTTCCGGAAGGGCGGTCCATGACTGCCTCATCAGACTGTGGTTCCAATAAATTAGATCCCTGTTGCTCACCTCCTCCCCAACATTCCATCTCTGTCGCAGGCCATTTCACAGTGCAAAGCTGAAGTGAGAGACACCACAAAATAATCCAAACTGAATTAATACATTTATCAATAATCAATTAACTCATATTCACAACAACAATATTAACTATTAACAGTCCATAAGGGTGACCCCGAGCTTCCGGTCGCCTGTCACTTTAATTCTCCGCTCCACTCCCACTCAGACCTCACCCTCTTACACTGTTCCAATGAAGCTCAAGGAACAGCACCTCATCTTTCGATTAGGCACTTTACAGCCTTCTGGACTCAACATCGAGTTCAACAATTTCAGACCATTACCTCTGCCCCTATCCTTTTTTTTCCATTTTTTCTCTCTCTCTCATATGGCAGCTGTTGATGAATCTGCCATTGCCATTTACACTTCATCTAGAGCCATCTTTTGTTTCTTAACTTGTCCCATTACCATCTCCTTTTGCCTTGCACTATCATCCCTTTTGTCTCTTAATCTCTCCTGCCTTCCATCCTATCACAGACCTTCCCTTTTGTTCTTTCCTCCCCCCGCCCCCCTTTCCCTGCCCCTGCATTTGCTTAAAAACCTGTTCCATCTCCAGCTTTTTCCAGTTCTGATGAAGGGTCATCGACCTGAAACATTAACTCTGTTTCTCTCTCCACAGATGCTGCCCGACCTGCTGAGTATTTCCAGCATTTTCTGTTTTTATTTCAGATTTCCAGCATCCGCAGTATTTTGCTTTAATATTAACTATTCACCCTTGTGCAATCCCTTACTGCCTCTCGTTACCGTGCCTTTGCCTACTCACAGAATCACAGAATCCCCACAGTGCAGATAGAGGCCATTGCGGCCCATTGAGCCTGCACCGACACATATCCCACCCTATCCCCGTAACCCCACGTATTTAATCCCCCTAATACTAAGGGTCAATTTATCACAGCCAAATCACCTAACCCGCACATCTTTGGACTGTGGGAGGAAACCGGAGCACCCGGAGGAAACCCACGCAGACACGGGGAGAATGTGCAAACTCCACACAGACAGTCATCCGAGGCCGGATTCGAACCCGGGTCCCTGACGCTGTGAGGCAACAGTGCTAACCACTATGCCACCGTGTTGCCAGTGCTCCTACAAAGTGGAAGCTGCCAGATCGCCCATCGCACGCGGCATCAGGTCTGAGTCGCCACAGTCTCTCTGGGAGTCGACCATCCTTTCCAGACTGTGCAATGTTGGAGGTGGACTCCTTCACGCTCCTCACCATTGCCGAGAGGCTCTCGGGCACCCTTGCCATTGCACCTATCATCTCCTTGTGCATGCCCATCACCCTTCTTCTAAAGCCCTCCCCATCGAGGTCCTCATCTGAGTCCTGTGCAGCAGAACTCGCCCTCCGGGGAGCTGACTCCCAAGCTACCCTTTCCCCCTGGCTTTGCTGCTGCCCGCTCGACCCCGGTGCATCACCCTGCGCAGAATCCGCGACTTTACTAGCCTCTAAAGATCGCGTAGCACCAGTATCTGAGCTGGTGCCTGCGGGTGAGACATGCAGTGACGCAGTGTGTTCATCCTCCTCTTCTCCCGCCTCGCTCTCTATGGTACCCTCAAGGACAGGCTGCTCAGATGCTTACTCATTATCTGAAAGCATAAAGGCACAAGAATCGGGTTAAGGTGAGGTGAGGGGGGCAGGAAGGGAGAAATGCATGCTTACAGCGTGATTAGCTGGAAAGTGCGAAAGGCTTGTGGGGTGAGGGGGAAGTGGGATGTGAGAAGAAAGAGTAGGGATGAACATACCATTGTTGTCCCCAAGGGGGTCAATGTCGCCGATGGCCACGGCGCCCACGGCGGCCACCACCTGGTGCCCAATAATCTGCTGCACTCTATTTTCCAGTGCAGACAGTGGTTGGGTGTCGGCTTGTCCCCCGCCTGTGCGCTCCTGCTCCCTCCTGTTGGCTTGCAAGAGAAAGGAAAGTGTGTGAGTGAGTGTGGAGCAATGTGTTTTGGTGATGTTCCTGCCATAGTTGAATAGCTGTCATTGTGTGCACAGTGTGAGATGTGGGTGTGAGTGTTGGTCGGTAGAGATTGTTGGTGGGTGAGTGCTGGGGGTGTGGTGCTTTGGCCAGTGTGTGCAGACTGTGGTTCAGACGGTGGTACATACATTTGTTGAGGCATTGACTCACCCCGACCACCCGAGTGAGGTCATTAAATTTCTTCCTGCACTGTGTGTGGGTCCTGGGGACCACAGTGCTGCCCAAGACATACTGGGCAACCTCCCTCCACATGGGGCGGAAGACTTGTGGCGAGGGCCTTCTGCCACTAGCCGGGTAGAGCACCACCCTCCGTCTCTCCACAGCGGACACCAACTCCACCAATGCTTTGTCCGAAAGTCTGCGGGATCTCTCCCCGGGGCGTGGATCTGCCATCATGATACCTGCTTGAGTCATCCGGCTCCTTGGGCTTGGCCTGCTCCTGCTTGCTGACACAGGTTCACAGCCAGCAATGCTGAGAATGAGGCTCTGCAGCATCAATGAACCTTCCCTTTAAGAACTGGAAAGAGCCTGTGGCAATGATGACTTGCGATTAGGCTGCACCTGATATTAGTTAATTCTTTGAATGCAGTGACACTGAGCTCGGCCGTGAGCGCTTGATTTCGTGTTCCCTTCTTTGAGTAATGAGACTCAATTGTGCATGCAGCGAGATTCATTAGCGCCTGGCATTAATTCTCAAACTTTTCTGAAGTTACCGCCCATTCCTGAGCGATAATGAATTTCTCCCCCATAACCTTTATCACATTTGCAACTTTGGTCTATAGGTTCTTCTCGTTACAACTTCTTCGTCTGCATTGTCATCAAGTCATTGACATAAAGGTTGACTGAATGGTTTCAATGTTCTTTAATGCAGAATGAAGGTGTCATGGCAAATGCCAGTGAAACTGGCAGACTTGCATTATCATTCTAGGGTGATCATTCACTAGTTGAACATTGATAGAGTAGAAAACCTTCATGTTCATATAAGCTCGTGGCTGATCTTCTGGTGCCTTGATAGCTACACGAGTGCAGTTTGTTATGCCCTGAATACAGGGGAAGCCACCACTGCTGCTGATCCCAGAGCGCTCTCATTCTGGTTGTTGGCATAATTCACCAAGGTAATGTACTGGTTTGCGCTGGCAAGGAGGGCATGGGTGACCTGTTTGGTGCAGCTGTGCAGTGCAGACTGGGAGATGTGGGTGATGTCCCCTATCGCCTGTGGTGAAAAAGTTAAAGACGATGGTGAATTTGACAGCCACTGCCAAAGCATTACTCCCTAGTCCAGCAGGCAGCAGTTCCTGCTGCAACAGGCTGCATCGGTCAGCAACAGCCTGCCTGGTGAAGCTCAGCCTCCTCCTGCTCCTCAGAAAGTGACTCTTAACCCTAAAGTAACCCTGTGGGCCAGGTAAGGGCTTCTGTGAGCAGCTCTCCACACCTGCTGTCTTCTAACAGGCTCAGCTATTGCTTGTCCTGGTGACACAGGCTGCTGCTGCTCTTCCTCCAACTCTTTGCCTATGCAAAGGAGCGAAGCAAAACCAGCATCCAGGATAACCAGTGAGTGTTTAATGAGGGCAGGTAAGGGGGGGAAAAAATGAAAAAGAAGTAAAGTAGAAGCTCAGAACTGTCTTTGAAATGTGCTACTCACAATGGCACACAGATCCAAATGACCCAAGTGCTTGCAGGTGAGCGGTCCTTTACATTCAGCGTGCAGTTATGTCAGTCAGTTCATGAAGCAAATCCCGCCAGGTTTTCATTAGTGGTTTACCGCTGGCCAGGACTTCTGATCAGCCCAGTTAAAATTGCACTGGGATCTAAATGAGTCATCAGACCCCAATTTGAATGTATTAATGAGGCACCCGCCTGTTTCTGGCAGGTGCATTTGCAGAGCTAAAATGATGGTTGCCGGGTTTCCTGCAGGAACAGGGCAGTAAGTCGATTTTAACTAATTTTTAATCCAGTTTCCTATCCTCCTCGTAATGTGACTTTGAAATTCCAAGAACACAGGCAAAGATGGATCAAAGCACCCCAGATGATCCTTGCACATGGAGACAGGTTTCTTAATTCATTTTTTTAATTAAAAGGACAGCTCATTCTACATATTAGTTAGACCAAAGATCTGACTCCCTCTCCTCAACACACACATATAATTGAATTTGGGTGCATTTCAAATTGGCTTGGATTCAGAAACTCAGGGTTGTCACTCACACTGCTTTGTATTTCCTTCCCCTCCTCAAACACTAGCTGTTAAGCTAGCCCAAAATGATGTGCGCTGCTTGCACCCAATTTTTCACGGTCAGCTTATCTCTTAAAAGCTATTAAAAACAGTGGGGGTGGGGGTTGCGGGGAACGGAGGTCTTTCAACTTGGGATCACTCATTTTATCTCCAAACAATGAGTGCTAAGGCACTGAAAGTTGGGTCCTGATCTTGCATGCCCGTTTCATGCACAGAATTTGCCCATTGCCACTTTGAATCGAGGCATCTAGCATGCCTGTCTGAAATTGGCGGGTGTCTATTTAAGCATGCGAACTAGAGTCCAGTGCTTCTTTTAGGACCCAAATGCCCTTTACAATAGCGTCCTATTCGCCAATTCTAAATCAGCTGCATATATCATGGCAGTGAACAGCCTTGAGAGCCTCATTTCTAGCTCTCAGGCAAATATCTGGTTAGTTTACTTGGATGTTAGTGGGCTGCTTCTGAGCTTGTTGGGAGTTTTGGTTGCTGGAACTGAGTAATCATAGAATCACAGACTAGTGCAGCACAGAAGGAGGCCATTCGGCCCATCGAGTCTGTGCCGGCTCTTTCGAAGAGCAATCCAGTCAGTCCCACTCCACTGCTCTTTCCCCATATCCCTGCAATTTTTTCTCCTTCAAGTATTTATCCAATTCCCTTTTGAAGGCTACTATTGAATCTGTATCCACCACACTATCAGGCAGCGCATTCCAGATCCTAACCATTCGCTGCGTAAAAAAGTTTTTCCTCATGTCCTTTTGCCAATCACCTTAAATCTGTGCCCTCTGGTTATCAACCCTTCAGCCATGAGAAACAGTTGCTCTTTATTTACTCTGTCTAAACAATTTCATGATTTGAAACACCTCTGTTAATAGCCCTCCCGCCATTATTTGTGAAAATAATGTGATGAGTCAGCAGAGGTTTTTTGTCCAGGGGCTTCTGGCAAACGTCTCATTGGTTTCACTGCCTCTCCCTCAGTCACCCTCACCAAATGCTCTCCATCCATCAGTTGGACACATGTCATTACTCTCACTCATAGGTCTCTTCTTTGCCTGATTGCAGGAGAAGAGAGCACAGAACACCAGGGAGAGGGAGAGAACTGGACCTCCACAGGTCTCACAGCTGCAGAGGAGGAGGCGCTGGAGATCAGCAGAGTCTTGGTGTGTGTGGCCATCAGAGATGAGGGCCTCCCAGCTACCTAGTTTTTTTTTAATGGGATGTGGGCCTCACTGGCAAGGCCAGCATTTATTGCCCAGGAGCCTCCTCCCCCCATTAGTTGTTTAATGGTCGACCACCATTCACGACCAGATGTGGCAGGACTTTGATCTGATCATGGGATCACTTAGCCCTATCTATAGCATGCTGCTTCTTAGCATGCATGTAGTCCTGTGTTGCAGCTTCCCCAGGTTGGCACCTCATTTTTAGATATGCCTGGCACTGCTCATCTACACCCCTCAATTGAACCAGGGTTGGTCCCCTGGCTTGATGGTAATGGTAGAGTGAGGGAGGGATAGATATGAGGTGGAATACAGTTCTGCTGCTGCCCTGTTTTGAGCTGCTAGATCTATCCCATTTAGCACAACACAACAGAGGGTGTCCTCAGTGTGAAGACAGGATTCCATCTACACAATGACTGTGCAGTGGTCACTGCTACCATGGACAGATGCATCTAGCAACAGGTAGATTGGTGAGGACAAGGTCAAGTAGATTTTTCCCCTTGTGTTGGTTCTCTCACCACCTGTTGCAGGTTCAGACTTGCAGTTATGCCCTTCAGGGCTCAGTCAATAGTGGTGCTACCAAGCCACTCTTTATGATGGACATTGAAGTTCCCCACCCAGAGTACATTCTGTGCCCTTGCTGCTTCTTCCAAGGAGGAGTACTGATTCAGCACCTGAGGGAGGGCAGTAGGTGGTCTTGCCCAATGTTGAGGACTCCCAGGGCCACTCCTTACCACTGTGCCACCACCCCTGGTGGGTCTGTTCTGCCAGTGGGACAGGACATACCCAGGAATGGTGATGGGGGAGTTTGGGACATTGGCTGAAAGGTGAGTATGACTATGTCAGGCTGTTGCTTGACTAGTTTGTGGGACAGCTGTTCTATTTTGGCACAAGTCCCAAGATGTTGGTGAGGAGGACTATGCAGGGTTGACTGGGCTGGGTATGCTGTTGTTGTGTCCATAGCTGAGTGGTTCCACTTAGTTACAACTGAGTGGCTTGCTAGGCCATTTCAGAGGGCAACTGCTGTGGGTACATATAGGCCAGACTGAGTAAGGATGGCAGATTTTCTTCCCTGAAGTACATTATTGAACCAGATGGGTTTTTACGACATGGTCACCATTATTGATACTAGCTTTTTAATTTCAGATTTATTTAATTAACTGAATTTAAATTCCCCAGCTGCTATGGTGGGTTTTGAACTCACATTGCTGGTTTACTAGCCCAGTGATATTACCACTACACTACCGTTCCGTGTGTCAGAATTAAATATCAGACAGCCACATAGCACACAACACTCAGTCATGTTGACTTGATTTCAACAATGAGTGAAATATGATCATGTTCATAATGATAACTTGCAACATTCTTACCTTGCCAGGACTAATTCATGTTTTTTATCTCCCACAGGGCCTTCACTCGTTCAGTAGGAGTCGGTGGACGTCGCCAACGACGATTGCTCAGAGAGCTGAGTCCTTCTGAGGGTGCACCGTCACAGGACTAATGCAGACCATGCATCAGTTCAGATACTCACACTTCAGTGGGACCAGTAAGACAGATAGTTGGGTTTTCACTTGGTGACTCACACTTCACAAGTGAGCAAAAGCAGATGGTGGAGTCGCGGACAGCAGTGGAGAGTCCGTGTCGGAGGCGCAGGCCTCTCCAAGCTCTGCTCAGCTAGACACAGATGCTGTATCCCGGGGGACGTCGATGAAGAGAAGAATTATTGAGCAGCAGCAGACGTTGTGCGATGTACTGGCAGGCGTTCCAAGCACATTGAGCACGATTGCAGAGAGATTCCAGGAGTCTGCCTCAACACCTTTAAAAGGATGGCCAACATCCTAACCTTGGCCGTGCAGGGCCCCACTGACCTGCACCAAAATGTTCTCCAGCAGAGTGGTAGCAGTGAAGTGTGGCTGGGCTATAAGAGGGATGATGGCGAAAGGGGACATGGAAGTGGGGACTCCACTCAAAAGGTTTCCACTTCTCATCCGTTGCCCGCCCCTCCCCCCCACCCCTTAGTCAGTACCCCACATGCTGCCTCGTGTTCTGATGGCCGAGTCTGCCCCTGTACATGTGCAGGTGCAGGTGGAGGAGTCTTAGGCGGGGCCCTCATGGGCTCCAAAACCCAGAGGACGTCAGCCAAGAGCATCTCAACAGTCTGAGTAGGGATCTGAGCAGCCTGCTTCTACCTCTGCTCAAGCTATATGCATTGTACCAGATAGGAAAAGGAAGATTAAAGACTTGTAGCTGCACAAGGGTATGCACATGGATGTCTTAGACATTGTTATACTGTTATGTTTCTGTTCTTTACTTGAAGCACATAAAGCAGGACAGCTTTGTGTTAGTGGCATTGGAGGGAGGGGCGAAAAGTAGCTTTTGCATGAGGTTGTTAGATGGGTGCACTGGTGGAACCTAAGTAAACCTCACAATAATCAGGGCACAGCAATGTGCTCAGCTGGTGGTGCATTGGCCTTTCTCCTCCTCGTCTTCCTCCTCCTCAGAATCGCCAAAGAGGTTCTGCGTTCTGCACCTTGATTCTCCTGCAGGTCCAAACCGCGCTGCTGGGCAACGTTGTGCAGAGCGCAGCACACCACGACCATTCTGGAGACCCTGGCTGGTGCGTACTGAAGGGTGCTTCCAGCACCTGAAAGGCATCTTCAGCATGTCGATGTCTTGTTCGATGACCCATTTGGTGATGATATGGCACTGATTGTAGCGCTCTTGGGCCTCATTCCTCGAGTTTAGGAGAGGTGTCATCAGCCACGTTTTAAGTGGAAATCCCAAGTTTCCGAGCAGCCAGCCGGTAACTCTGCTTCCAGGTGCGAAGACGTCAGGGAGGTGGGGACCTGAGTAGGACTGCAACAAAGAATGGTCCATATACCCCACAAAAAGGCTGGCATGGCTAGGACCCATACGGGTTCCTGTAGTGACACTTTTATTTGAAGAAATGAGAGGAGTCAAAGGGTAAGAACATGTTCAGTCAGGCGGAGGAGGGTGGTGGTGGATGGGAACTGGTTGGGCCTTCATTCAAGGAAGAAGCGGAGGGCCCGCAGAACGTCCTAGTGGGGGTTGGATGTGTAGAGGGACTGGACGTCCATGGTGAAAAGGAGACGGTTAGCAAGAAAGACTTGCATTTATATAGCGCCTTTCACAACTACTGGATGTCTCAAAGCACTTTACAGTCAATAAACTGCTTTTTGAAGGTAGTCACCGTTGTAATGTAGGAAACGCGGCAGTCAATTTGCACACAGCAAGCTCCCACAAACAGCAATGTGATAATGACCAGATAATCTGTTTTAGTGATGTTGGTTGAGGGATAAATGTTGGCCAGGACACTGAGGATAATTCCTCTGCTCATCTTTGAAATAGTGCCATAGGATCTTTTGCATCCACCTGAGAGAGCAGACAGGGTCTTGGTTTAACGTCTCATCCGAAGGATGGCACCTCCAACAGTGCAGCACTCCCTCAGCACTGCAGTGGAGTGTCAGCCTAGGTTTTTGTACTCAAGTTCCTGGAGTGGGATTTGAACCCACAACCTTCTGACTCAGAGGCGAGAGTGCTACCCACTGAGCCACGGATTTCACACGGGCTAGGAGACTGGAAACCGTTAGTGGCAGAGGTTGTCGGAAGAGTCGTGGATGTAGGGTGGAAGAGACTGGGCAACGGGAGAAAAAATAGAGTCAAGATAGGAAGAAATAAGTTCTGTGGGGCAAGTACAAGCTGAAACGATGGGTCTACCAGGGCAGTCCTGTTTGTGGATCTTGGGAAGGAGGTAGAAGTGGGCTGTGCAGCGTTGGGGGTCTATGAGGTTGGAGACAGTGGGGTGGGGGGGGAGGGTGCAAAGATCTACAGAGGAGATGAGGTCAGTGACGGTCTGGGAAATGATGTCTTGGCATTCGGTGGTGAGGTCATGGTCCAGGGGGGAAGTAGGAGGATGTGTTGGAGAATTTGCTGAACACCTGCGCAAGCATGATCCTGAACTTCTGATCGCTTGCCATTTTAATTCTCCATCCCACTCTATTTCTGACCTCTCTGTCCTTGGCCTCCTGTATTGTTCTAATGAAGCTCAAGGGAAGCTGCCTTATCTGTTGAGTATTTCCAGCATTTTCTGTTTATATTTGATTTCTCAGCATCCACCGTATTTTGCCTTTACAAATTCCCTTTATCTATACAATCAGTATACAATCTTCAAGAAACTCTATTAAATTTGTCAAACTTGACTTGCCTTTAACAAATCTGTGCAGGCAATCCCTGATGGACAAGAAAAAACAGCTATGGTTAATAGGTATTTTTTGGATTGGAGAAGGGTTGGTCCTCATCTTCAAATTCCTCCATGACCTCTCCCCACCCTATCCCTGCAATCTCCTCCTGTCTTATATCCCCTACTGTCCCATAACCTCTCCTGCACGCTGTGGTCCTCTGACATCAGTCTTGTTTGTAATCCCCTTCCCTTTGGCCGCCATTGGTGACAAAGCCTTCAGCCACCTCAACACTGCTCCCTGGAACTCCTTACATTAATTCCTCTGTCTGTCCACCTTTGAAAACCTTCTTAAACCCATTTTTAACACCATGCTTTCATTCACTACTGGCGGTGTAAGATAGCAATCTATTTAAAGGATAATCATCCTTCAGATACACCTACCTGTCCTCTGTTCCCAATGGAGCAGAGCGATGATCAAATCTAGCATAAATATAAGACTACAGAAAAGTGTCTCCATATTAAGTGTTTTGAGTAACTCTTAAAAGGGCTAAATATATTTCTGTAATATTGCCTTTAATAGCCAAACAGCATGTTACACTGCCTGATTTTCAGAATTTCCTCAGAGCAACGTATGGAATCCAAAATTCCTTTACCCTGAATATACATGAGCAGACTGTTTAATGCCATGTGTGGTGAGAGGGCAGGATAGATGACCCAGGAACCTTCTGCATTTGTCACACTAAACCCTTTCCCTCCCAGTATGCTTACCTGATGAATCTTAGGAGTCTGCTCAAAACCACTGAATGCCAGAACTCAGGTGGTAAAAAGTTTAAAAAAATATTGATTAAGCCTGTATCTTCTGCTCAGGTGAGCCCTGACGATCAAGGGTAAAATTGGGGATTTCACCATAAGGGAAATAGTGGGTATAAACCTCATCTTTGTATGTTTTAGATCAGCAGTGCTGGTGAATAATAAGCCGTTGAAAGGAACCACAAAAAAAACCTTGGGGGAAAAATTCAGTTGGTTGCGCCTCCCGTTAGCGCCTTAAGAGGGCGCTAATGGGGCACAAAACAGCTAGCGCCCGGGCGCAGCGATGTTTGCGCCGCTCGCGAACTTAACTAGACATTTTGCGGCGGCGCTAAACTTTATCGCCGCGATCTCCTGCGCCGGCAGATCATGACGTCACTCGAGTGCGCAACGCCCCGGTATCGCCCCGGAGCGGATATTGAGTGGCGCCCCCTGCCTTACCGCCTGACGCTAACAACGACAGCTTGAGGGGAGCGTTCTGCAGTCATGAAGGGAAAGGGGGAGCGCTATTTAAAGGTGACCGCTTCCTGCCTTTTATTGTTGGTGCCATTTTTGAACTACGCATTCTGAGAGAGAGAGAGGGAGAGACTTCTAGAGAGATTCAACGTTGTGTGAAGTAGTTTTGGGTACTGAGCAGCACTTTGCAGGTTCATTTTGATTTGCCATTCCTTGTATCGATTTAGCAGAGACTGTGGGGGCTGCACTCTGAGCTCTTTGCCTGGCACTCTCCATTGTTCTTTCCAGCACATTTGATGTGCAGGTCTCTCCAGGCCGAGATTCAAGGCTGCAATGAGCAGGATGTGGATGGAAAGCAAGATTAACCATCCCCTTTAAGAACTGGCCGTGCCATTGTGTGTGTGTTCCATTGCTGACTGACATTACATGAGCTTCGCCAGCGCTCTGAGGTAGCGCCTCGCTCCTCGGCCTTTGCGCCTTAAGACAGGTGTGAAGCGCCTGATTTAGCGCTGCAATCACCTCCAGGGGCGATAAAAGTCAAGTTTGCAGTCGGTGGCGATAATTAGCGCCAGGCGCTAATCTTTGCGCCCGGCCGATATTTGCGCCCCAAACGGGGCGCGACTGAATTTTTCCCCCCTTGACTTTGACAAGTAAAAGTGTAAAATAATTTTTTATTTAAACTGTGCGGCTGAGGGATTTACAAGCTGCTAACAGTTGTTTTATTCCTGACTATTCTGACTTAATCACTGCGTGATCACATTGTGCAATTGCATCGTGATTGCTGAGGGACATCAATTGATGGGAGGAGGAGGGGGAATAAACCATTCGACAGACTCAATCTATCAACCAATTATTTCTTTGAATAAAAGGCAATTTTACTTTTTTACTGTAAGCTTTCATATATGAAAACTTAGATTTTTTTCCCCACTTTTTTTAAACAGGGGCTCATTATTTAAATGAGTATTCCTGATCGAAAAGCATGCAAATTGTGAGAAAGTCAGCTTTAACAGGGAAGAGATTATATCACAGATGGTCTCAAAGGGACTTTACATAAAAGTTTCCCCCCACCCCCTTTTTTTGCAGTGTGGATATGAGAGAAGAAAGAATGAAAGAAAAGAGTCATAGATTTATTGATTTTTCTCTTGACAAGCAAGCAATTAGGAAGAATAATTTGGGAATCGGGAAATAATTGCAGAGGTATCCCATCATGAATCTAATGTTTATTATTAAATGTATTGCTAGTTGCTTCAGAACTTGTATGCTACTGATAGTGTGTCAGCATATTTCAGGAAACACATTTCCATTTTCTTAATTTGTATCCTGTCCACAGTAGAGAGTATCCAGCTCAGACGTTATGTAGATTGTTTTCTTCAAGCTGCCACTCTGCCTTTGGGACCTGCTCCATGCCTTTCATCAGCTGCCATTTTCAGCAGCATGCAGTAATTTCATGGCTCATTGCAAGCGTTGAAAACCTTTGAAACCACAAATGCTAACTTACCTGGCCCGAAGCCATTTAGGAACACATTAATTCAGCAAACAGAAACAAGCCTCTCTCCAACTCCTGCCACGATATAAATGCAGTGTTATTGCACTGAGAGTAAATGGGGAGGAAGGAGTGCACAGCTGTGGCTGGCTTTTAAACCTCTCCTGTGTTGTTTGCAAAGTTCTCATCAGCACGCAATTGCAGTGATATCTTTATACTGAGACACCTTTTGAAACAGCTGGATTGTATACAGTACCCTTACTGTGCTGAAGTGAAGCTGTGTAGTACAGGAAATTCCTTCCTCCCCTGCAACAACACGCCCCGCCCCCACACACAAATGCACACACAAGCTTTGTCCATACCTTTCGCTTCCCACTTTACAAAAAAAAAATCAACTTTCTACCACATTGCATCGGGGAGAGGAATGATATGTCAATATATAATGTATATATGGGAAGGTCGAATGATATGTCAATATTTAGTGTATATACAGGAAGGTCGAATGATATGTCAATATATTGTGTATATAGGGGGAGAGGAATGATATGTCAATATATAGTGTATATAGGGGGAGGGGAATGATATGTCAATATATTGTGTATATAGGGAACGGGAATGATATGTCAATATATAATTGTAAGGTTTCCAAAATTTACAGATCCCCAAAACCTAAGGAAAAAGGACTTTGGAACTACCTCAGAGTGATAAAATGCATTTGGGCCTAACCTAAGGAATATAAGCCCAAAACCCAAGTTTTGGCATTTTAAAAACATGTCTGGGCCTGTAAAGGGACAAAAGTCTGTGAAGGAAGTTGGGGTCGACCTCTGTAAAAGCAGTTTTGGGTATTGCAGTTAATTGCATTGTCTGGGCCTCACTCAAAGCCCCAGCATGCATTAACATTTTGACAATAGACCCTAGGAGAAGACAGTCCCACCCAAAACAATAGGTCCCATCAAACCGATTACAGGGCCCATCAAGAAACATGCATAATACAGAGCACCCAGGACTAGGCTATAGATCAGCCTAGGAACCCAAAACACAAAACCAATCACCAGCAATCAGCCAAGAAGATCAACAGGATGCGAACCATCCCAAAAACCCATTTGACACTTACAGAGCAGTTACTGGTAGCAGGCCCGCCAAATTCAGACAATGAACTGAACAGATTTGGCGGGTAGATAAGGCCATATTAAATGGGTCAGATTAAAGGCCTGTTAAAAAACCCAGTTAATGTGCTAGTAAATCGTTACCGATTTACGAGCCCGCCAAAACTAGACAATGAACTGAACAGATTTGGCGGGTAGATAAGGCCACTTCAATTCTGTATAATTGAAGGCCCACCAAGCACACACCAGAGCTAGCTAGAAGAGAGAGAAATACTACAGTCCAGCGTTCATTGGGTCGAGCAGTCAGTCGCAACCGGTGGTCATCAGAAGGAGGAGAGACCAAGAAGAAGAAGGCCCGAGCTGGAAGCGAGTCGGCATCGCTCACCACTCAAACACACCTGAGTCCAGCTCGCGAAGACACCACCTCGACGGACCCCCAACAACGGCCCCAACACAGACACCCGGAGCAACAAGCAGCAACAAGTCACCGACGGCTCCACGAGGTCGACCGACACACCAACCAAGGCCTAAAGCCATCGCGGAAACCAAAGGCCTCACAAAACCAACAACCGCGCATTACCCCCAACTGACCGGGTAATCGCAGGCCACCGCGACCAACAAAGACCAACTCCAGGGAAGAAAACCCGAAGAATCACAAAGTTTCCACACTACAAACTACTCCTGACTTACCCCTGGGTAAGATTTTCCCCAAAGACTCTAAGCCCTACTGCTCAACTAAAGAAAGTGGGTACTCACCAGATAAATCCATAGCGACATCCTACCGCATCAGCGGACTCGCAAAGACTGACCAGAGACCCAGGTGAAGTCCTCTACCGCGTACGGGGTATGACAGACACTAACCGCCATAAACAGCGAACCCCAAAACCGCGATTTAGCCCAACTGTCAAAGGATTGGTGAGCATTATCCCATGTCCTTCAAAACCTAACTTAGCTAGAAAAGTGGGGTTGGGAGGGGTGAAGTATTGTTCTACTGTCATTTCCATCGCTTGTACCGAAGTGTTCCCCACCTTTAGAGTGATAAGAGTGTTATTATTTGTGTCTTACCTTTTAATAAAGATTGAAGTTCTTTCATCAAACTCAGTTGTCTGCTTCACCTTTTGTATCACAACCCCCAAATAAGTCCAAGGTCTAGAACCAAGGGAGTGGGAGCAATTCGAACGGCTCAGTAGTCAGAGGTAAAGCTGACACAAAAACACCACCCCCTACATAATGGCGACCGCGGCAGGACCTTGGCAAACGGGATGTGATGCAGTGGACACTGTTTTTGAGGAGAGAACCAAGATGGAGGAAAGGATTTCCTCCTATGTGTTTGAAAAGGTGAACATAACTAAGAAGTGGGTATTCAGTCTGCTACGTGCTGAACGTTCAATAGACGCTGCAGCTAAGTGGACTGAGGGCAAAGACCACAGGAAATCTGTGGAAAAGGCCATCTGGTTGATCTGTTCCCAGAAACAGATCCAACTATTGGACAAATGTGTAGAGACACTCAAAGCAGAACTGCAGGAGTCTGCTCAGCTGTCTCAAGCAAGGGCCCTAGCAGGGGAAACATTACTCAGTGAACTAACAGCCCGAGATCAGGAGAGGAGGCAGTTAGTAGAAACGCACAGGAACAGTCAAGAGTATTTTCAGTGTCAGGTCACCGAAGCAAAAAGCAGTGAACTAGTGTTGAGGGAAGAAAACACCTGCCTTGCTAGGCAAGTAAAGGAACTAGAAGAGAGGTTAAAGATGTCCAGGAAGCTTACAAGGTAGCAAGCACAAGGGGGTATGAAGCGAGAGAGCACGGCCCCTGCCAGAAACAAATAGAAAGTTTGAACCTTGGTCTGTCCAGAGCCAAAGGCATGGTATGCCTGTTAAGCCCGGGTACGGCCCGAGTGGACCTGGGAGTGCAGGGAGAAACTGTTCGAACGCCACCTGTGGTGCCGGGGAACGACCCAGTTGGGCAGCAGGAGGGAAGGGCGATTTGTGAGGCTGGCAGGGAGTGCACACCACCACCTGTGGCGCCGGGCTTTGACTCGGTTTGGCAGCAGGGAGGGGTGGGCGAACCAATGCAGGAGAGGTCGGAGCCGGGGCCGATGTGCCCGGTCCGGCAGCAAAAGTTTGGCCCACCCGGCGGTGGTGGGGGTCAGGGACCCCTTGAAAGCCAATTCGTGGCTCCCCACAGGTACCCAACAGCTTAGGGCTATGATAAGCCACCTGGGCAAACTCACCCAAAAAGGGGACCCCTCAGTCCACTTCATGGAAGTGGAACAGGCAGCGGGCATCAATGACTGTGATGATGCTGAGATGGCCAAACTGCTCCTGTTCTCACTGGACAGCAAAATCTACCAGTCCCTCTCCGCAGAGAGTAAGAGGGGACAGGGTGGATATGCTGCTATCAGAGAGGGAGTTCTGGAGGCCATTGGTATGAACGATGGTAGTCCTTTCTCCCGGGTGGAGAAGACTACACAGCCAGTAGGGGAGACCCCACAGGCTTTCGCAGACCGACTGTAGCCTGTGTACAGGAGTGCCTGTAATGGGGTTCTCGACAGGGCTCACCTGATACAGGATGAGCTGGCCCACTGGCTCCGAAGTCTAGTGGCAAACAGCTTGCCACGGATCAGAGCCAAGGCTGAGCTGTGGTTTGACCCAAGGGACCCCCGGGGCACCGAAGAGACAGTGGTCAGACAACTGACCCTGGCTTACCGGAACAGTAGAGAGACAGGAGCATCCACCCAAGGGGAAGGTGCATGAGATAAAACCCAGCCAGGGTAAGAAACAGTGGCACCAGGAAGGGGGTAACCCTTCCGACACGAAGCGTAACTGTTTCGGGTGTGGGAAGAGTGGGCATTGGAGGAAGGACCAAAAATGTGTGGGTTAGGTTGATTTGGCTATGATAAAATTGACCCTTAGTGTTAGGGGGGATTAAATATGTGGGGTTATGGGGATAGGATGGGATATGTTAGGGGGAATTAAATACGTGGGGTTACGGGGGTAGGGTGGGATATGTGTACTGTGGGGATTAAAGCAGGGACAGGGTACTGGATTTGGATGATCAGCCATGATCGTATTGAATGGCGGAGCAGGCTCGACGGGCCGAATGGCCTACTCCTGCTCCTAGATTCTATGTTTCTATGTTCTATGACTGTAGGAATCCATGGAAGGATAACCTGGGGGCCGACTTTATCACAGGCCACAGGATCTAAGAAACCACTGTCTGTGGGGAGCATGTGTGGGTAGAGAAAGTGAAGTGGCAGTCATCCCAGGGAAACAGGGCAAGGGGACCTTGTGTACCCTAAAACCAAAAGAAGGTTACAACCTCGAGCAAATGGTCAGTAACACTCCGGTGGAGTACCAGGCATTTGTGTGAGCACACCTCGCAGCATTTGCCACTCACAAGCATGACTGTGGGAGGGTGAACGGGGTCGAGGTTAGTGTCAGTGGGGACCCCATGACCCGACCACAGAAACAGTATAATTTTCCCCAGGGAGGCGGAAGCAGACATGGAAGCAGCCATGGCTTCCTTAGTAAAGCAGGGGGTGCTGAGACCGATAGCCACCCATGTAAACTCCCCACTGTGGCCGGTTAGAAAACTGGACAACTCCTGGAGGGTCACAGTGGACTATCGGGTACTCAACCGTAACATCCCCGCCTGTGCACCCACGGTAGCAGCCGTCGCCGACCTCATAGGAAGTACGATAGCAAAATACTGCGGATGCTGGAAATCCGAAATAACAACAGAAAACGCTGGAAAAACTCAGCAGGCCAGGCAGCATCCGTGGAGAGAGAAAGAGAGTTGACGTTTCAGGTCGATGACCTTTCATCAGAACTTTCATAGGAAGTATCCCAGCATCTGCAACCACCTTCACAGTGCTGGACATTTCCAACGGGTTTTGGTCCATCCCTTTAAGAAGGGAGGACCAGTACAAGTTCGCCTTCACGTTTAAAGGCCAACAGTACACCTGGAATTGCCTACCCCAGGGTTTCCACAATAGCCCCAGCATTTTTCACCAATGCATGGCTAATTGTTTGAAGGGCTTCAGCCGGCCCCGGCAGTTGGTACAGTATGTGGATGACCTGCTCCTGTTCACTGATGAAGGAGAGGAACACGGTCCACTACCGGCTGAACTGCTGGAGCTGCTCCGGCAAGAAGGCTTTAAGGTAAACCCTAAGAAGGTACAGATCGGCCAACAGGAAGTAAAATTCCTAGGGCTAACTGTGCGCGCAGGGGAAAGGGCTATTGACAGAGCCATGAGGGAAGCAGTGCAGGAGTTACCAGCCCCCAACACAGTCACAGGGGTAAGGTCTTTTCTGGGACTGACTGGGTACTGCAGAGATTTTATTGAGGATTATGCAGCCACAGCAGCCCCTCTGCTCCGACTCCTACACAAGGGTGTAGAGTGGGCTTGGGACGAGGGTTGCGAGGCAGGATTTGTAAAGCTCAAGAAGGATCTGCAGACCGCACCAGCTCTAGGGGCTATTGATGGGGAGAGAGAGTTTTTCCTGGAGGTGGCAGCCAGCGGGGACAGTCTGAGTGCTGTGCTGCTCCAAGAGAGGCACGACAGGCTGAGACCAGTGGTCTACTCCTCCAGGATACTCACTGATGTGGAGAAGGGCTACTCCAAGTGTGAGAGGCACCTCCTCGCCACTCACTGGGCTGTGAAAAGATCATTGATCTTCACAGGCACATCTCCCATCACCCTGCTCACCCATCACACACCCACCCAGATGCTCCTAGATGGGAGAATCAAAGATGGGACAGTGAGCAGTGCCCGTATTGCTCGCTGGACCCTGCTTCTCTCCCAGATGGACCTAAGGGTAAAAGGTCTCTGCGAGCCGAGGCTCGCAGCCAACCTAATTTACCCAGGGAACGCCCACCGGTGTTCCATAGAAGGGGTATGGGAAGTTAACATAGGTTTTCGGGCCGGGATACACCCCACAGGCCGCGAAATCTATGTGGATGGTTTGAGCACAGTATCTGCTGGAGAACGACTCACATGGTGTGGAGTTTATGACCCAGAGGCGGACATTGCCTTGGCCATTAAACTCCCCAGCACCATGAGCGCCCAGCAGGCTGAACTGTCTGCGGTGGTGTATGTGGTTACACACCCCGAGAAGTTCCCTACCCCATACACGATTTGCTCGGACAGCATGTTCACATGCAATTCATGTACGGAGTACCTGGCCATCTGGTCCCGTCGCGGATACACCTCCGCTGATGGGAGACCCCTCACCATAAAGCCCCTGTTGGAGAGGATCATGGCAGCAGTGGGGGAGGAAGGGAAGGTCTTTATCCATAAGGTAAAGGCCCACTCTAAGAAAGAGCCCAAGTGGGAAAATAACCACAAGGCGGACGAGCTGGCCAAACAGGGTGGCCAGAGAAGGGGTATTCTGGGACCCGTACCAAGCGGGTCCAGTAGCAGCAGTCCGGGCCAGGGGAAGCACATGGGGTAGCTTTGCCCCCGTACTTAAAGCAGGCCCAAGCCCAGGACACAGTCCTCAAGACTGTCCTGAACAGGCTTGAAAAAGGGGAGAAAGTAGAGGGCCCATACGGCGCAGCAGCCATCACCATAAAGGAAGGCATGCTGTTCAGGGGGGAGCAGTGGGTAGTGCCACAGCAGCACCGAAGGGAATTCCTCCAACTGGCCCATGAGGGTCCAGGAGTGGGGCATCCCGGACCTGAGACCACCTGGCAATGGGTGGAACAGACAGGATGGTGGCCAGGACTCAGGGAAGATGTCCACGAGTTTTGCGCCAGCTGCCTAGTGTGTGCTGCTAACAACCCAGACCCCCAGAAAAGGAAGGTGTCCATGGGACACATCAGGAGGGTAGAGGGACCATGGCAGTCGATCCAGGTCGACTACATCGGGCACCTACCCACCGCCCAGGGAGGTTTTAAGTACTGCCTAGTCCTGGTGGATGTGTTCTCAAAGTGGGTAGAAGCATTCCCATGCCGTACGGCCACTGCATTGAGTACGGCTAGGATCCTAGTCAGGGAAGTGTTCTCACGGTGGGGACTACCACAGTATGTGGAGTCCGACCAGGGGAGTCATTTTACTGGGCAGGTTATGCAAGAGACCCTCAGGGTGCTCGGCATAGAGGGGAAATGGCACGTAGCCCACAACCCGCAGTCATCGGTCCTGAGGAGCGTTTAAACCGTACCATTAAGGAAAGGCTACGGAAGGAAACGGAAGACTCACCCAAAAGGTGGGTAGAACTCTTACCGTTGGTCTTAATGGGGATCCGAGCCAGCCAGTCAAAAAGCACGGGGTATTCCCCACACGAGCTCATGACTGGCAGGATTATGCGGACCCCCACCCATGTGCTAGCTCCGGTGCTCACGGAAGGGCTGCTCAGAGAGGTGAACCAGGACAGATTTGTCAGGAATCTGTTGGAGCACCTTAAACAGGTCCTCTGGCAGGCCGCGAGCAACATGGGAAAACAGCATCGGAGTAACCGATTGCTGCTCCAACCCCGCAAGCACCACGAGTGGGAGGTCGGAGACCAGGTCATGGTTAGGAATTTTGCCCGGGTGGGGAGTTTCAAACCACTGTACATGGGGCCCTACCACATTGTGGACAAGGCAAGCCCCATGGTCTATGCCATAAAGATGCCCCGCCGTACAAAGTGGTTTCACATCAACCAATGCAAGCTGTTTAAACCCGAGTAAAGGGAACAGTCAGCAAAGGTGGACCACCCCAAAGTTAGAAATCCCCAGCCAGCAGCTGTGGCAGACTCACAGGCTGCAGCGGTGGGGACAGTGGCTTGTATCACAGGAGGGTACACTCCACCGATTATGTGGGACTCCGGCACACCCCCAGGGGCCAGAGTCCTGAGAAGGTCTCCTCGCACACCACAGCCTAAACTGCCCTGGTCACCGGTACATCAATGGGTCAGCACAAAAGGGGCTGCAACCCAAAAAGGAGTGCCCAAGGCCAGGGAGCGTTTAAAAGTTAGGGATCCCCAGCCTGCAGCCTCAGGCTGCGGGGAACCCACAGGACAGGACAGGGACTCAACAGCCACACCAAAGGGGGCAGTGTGCTGTAGCACAGGAGGGGACACTCCGGGATTGTCAGGGATTCAGGGAAACCCTCAGTTGCTCTAAGAAGGACTCTCAGGGTCCTGCGGTACAGGCCACCTTACGCCCAGGCGTACCGGCTGCTCAGAAGCTGCCCAAGGCAGAGGCCGTGCAGGGATTGACCTGGCCGTCCGGAGACGGGCGGCGAGTGTACAGAGTTTTAATGTATTTTAGGTGTTTTACAGTTTTGGTAGTTTTAGGATTTTTAAGAATTCTAGTTTTAAGGATTTTAGTAAGTAAGTTTAAAGATCTCAAGAATCGATCACCTGTCAAGCCAGAGAGCCTTCTCGGGACATGGCTGTCTGTTTTGTGTGTTTCTACAGAGAGGAAATCGGCATGACAAGGGTTCTGCTCCTGCTCGCCCTGGTAGGGGTGAGCATCGGTGACCGAGGTGACGTGGAGGACTCCCACATCTATGGGTGCTCAGGAGAGAGAGCACCGGTCGTCACCGCAGGTGGTGGCGAGCGGGGAGTGGAGGAGCTCGCCATCTACTTCCTCGAGGGAAGGTGGCCAGGGTGGCTGGGGTCCAACTCCACGAGATACTCCAGCCAGACCAGGTTCACGTACGGGGAGGCCTCCCTGCCATGCCCCAGAGTAGAAGTCGTTGCCACGAGGGTCAGTGTCACCGAGGGGAAGCGTGTGTGCCTTACCTGTAAGGGACGTATTCCCCTGAATAGGTGGTGGTGGCTCAGGAAGCTAAGCAGGGATGCAGGGGACCATACAGCCGACTGGGAAAGATTAGGGAACGACACCTACTGGACAATCACAGGGACCCAAGGGGGAGTGAGTGTGTGTTGGGATAAGTGGTGGGAGTCGGAACAGGGAGTCTATGTCTGTATGTGGGGGTCAGAGAAAGCCTGCCCCACAGGCATATCCATCATCTTCTCCAGACAATGGCAAGACGCCGGGGAGAGGATGGGGTGGGATTCTAGCCTACATGCGTGCGCGCTCCCACACTCCCCGACCCCAGTCAACGTCACCGAACTAGTAGCCCGCCCCCGAAAGCCCCTGCCCACGACCACGACCTCACAGACAGTAGAGGAGAGGTGTCCTACCACCACCAAGGGACCAGAGAATGGGTTAGTACTAGTACCAACCAAAAAGGTACAATACCAGGGGGTACACTATGCAGTAGCTTCAGTAATATTAAACCTTACCGAGGTACACTTACCTAAATGGTGTCCAAAGGAGACAGAACAGCTATACCAGGCCCTGCTAAAGGAAATGTTTAGAAAATTCTATGAGTTCGACTTTGCCAATGTGGACAAAGCAGAACTGTACTCAGGTCGCTCTGGTCTAGTAAAGCAAGCACATGGACTGGCAACTCATCCTGTCTCTGTCCTTCATTTGTTCTACCCACATATATTACACCCCTCCCCCCCAGATCCTCCGGAACCCGGCACAGGCCCCTACCTGATCCCTCCTTTCCCTCCTCTGTGCAGCCTAGTGCCGCCGGCCTACCCGTCCGGAGCCAGCAGCCTCTCCATCTGGCTGGTGGGGAACAGAGGCTTCAGATGCAAATCAAGCCCTGCCATTAAAGTCAGCAGGGCCTTTGGGAAACCTGTTCTCCCAGGTTTCCTGCCCTCAGCGAAGCCCCCCAACCTGCTCCCCCCCGCCCCCAACACGCTTTCCCTATGAAAATATCTGTTCAAGTCAAATCCCTTGGACTTAAGGGAGTGGCAATGAGGGCCATACCAGGGGGAATGCCCAGGGTGAGAGAGAGTAATGGTTTTAATGGGGACTAGGGCATGAAAGGTGGAGGTGTGGGTATGGTTGAGCCGATTGATAGCGGCAGAAATGTCATGGTGAATGGAAGACCAAAGGTTAGACAGTTGGGATTTTGAAAATGTGGTTGTAAGTGAATTAGGAGAGAGTTTTTCCCAGGGGCAGACACAGAAGGAAGTAGGGTTGGGAGGGGGAAGGGGATGTGGGTGGAGTGCGACACAGGAAGTGATGAGAGATGGCCTTATCTGTGATTGACACGATGGGAGTAGTGAGGCCACGTGAGCTGGCAAGATTGAGGAGATAGCCGTGAATATGGGTTGGGGAGTTTACATGGAGGGAGAGATTAAGGGAGGATAGGAGGGTAGTGAACTCAGAGGAGAGATAGCACGATGAATTGAGATGGAGGTTGAAATCACCGAGGATGAGAAGTTGCTCGGTACAGAGGCTGAGGAGGAAAGCAGTGAAGATACCTCAGTGAGCAAAATTTTATGGTACTTGGGTGGGCGGTAGAGAACAAGGATTTTAAATGAGAGGCGAGAGATGTGGAACAAGGTGAGATGCTCAAAGGAGGAGAAAGTGCCAGAGGAGTAGGGGGACAGACCAAGTGTGATTTGGTGATGAGAGCCACACCACCACCGCGACGGTCTGGGTGGGGCAAGTGGTGGAAGGTATAGCCAGGCGAGGAGGCTTCAGTTAAGGGCAAGTTTCCGTCAAGGCCATGATGTCGATGCAATCATCCACGATAAGTTCATGGATGGCAAGGGCATTCTGGAGGAAGATGTGGAGAGGGGCGGTGATGGCTGTTTCACTGCCAGATTCCACAGGGTCAGCACTGGGAGCGGTGAGTTGGACGGGGAGGAGGTTGACAAGATTTGCCCCCAGTGGATGTGCAGGGCGGGAAGGTCAGGGAGAGGTGGGAAGGTTGGGGTTGCTGCTCGTGGAGAGACAGCGACGAGTGCCTCGATGGGCCCTTCGGAGGATGCCAAGAGAGGCACAGAGGGAAGCTGTAGGCTTATCTAATAGGGAGTCAAGGCTGGGACGGTGGCAGGAGTGTAGGAAGGTCGAAGAGTAATGAAGGCTTGGGGTAGGGATTTGAGAGGGCAGAGTACCTGAGAGGGGAAAAATGAAAGGAGGCATAACAACAGGAGAGAAAGGGGTCTAGGAGGAGTCAAAAAAAAAGTTAAAAAGTTGGGGGAGGAAAAAGTGGAATTAGAAGGGACGGGCTCGGGTGCGGAGCTGCAGCCAAAATGCGCTGGCGAATGGAGACGGGAAAAACTCAAGTTACACCTCAAGGCACTGGATCAACTGTGGTCAAACTTACTTCACTCACAGAAACTCTGTTCAAACTGATTGTTTCATTCAATCCCCAGTAAAGCAGAGAATTGTTGTTTGTGCGCGTTCTTTTTGAGGAGGAGTTCCTGAATAAACCCTACCCTCATTCTCTTTTATATGATGCATTATAGAAGAGCATTTCAAAGAGATTGCGTAAAGTTCACAGGAAGCTCATTGTGAATTCAATGTTCAAAGGGTTACATTTTAATAAGACTGAGCTTACAACACCAACAGTCACTTTTATGGAAATGTATTTAAATAAATGAGCCTAACAAGGTATTAGAGCTTCCTAGACATTGTCAAAAGAGAAAACGAATGTGGTGTGTCTGTGCAAGTAAATGATACAGGTGAGACATCACTGTGCTGCAGTTCACAAATAGGGTCATTCTCCAATAAAGAACAACCAATCTGTGACATTTCGGGGAGCTAAGCAATGTTGCAGGTTTCAGACAAGTTAAAGCTGAATTGTGTGATAATTTTCAGATGAATCTGCTTACTGAGCTGCGGAGTTTCATCAGTTAATTTGTTTTCTTTGAAGAATGAGCAATTATAAAATGCACTTGGTATGGTGCCACGCAGAATTAACATGACTATCTTCACCGATTACTCATTAGTGGAGTCGCCCATTGCCGCAACTTTGCTTTAGTTTTGTGCTACACCAGTTGCTGCTCTTGCTGTCTAATTGTGGGCAACCTGGGTATGGTAGCACAGTGGTTATGTTACTTGACGAGTAATCCAGAGGCCTGGACTAATGATCTCAGAGACATGAGTTCAAATCCCACAATGACAGCTGGGGAATTTAAATTCAGTTAATTAAATAAATCTGGAATAAAAAGCTAGTATCAGTTATGGTGACCATGAAACTACCGGATTGTTGTAAAAACCCATCTGGTTCCTTGAGGGAAGGAAATCTGCCGTCCTTACCTGGTCTGGCCTATATGTGACTCCAGACCCACAGCAATGCGGTTGACTCTTAACTGCCCAGCAAGCCACTCAGTTGTACCAAACTGCTACAAAGAAGTATCCCGGACTGCAGCGGTTCAAGAAGGTGGCTCAGCACCAACTTCGCAAGGGCAATTAAGGATGGGCAATAAATGCTGGCCTTGCCAGCGATGCCCACATCCCATGATCAAATAAAAAAAACACAGCTACAGACTGTTGAGAGCAACACTTACAGGTTGCACAGCAGGTACTCATGAGTGCCACTCAAACTTGTGCAGTCTGCATCCGTGATGTGAATCACTGATATTCTGATTGTCACTTAATGTTTACAAAGAGTCATTTTCCTAGCATACCTTTTGGAACTGAATATCAGATGGGATGTATTACAACCCACTCCATTTTCTATTTTATTGATGTCAACAGAACAGAAAATTGGACGGGATATGAAATGGCTGCCGATTCATTATCGCTCATTTTGCATTCCTGCCGCAGACTAATTTCAACCCCAATGTTTTTATTAATTTACAAAATAATGTTTCTATGACCAATTAAGGGGAAAACCTTGTGAATCACATTTGACTGCCACTTATAAGTTATCGGGTCATTCTCATTCTTAGGAACATAAAGAGGCTAGAATATTTCTCTATACACTGAAGTAAAAAGCCAACCAGTTTAGGAAAAATACTGTTTTATACCTATAATCATGTGACAGTTTAGATTAGATAACAAAACTTATAGTATAAACGTAAGATTATAACTTGATAAACTAGTAGTAATTGGTGTGCCACAATCATTAATTCCTTACTTATCTCTATGCATCAACGCAGAATTTACAGACCATCAGCTTTCACTATGATGCCATTGCTGAGAAAAAATTCCCAGAATAAACTAAACCTTTCTTGAATGAACTTACCAGTAAAGGGAGCCTGGGTTCGAAATCGAGCTGCAATGCTTTAGTGCCGATTTTCTGAAAACATTCCCTCATGAATGTGAGAAAATTATCTTTAAAATTATAAACATAATAATAGATATGCTGGAGAGAATGCAAGACTAAATTCACCTTGGGGTTCAGTGTAATTCTCCCAGGTATCCATGATTATGCATGTAGGTCAAGATTTACGCACAAACAAATTTCTCTTCATATGTAGTTTTCTTGAGGGAAATCCTGCTTGTAACATATGTTGTGTAACCAGAATCTCAGGATGAATACCATTACGGTCCGGCAAAAATAAAATAGGCGGCGACCCAGCACAGATCATGCAAGCGGGAGAGCCCGGCACAGATATAATGAGCGGAAGTGCCCGGCACAGATATAACGAGCGGGAGAGCGGGTACAGATACAATGAGCGGGAGAGACCGGCACAGATACAACGAGCGGGAGAGCCCGGTACAGATATAACGAGCGGGAGAGCGGGTACAGATACAACAAGCGGGAGAGCCCGGCACAGATACAACGAGCGGGAGAGCCCGGCACAGATATAACGAGCGGGAGAGCCCGGCACAGATATAACGAGCGGGAGAGCGGGCACAGATATAACGAGCGGGAGAGCACGGCACAGATATAATGAGCGGAAGTGCCCGGCACAGATATAACGAGCGGGAGAGCGGGCACAGATATAACGAGCGGAAGAGCCCGGCACAGATATAACGAGCGGGAGAGCGGGCACAGATATAACGAGCGGGAGAGCACGGCACAGATATAATGAACGGAAGTGCCCGGCACAGATATAACAAGCGGGAGAGCGGGCACAGATATAATGAGCGGAAGAGCCCGGCACAGATATAACGAGCGGGATAGCGGGCACAGATATAACGAGCGGGAGAGCCCGGCACAGATATAATGAGCGGGAGAGCCCGGCACAGATATAACGAGCGGGAGAGCGGGCACAGATATAATGAGCGGGAGAGCCCGGCACAGATATAACGAGCGGGAGAGCCCATCACAGATATAACGAGCGGGAGAGCACGGCACAGATATAACGAGCAGGAGAGCCCGGCACAGATATAACGAGCAGGAGAGCCCGGAACAGATATAACGAGCAGGAGAGCCCGGCACAGATATAACGAGCAGCATAGCGGGCACAGATATAACGAGCAGGAGAGACCGGCACAGATACAACGAGCGGGAGAGCCCGGCACAGATATAACGAGCGGGAGAGCCCGGAACAGATATAACGAACAGGAGAGCCCGGCACAGATATAACGAGCGGGAGAGCGGGCACAGATATAACGAGCAGGAGAGCGGGCACAGATATAACGAGCAGGAGAGCGGACACAGATATAACGAGAGGGAGAGCGGGCACAGATATAACGAGCGGGAGAGTGGGCACAGATATAACGAGCGGGAGAGCGGGCACAGATATAACGAGAGGGAGAGCGGGCACAGATATAACGAGCGGGAGAGCGGACACAGATATAACGAGAGGGAGAGCGGGCACAGATATAACGAGCGGGAGAGTGGGCACAGATATAAGGAGCGGGAGAGCCCGGCACAGATATAACGAGTGGGAGAGCGGGCACAGATATAACGAGCGGGAGAGCGAGCACAGATATAACGAGTGGGAGAGCCCGGCACAGATATAATGAGTGGGAGAGTGGGCACAGATATAACGAGCGGGAGAGCGGGCACAGATATAACGAGAGGGAGAGAGGACACAGATATAACGAGAGGGAGAGCGGGCACAGATATAACGAGCGGGAGAGCGGACACAGATATAACAAGCAGGAGAGCGGGCACAGTTATAACGAACGGGAGAGCCTGGCACAGATATAACGAGCGGGAGAGCGGGCACAGTTATAACGAGCGGGAGAGCCCGGCACAGATATAACGAGCGGGGGAGAGGGCACAGATATAACGAGCGGGAGAGTGGGCACAGTTATAACGAGCGGGAGAGCCCAGCACAGATATAACGAGCGGGGGAGAGGGCACAGATATAACGAGCAGGAGACACCGGCACAGATTTAACGAGCGGGAGAGCGGGCACAGATATAACGAGCGAGAGAGCGGGCACAGATATAACGAGCAGGAGACACCGGCACAGATATAACGAGTGGGAGAGCGGGCACAGATATAACGAGCAGAAGAGCGGGCACAGATATAACGAGCGGGAGACACCGGCACAGATATAATGAACGGGAGAGCGGGCACAGATATAACGAGCGGGAGAGCGAGCACAGATATAATGAGCGGGAGAGCGGGCACAGATAAAATGATCGTGAGAGCGAGCACAGATATAACGAGCGTGAGAGCGGGAACAGATATAACGAGCGGGATTGTGGGCGCAGATATAATGAGCGGGAGAGTGGGCACAGATATAACAAGCGGGAGAGTGGGCACAGTTATAACGATCAATGGAGCGGGCACAGATATAACGAGCGGGAGAGCGGGCACAGATATAACGAGCGGGAGAGCGGGCACAGTTATAACGATCAAGAGAGCGGACACAGATATAACGAGCGGGAGAGTGGGCACAGATATAACGAGTGGGTGAGCGGGCACAGATATAACGAGTGGGAGAGCCCGGCACAGATATAACGAGCAGGAGAGCCCGGCACAGATATAACGATTGGGAGAGCCCGGCACAGATATAATGAACAGGAGTGCGGGCACAGATATAACGAGCAGCATAGCGGGCACAGATATAACGAGCAGGATAGCGGGCACAGCTATAATGAGCGGGAGAGCCCGGCACAGATATAACGAGCAGGATAGCGGGCACAGATATAACGAGCGGGAGAGCGGGCACAGATATAACGAACAGGAGTGCGGGCACAGATATAACGAGCAGGATAGCGGGCACAGATATAAGGAGCAGGAGAGTGGGCACAGATATAACGAGCGGGAGAGCCCGGCACAGATATAACGAGCGGGAGAGCGGGCACAGATATAACGAGCGGGAGAGCGGGCACAGATATAACGAGCGGGAGAGCGGGCACAGATATAACGAACGGGAGAGCGGGCACAGATATAACGAGCGGGATAGCGGGCACAGATATAACGAGCGGGAGAGCCCGGCACAGATATAACGAGCAGGATAGCCGGCACAGATATGACGAGCGGGAGAGCGGGCACAGATATAACGAGCGGGAGAGCCCGGCACAGATATAACGAGCGGGAGAGCGGGCACAGATATAACGAGCGGGAGAGACCGGCACAGATATAACGAGCGGGAGAGCGGGCACAGATATAATGAGCGGGAGAGCCCGGCACAGATATAACGAGCGGGAGAGCGGGCAGATATAACGAGCGGGAGAGCGGGCACAGATATAACGAGCGGGAGTGCGGGCACAGATATAACGAGCGGCAGAGCGGGCACAGATATAACGAGCAGGATAGCGGGCACAGATATAACGAGCGGGAGAGCGGGCACAGATATAACGAGCAGGAGAGTCCGGCACAGATATAACGAGTGGGAGAGCGGGCACAGATATAACGAGCAAAAGAGCTCGGCACAGATATAACGAGCGGGATAGCGGGCACAGATATAACGAGCGGGATAGCGGGCACAGATATAACGAGCGGGATAGCGGGCACAGATATAACGAGCGGGATAGTGGGCACAGATATAACGAGCGGGAGAGCGGGCACAGATATAACGAGCAGGAGAGCCCGGCACAGATATAACGAGCAGGAGAGCCCGGCACAGATATAACGAGCGGGAGAGCGGGCACAGATATAACGAGCGGGAGAGCGGGAACAGATATAACGAGCGGGAGAGCGGGCACAGATATAACGAGCGGGAGAGCGGGAACAGATATAACGAGCGGGAGAGTCTGGCACAGATATAAGGTGCTCGAGAGCGGGAACAGATATAACGAGAGGTGGAGCGGGCACAGATATAACGAGCAAAAGAGCTCGGTACAGATATAACGAGTGGGAGTTCCCGGCACAGATATAACGAGCCGGAGAGCGGGCACAGATATAACAAGTGGGAGTTCCTGGCACCGATATAACGAGTAGGAGAGCCCGGCACAGATATAACGAGTGGGAGAGCGGGCACAGATATAACGAGCGGGAGAGCGGGCACAGATATAACGAGCGGGAGAGCCCGGCACAGATATAACGAACAGGAAAGCGGGCACAGATATAATGAGTGGGAGTTCCTGGCACACATATAACGAGTAGGAGAGCGGACACAGATATAACGAGCGGGAGAGCGGGCACAGATATAACGAGCGCAAGAGCCCGGCACAGATATAACGAGCGGGAGAGCCCGGCACAGATATAATGAGCGGGAGAGCGGGTATGATATAACGAACAGGAGAGTGGGCACAGATATAACGAGCAGGATAGTGTGCACAGATATAATGAACAGGAGAGCGGGCACAGATATAAGGAACAGGAGAGCGGGCACAGATATAACGAGCGGGAGAGCGGGTATGATATAACGAACAGGAGAGTGGGCACAGATATAACGAGCAGGATAGCGGGCACAGATATAACAAGAGGGAGAGCGGGCACAGATATAACGAGTGGGAGAGCGGGGACAGATGTAACGAGCGGGAACAGATATAACGAGCGGGAGAGCGGGCACAGATATAACGAGCAAAAGAGCTCGGCACAGATATAACGAGCGGGATAGCGGGCACAGATATAATGAGCGGGATAGCGGGCACAGATATAACGAGCGGGATAGCGGGCACAGATATAACGAGCGGGATAGTGGGCACAGATATAATGAGTGGGAGAGTGGGCACAGATATAACGAGCGGGAGAACGGGCACAGATATAACGAGAGGGAGAGAGGACACAGATATAACGAGAGGGAGAGCGGGCACAGATATAACGAGCGGGAGAGCGGACACAGATATAACAAGCAGGAGAGCGGGCACAGTTATAACGAACGGGAGAGCCTGGCACAGATATAACGAGCGGGAGAGCGGGCACAGTTATAACGAGCGGGAGAGCCCGGCACAGATACAACGAGCGGGGAGAGGGCACAGATATAACGAGCGGGAGAGTGGGCACAGTTATAACGAGCGGGAGAGCCCAGCACAGATATAACGAGCGGGGGAGAGGGCACAGATATAACAAGCAGGAGACACCGGCACAGATTTAACGAGCGGGAGACACCGGCACAGATATAACGAGCGAGAGAGCGGGCACAGATATAACGAGCAGGAGACACCGGCACAGATATAACGAGTGGGAGAGCGGGCACAGATATAACGAGCAGAAGAGCGGGCACAGATATAACGAGCGGGAGACACCGGCACAGATATAATGAACGGGAGAGCGGGCACAGATATAACGAGCGGGAGAGCGGGCACAGATATAATGAGCGGGAGAGCGGGCACAGATAAAATGATCGTGAGAGCGAGCACCGATATAACGAGCGTGAGAGCGGGAACAGATATAACGAGCGGGATTGTGGGCGCAGATATAATGAGCGGGAGAGTGGGCACAGATATAACAAGCGGGAGAGTGGGCACAGTTATAACGATCAAGAGAGCGGGCACAGCTATAACGAGCGGGAGAGCGGGCACAGATATAACGAGCGGGAGAGCGGGCACAGTTATAACGATCAAGAGAGCGGACACAGATATAACGAGCGGGAGAGTGGGCACAGATATAACGAGTGGGTGAGCGGGCACAGATATAACGAGTGGGAGAGCCCGGCACAGATATAACGAGCAGGAGAGCCCGGCACAGATATAACGAGCGGGAGAGCCCGGCACAGATATAATGAACAGGAGTGCGGGCACAGATATAACGAGCAGCATAGCGGGCACAGATATAACGAGCAGGATAGCGGGCACAGCTATAATGAGCGGGAGAGCCCGGCACAGATATAACGAGCAGGATAGCGGGCACAGATATAACGAGCGGGAGAGCGGGCACAGATATAACGAACAGGAGTGCGGGCACAGATATAACGAGCAGGATAGCGGGCACAGATATAACGAGCAGGATAGTGGGCACAGATATAACGAGCGGGAGAGCCCGGCACAGATATAACGAGCGGGAGAGCGGGCACAGATATAACGAGCGGGAGAGCGGGCACAGATATAACGAGCGGGAGAGCGGGCACAGATATAACGAACGGGAGAGCGGGCACAGATATAACGAGCGGGATAGCGGGCACAGATATAACGAGCGGGAGAGCCCGGCACAGATATAACGAGCAGGATAGCCGGCACAGATATGACGAGCGGGAGAGCGGGCACAGATATAACGAGCGGGAGAGCCCGGCACAGATATAACGAGCGGGAGAGCGGGCACAGATATAACGAGCGGGAGAGACCGGCACAGATATAACGAGCGGGAGAGCGGGCACAGATATAATGAGCGGGAGAGCCCGGCACAGATATAACGAGCGGGAGAGCGGGCAGATATAACGAGTGAAAGAGCGGGCACGGATATAACGAGCGGGAGTGCGGGCACAGATATAACGAGCGGCAGAGCGGGCATAGATATAACGAGCAGGATAGCGGGCACAGATATAACGAGCGGGAGAGCGGGCACAGATATAACGAGCAGGAGAGTCCGGCACAGATATAACGAGTGGGAGAGCGGGCACAGATATAACGAGCAAAAGAGCTCGGCACAGATATAACGAGCGGGATAGCGGGCACAGATATAACGAGCGGGATAGCGGGCACAGATATAACGAGCGGGATAGCGGGCACAGATATAACGAGCGGGATAGTGGGCACAGATATAACGAGCGGGAGAGCGGGCACAGATATAACGAGCAGGAGAGCCCGGCACAGATATAACGAGCGGGAGAGCGGGCACAGATATAACGAGCGGGAGAGCGGGCACAGATATAACGAGCGGGAGAGCGGGCACAGATATAACGAGCGGGAGAGCGGGCACAGATATAACGAGCAGGAGAGTCCAGCAAGATTTAACGAGTGGGAGAGTCTGGCACAGATATAACGAGCAGGAGAGTCTGGCACAGATATAACGAGCGGGAGAGCACGGCACAGATATAACGAGCAGGAGAGCCCGGCACAGATATAACGAGCGGGAGAGCGAGAACAGTTATAACGAGTGGGAGAGCGGGCACAGATATAACGAGAGGGAGAGCAGGCACAGATATAACGAGCAGGATACCGATAACAGTTATAACGAGCGGGAGAGCGGGCACAGATATAACGAGCGGGAGAGCGGGCACAGATATAACGAGCAGCAGAGTCCGGCACAGATATAACGAGCGGGAGAGCGGGCACAGATATAACGAGCAGGAGAACGAGAACAGTTATAACGAGCGGGAGAGCGGGCACAGAAATAACGAGCAGGAGAGCAGGCACAGATATAACGAGCGGGAGAGCGAGAACAGATATAATGAGAGGGAGAGCCCGGCACAAATATAACGAGCAGGAGAGTGGGCACAGATATAACGAGCAGGAGAACAAGAACAGTTATAACGAGCGGGAGAGTGGGCACAGATATAACGAGCGGGAGAGCGGGCACAGATATAACGAGCGGGAGAGCGGGCACAGATATAACGAGCGGGAGAGCGGGCACAGATATAACGAGCGGGAGAGCGGGCACAGATATAACGAGCGGGAGAGCGGGCACAGATATAACGAGCGGGAGAGCCCGGCACAGATATCACGAGCGGGAGAGTGGGCACAGATATAACGAGCGGGAGAGCAGGCACAGATATAACGAGCGGGAGAGCGGGCACAGATATAACGAGCGGGAGAGCGGGCACGGATATAACGAGTGGGAGAGCCCGGCACAGATATAACGAGCGGGAGAGCGGGCACTGATATAACGAGCAGGAGAGCCCGGCACAGATATAACGAGCGGGAGAGCCCGGCACAGATATAACGAGCGGGAGAGCGGGCACAGATATAACGAGCAGGAGAGCCCGGCACAGATATAACGAGCGGGAGAGCCCGGCACAGATATAACGAGCAGAAGTGTCCGGCACAGATATAACGAGCAGGAGAGCCCGGCACAGATATAACGAGCGGGAGAGCGAGAACAGTTATAACGAGCGGGAGAGCGGGCACAGATATAACGAGAGGGAGAGCAGGCACAGATATAACGAGCAGGATACCGATAACAGTTATAACGAGCGGGAGAGCGGGCACAGATATAACGAGCGGGAGAGCGGGCACAGATATAACGAGCAGCAGAGTCCGGCACAGATATAACGAGCGGGAGAGCGGGCACAGATATAACGAGCAGGAGAACGAGAACAGTTATAACGAGCGGGAGAGCGGGCACAGAAATAACGAGCAGGAGAGCAGGCACAGATATAACGAGCGGGAGAGCGAGAACAGATATAACGAGAGGGAGAGCCCGGCACAGATATAACGAGCAGGAGAGTGGGCACAGATATAACGAGCAGGAGAACAAGAACAGTTATAACGAGCGGGAGAGTGGGCACAGATATAACGAGCGGGAGAGCGGGCACAGATATAACGAGCGGGAGAGCGGGCACAGATAAAACGAGCGGGAGAGCGGGCACAGATATAACGAGTGGGAGAGCCCGGCACAGATATAACGAGCGGGAGAGCGGGCACAGATATAACGAGCGGGCGAGCGGGCACAGATATAACGAGCGGGAGAGCGGGCACAGATATAACGAGCGGGAGAGCGGGCACAGATATAACGAGCGGGAGAGCCCGGCACAGATATAACGAGCGGGAGAGCGGGCACAGATATAACGAGCAGGAGAGCCCGGCACAGATATAACGAGCGGGAGAGCCCAGCACAGATATAACGAGCAGAAGTGTCCGGCACAGATATTACGAGTGGGAGAGCCCGGCACAGATATAACGAGCGGGAGAGCGGGCACAGATATAACGAGCAGGAGAGCGGGCACAGTTTTAACGAGCGGGAGAGCCCGGCACAGATATAACGAGCGGGAGAGCGGGCACAGATATAACGAGCGGGAGAGCGGGCACAGATATAACGAGCAGGAGAGCGGGCACAGATATAACGAGCGGGAGAGCCCGGCACAGATATAACGAGCAGCATAGTCCGGCACAGATATAACGAGTGGGAGAGCGGGTACAGATATAACGAGCGGGAGAGCGGGCACAGATATAACGAGCGGGAGAATGAGAACAGTTATAACGAGCGGGAGAGCCCGGCACAGATATAACGAGTGGGAGAGCCCGGCACAGATATAACGAGCGGGAGAGCGGGCACAGTTTTAATGAGCGGGAGAGCCCGGCACAGATATAACGAGCGGGAGAGCGGGCACAGATATAACGAGCAGGAGAGCCCGGCACAGATATAACGTGCGGGAGAGCGGGCACAGATAAAACGAGCAGGAGAGCAGGAACGGATATAACGAGAGGGAGAGCGGGCTCAGATATAACGAGTAGGAGAGCCCAGCACAGATATAACGAGCGGGAGAGCGGGCACAGATATAACGAGTAGGAGAGCCCGGCACAAATATAACGAGCGGGAGAGCGGGCACAGTTTTAACGAGCGGGAGAGCCCGGCACAGATATAACGAGCGGGAGAGCGGGCACAGATATAACGAGCAGGAGAGTCCGGCACAGATATAACGAGTAGGAGAGCCCGGCACAAATATAACGAGCGGGAGAGCGGGCACAGTTTTAACGAGCGGGAGAGCCCGGCACAGATATAACGAGCGGGAGAGCGGGCACAGATATAACGAGCAGGAGAGTCCGGCACAGATATAACGAGCGGGAGAGTCCGGCACAGATATAACGAGCAGGAGAGTCCGGCACAGATATAACGAGTGGGAGAGCCCGGCACAGATATAACGAGTGGGAGAGCGGGCACAGATATAACGAGCAGGACAGCGGGCACAGATATAACGAGAGGGAGAGCGGGCTCAGATATAACGAGCAGGAGAGTCCGGCACAGATATAACGAGCGGGAGAGCGGGCGCAGATATAACGAGCAGGAGAGTCCGGCACAGATATAACGAGTGGGAGAGCGGGCACAGATATAACGAGCGGGAGAGCGGGCACAGTTTTAACGAGCGGGTGAGCCCGGCACAGATATAACGAGCGGGAGAGCGGGCACAGATATAACGAGCGGGAAAGCGGGCGCAGATATAACGAGCAGGAGAGCCCGGCACAGATATAACGTGCGGGAGAGCGGGCACAGATATAACGAGCAGGACAGCGGGCACAGATATAACGAGAGGGAGAGCCCGGCACAGATATAATGTGCGGGAGAGCTGGCACAGATATAACGAGCAGGACAGCGGGCTCAGATATAACGAGTAGGAGAGCCCGGCACAGATATAACGAGTGGGAGAGCGGGCACAGATATAACGAGTGGGAGAGCGGGCACAGTTTTAACGAGCGGGAGAGCCCGGCACAGATATAACGAGCGGGAGAGCGGGCACAGATATAACGAGTGGGAGAGCGGGCACAGTTTTAACGAGCGGGAGAGCCCGGCACAGTTATAACGAGCGGGAGAGCGGGCACAGATATAACGAGCGGGAGAGCACGGCACAGATATAACGAGCAGGAGAGTCCGGCACAGTTATAACGAGCGGGAGAGCGGGCACAGATATAACGAGCGGGAGAGCACGGCACAGATATAACGAGCAGGAGAGTCCGGCACAGATATAACGAGCGGGAGAGCGGGCACAGATATAACGAGTGGGAGAGCGGGCACAGTTTTAACGAGCGGGAGAGCCCGGCACAGTTATAACGAGCGGGAGAGCGGGCACAGATATAACGAGCAGGAGAGCGGGCACAGATATAACGAGCGGGAGAGCCCGGCACAGATATAACGAGCAGGAGAGTCCGGCACAGATATAACGAGTGGGAGAGCGGGTACAGATATAACGAGCGGGAGAGCGGGCACAGATATAACGAGCGGGAGAATGAGAACAGTTATAACGAGCGGGAGAGCCCGGCACAGCTATAACGAGCAGGAGAGTCCGGCACAGATATAACGAGTGGGAGAGCCCGGCACAGATATAACGAGTGGGAGAGCGGGCACAGTTTTAACGAGCGGGAGAGCCCGGCACAGATATAACGAGCGGGAGAGCAGGCACAGATATAACGAGCGGGAGAGCGGGCGCAGATATAACGAGCAGGAGAGCCCGGCACAGATATAACGTGCGGGAGAGCGGGCACAGATATAACGAGCAGGAGAACGAGAACAGTTATAACGAGCGCGAGAGCGAGCACCGATATAATGAGCGGGAGAACGAGAACAGTTATAACGAGCGGGAGAGCGGGCACAGATATAACGAGCAGGAGAACGAGAACAGTTATAACGAGCGGGAGAGCGGGCACAGATATAACGAGCAGGAGAGCGGGCACAGATATAACGAGTGGGAGAGCGGGCACAGATATAACGAGCGGGAGAGCGGGCACAGATAAAATGAGAGGGAGAGCGGGCACATATATAACGAGCGGGAGAGCGGGTATGATATAACGAACAGGAGAGTGGGCACAGATATAACGAGCAGGATAGTGTGCACAGATATAACGAGCAGGAGAGCGGGCACAGATATAACGAACAGGAGAGTGGGCACAGATATAACGAGCAGGATAGCGGGCACAGATATAACGAGAGGGAGAGCGGGCACAGATATAACGAGTGGGAGAGCGGGGACAGATGTAACGAGCGGGAACAGCTATAACGAGCGGGAGAGTGGGCACAGATATAATGAGCGGGAGAGTGGGCACAGATATAACGAGCGGGACAGTGGGCACAGATATAACGAGCGTGAGAGCGGGCACAGATATAACGAGTGGGAGTTACCGGCACAGATAAAACGAGCGGGAGAGCGGGCACAGATATAACGAGCGGGAGAGCGGGCACAGATATAACGAGCGTGAGAGCGGGCACAGATATAACGAGTGGGAGTTACCGGCACAGATAAAACGAGCGGGAGAGCTGGCACAGATATAACGAGCGGGAGAGCGGGCACAGATATAACGAGCGGGACAGTGGGCACAGATATAACGAGCGTGAGAGCGGGCACAGATATAACGAGTGGGAGTTCCCGGGACAGATATAACGAGCGGGAGAGCGGGCACAGATAAAACGAGCGGGAGAGGCCGGCACAGATATAACGAGCGGGAGAGCGGGCACAGATATAACGAGCGGGAGAGCGGGCACAGATATAATGAGCGGGAGAGCGGGCACAGATATAACGGGCAGGAGAGCCCGGCACAGATATAACGAGCAGGAGAGCCCGGCACAGATATAACGAGCGGGAGAGCGGGCACAGTTTTAACGAGCGGGAGAGCGGGCACAGATATAACGAGCGGGAGAGCCCGGCACAGATATAACGAGTGTGAGAGCCCGGCACAGATATAACCAGCGGGAGAGCGGGCACAGATATAACGAGCGGGAGAGCCCGGAACAGATATAACGAGCGTGGAGAGCGGGCACACATGTAACGAGCAGGAGAGCCCGGCACAGATATAACGAGCGGGAGTGTGGGCACAGATATAATGAGCGGGAGAGCCCGGCACAGATATAACGAGCGGGAGATCCCAGCACAGATATAATGAGAGGGAGAGTGGGCTCAGATATAACGAGCGGGAGAGCGGGCACAGATATAACGAGCAGGAGAGCGGGCACAGATATAACGAGAGGGAGAGCGGGCACAGATATAACGAGTAGGAGAGCCCGGCACAGAAATAACGAGCGGGAGAGCGGGCACAGATATAACGAGCAGGAGACCACGGCACAGATATAACGAGTAAGAGAGCCCGGCACAGATATAACGAGTAGGAGAGCCCGGCACAGATATAACGAGCAGGAGAGCGGGCACAGATATAACGAGCGGGAGAGCGGGCACAGATATAACGAGCGGGAGAGCGGGCACAGATATAACGAGCAGGAGAACGAGAACAGTTATAACGAGCGCGAGAGCGGGCACCGATATAAAGAGCGGGAGAACGAGAACAGTTATAACGAGCGGGAGAGCGGGCACAGATATAACGAGCAGGAGAACGAGAACAGTTATAACGAGCGGGAGAGCGGGCACAGATATAACGAGCAGGAGAGCGGGCACAGATATAACGAGTGGGAGAGCGGGCACAGATATAACGAGCGGGAGAGCGGGCACAGATATAACGAGCAGGAGAGCGGGCACAGTTTTAACGAGCGGGAGAGCCCGGCACAGATATAACGAGCGGGAGAGCGGGCACAGATATAACGAGCAGGAGAGCGGGCACAGTTTTAACGAGCGGGAGAGCCCGGCACAGATATAGCGAGCGGGAGAGCGGGCACAGATATAACGAGCAGGAGAGCGGGCACAGATATAACGAGCGGGAGAGCCCGGCACAGATATAACGAGTGGGAGAGCGGGTACAGATATAACGAGTGGGAGAGCGGGCACAGTTTTAACGAGCGGGAGAGCGGGCGCAGATATAACGAGCAGGACAGCCCGGCACAGATATAACGTGCGGGAGAGCGGGCACAGATATAACGAGCAGGAGAGCGGGCACAGATATAACGAGAGGGAGAGCGGGCTTAGATATAACGAGAGGGAGAGCGGGCTCAGATATAACGAGCAGGAGAGCCCGGCACAGATATAACGAGTAGGAGAGCCCGGCACAAATATAACGAGTGGGAGAGCGGGCACAGATATAACGAGCAGGAGAGCGGGCACAGATATAACGAGCGGGAGAGCGGGCACAGATAAAATGAGAGGGAGAGCGGGCACAGATATAATGAGCGGGAGAGCGGGTATGATATAACGAACAGGAGAGTGGGCACAGATATAACGAGCAGGATAGTGTGCACAGATATAACGAGCAGGAGAGCGGGCACAGATATAACGAACAGGAAAGCGGGCACAGATATAACGAGCGGGAGAGCGGGTATGATATAACGAACAGGAGAGTGGGCACAGATATAACGAGCAGGATAGCGGGCACAGATATAACGAGAGGGAGAGCGGGCACAGATATAACGAGTGGGAGAGCGGGGACAGATGTAACGAGCGGGAACAGATATAACGAGCGGGAGTGCGGGCACAGATATAACGAGCGGGAGAGCGGGCACAGATATAACGAGCGGGAGAGCACGGCACAGATATAACGAGCAGGAGAGTCCGGCACAGATATAACGAGCGGGAGAGCGGGCACAGATATAACGAGCAGGACAGCGGGCTCAGATATAACGAGTAGGAGAGCCCGGCACAGATATAACGAGTGGGAGAGCGGGCACAGATATAACGAGTGGGAGAGCGGGCACAGTTTTAACGAGCGGGAGAGCCCGGCACAGATATAACGAGCGGGAGAGCGGGCACAGATATAACGAGTGGGAGAGCGGGCACAGTTTTAACGAGCGGGAGAGCCCGGCACAGTTATAACGAGCGGGAGAGCGGGCACAGATATAACGAGCGGGAGAGCATGGCACAGATATAACGAGCAGGAGAGTCCGGCACAGTTATAACGATCGGGAGAGCGGGCACAGATATAACGAGCGGGAGAGCACGGCACAGATAGAATGAGCAGGAGAGTCCGGCACAGATATAACGAGCGGGAGAGCGGGCGCAGATATAACGAGTGGGAGAGCGGGCACAGTTTTAACGAGCGGGAGAGCCCGGCACAGTTATAACGAGCGGGAGAGCGGGCACAGATATAACGAGCAGGAGAGCGGGCACAGATATAACGAGCGGGAGAGCCCGGCACAGATATAACGAGCAGGAGAGTCCGGCACAGATATAACGAGTGGGAGAGCGGGTACAGATATAACGAGCGGGAGAGCGGGCACAGATATAACGAGCGGGAGAATGAGAACAGTTATAACGAGCGGGAGAGCCCGGCACAGCTATAACGAGCAGGAGAGTCCGGCACAGATATAACGAGTGGGAGAGCCCGGCACAGATATAACGAGTGGGAGAGCGGGCACAGTTTTAACGAGCGGGAGAGCCCGGCACAGATATAACGAGCGGGAGAGCGGGCACAGATATAACGAGCGGGAGAGCGGGCGCAGATATAACGAGCAGGAGAGCCCGGCACAGATATAACGTGCGGGAGAGCGGGCACAGATATAACGAGCAGGAGCGCCCGGCACAAATATAACGAGTGGGAGAGCGGGCACAGATATAACGAGCAGGAGAGCGGGCACAGATATAACGAGCGGGAGAGCGGGCACAGATATAACGAGCAGGAGAACGAGAACAGTTATAACGAGCCCGAGAGCGGGCACCGATATAATGAGCGGGAGAACGAGAACAGTTATAACGAGTGGGAGAGCGGGCACAGATATAACGAGCAGGAGAACGAGAACAGTTATAACGAGCGGGAGAGCGGGCACAGATATAACGAGCAGGAGAGCGGGCACAGATATAACGAGTGGGAGAGCGGGCACAGATATAACGAGCGGGAGAGCGGGCACAGATAAAATGAGAGGGAGAGCGGGCACAGATATAACGAGCGGGAGAGCGGGTATGATATAACGAACAGGAGAGTGGGCACAGATATAACGAGCAGGATAGTGTGCACAGATATAACGAGCAGGAGAGCGGGCACAGATATAACGAACAGGAGAGTGTGCACAGATATAACGAGCAGGATAGCGGGCACAGATATAACGAGAGGGAGAGCGGGCACAGATATAACGAGTGGGAGAGCGGGGACAGATGTAACGAGCGGGAACAGATATAACGAGCGGGAGAGTGGGCACAGATATAATGAGCGGGAGAGTGGGCACAGATATAACGAGCGGGACAGTGGGCACAGATATAACGAGCGTGAGAGCGGGCACAGATATAACGAGTGGGAGTTACCGGCACAGATAAAACGAGCGGGAGAGCGGGCACAGATATAACGAGCGGGAGAGCGGGCACAGATATAACGAGCGTGAGAGCGGGCACAGATATAACGAGTGGGAGTTACCGGCACAGATAAAACGAGCGGGAGAGCTGGCACAGATATAACGAGCGGGAGAGCGGGCACAGATATAACGAGCGGGACAGTGGGCACAGATATAACGAGCGTGAGAGCGGGCACAGATATAACGAGTGGGAGTTCCCGGGACAGATATAACGAGCGGGAGAGCGGGCACAGATAAAACGAGCGGGAGAGGCCGGCACAGATATAACGAGCGGGAGAGCGGGCACAGATATAACGAGCGGGAGAGCGGGCACAGATATAATGAGCGGGAGAGCGGGCACAGATATAACGGGCAGGAGAGCCCGGCACAGATATAACGAGCAGGAGAGCCCGGCACAGATATAACGAGCGGGAGAGCGGGCACAGTTTTAACGAGCGGGAGAGCGGGCACAGATATAACGAGCGGGAGAGCCCGGCACAGATATAACGAGTGTGAGAGCCCGGCACAGATATAACCAGCGGGAGAGCGGGCACAGATATAACGAGCGGGAGAGCCCGGAACAGATATAACGAGCGTGGAGAGCGGGCACACATGTAACGAGCAGGAGAGCCCGGCACAGATATAACGAGCGGGAGTGTGGGCACAGATATAATGAGCGGGAGAGCCCGGCACAGATATAACGAGCGGGAGATCCCAGCACAGATATAATGAGAGGGAGAGTGGGCTCAGATATAACGAGCGGGAGAGCGGGCACAGATATAACGAGCAGGAGAGCGGGCACAGATATAACGAGAGGGAGAGCGGGCACAGATATAACGAGTAGGAGAGCCCGGCACAGATATAACGAGCGGGAGAGCGGGCACAGATATAACGAGCAGGAGAGCCCGGCACAGATATAACGAGTAAGAGAGCCCGGCACAGATATAACGAGTAGGAGAGCCCGGCACAAATATAATGAGTGGGAGAGCGGGCACAGATATAACGAGCAGGAGAGCGGGCACAGATATAACGAGTGGGAGAGCGGGCACAGATATAACGAGCGGGAGAGCGGGCACAGATATAACGAGTAGGAGAACGAGAACAGTTATAACGAGCGCGAGAGCGGGCACCGATATAAAGAGCGGGAGAACGAGAACAGTTATAACGAGCGGGAGAGCGGGCACAGATATAACGAGCAGGAGAACGAGAACAGTTATAACGAGTGGGAGAGCGGGCACAGATATAATGAGCAGGAGAGCGGGCACAGATATAACGAGTGGGAGAGCGGGCACAGATATAGCGAGCGGGAGAGCGGGCACAGATATAACGAGCAGGAGAGCGGGCACAGTTTTAACGAGCGGGAGAGCCCTGCACAGATATAACGAGCGGGAGAGCCCGGCACAGATATAACGAGCAGGAGAGCCCAGCACAGATATAACGAGCGGGAGAGCGGGCACAGATATAACGAGCAGGAGAGCGGGCACAGTTTTAACGAGCGGGAGGGCCCGGCACAGATATAGCGAGCGGGAGAGCGGGCACAGATATAACGAGCAGGAGAGCGGGCACAGATATAACGAGCGGGAGAGCCCGGCACAGATATAACGAGTGGGAGAGCGGGTACAGATATAACGAGTGGGAGAGCGGGCACAGTTTTAACGAGCGGGAGAGCGGGCGCAGATATAACGAGCAGGACAGCCCGGCACAGATATAACGTGCGGGAGAGCGGGCACAGATATAACGAGCAGGAGAGCGGGCACAGATATAACGAGAGGGAGAGCGGGCTTAGATATAACGAGAGGGAGAGCGGGCTCAGATATAACGAGTAGGAGAGCCCGGCACAGATATAACGAGCGGGAGAGCGGGCACAGATATAACGAGCGGGAGAGCCCGGCACAGATATAACGAGTAGGAGAGCCCGGCACAGATATAACGAGCAGGAGAGCCCGGCACAGATATAACGAGTAGGAGAGCCCGGCACAAATATAACGAGTGGGAGAGCGGGCACAGATATAACGAGCGGGAGTGCGGGCACAGATATAACGAGCGGGAGAGCGGGCACAGATATAACGAGCGGGAGAGCACGGCACAGATATAACGAGCAGGAGAGTCCGGCACAGATATAACGAGCGGGAGAGCGGGCACAGATATAACGAGCAGGACAGCGGGCTCAGATATAACGAGTAGGAGAGCCCGGCACAGATATAACGAGTGGGAGAGCGGGCACAGATATAACGAGTGGGAGAGCGGGCACAGTTTTAACGAGCGGGAGAGCCCGGCACAGATATAACGAGCGGGAGAGCGGGCACAGATATAACGAGTGGGAGAGCGGGCACAGTTTTAACGAGCGGGAGAGCCCGGCACAGTTATAACGAGCGGGAGAGCGGGCACAGATATAACGAGCGGGAGAGCACGGCACAGATATAACGAGCAGGAGAGTCCGGCACAGTTATAACGAGCGGGAGAGCGGGCACAGATATAACGAGCGGGAGAGCACGGCACAGATAGAACGAGCAGGAGAGTCCGGCACAGATATAACGAGCGGGAGAGCGGGCACAGATATAACGAGTGGGAGAGCGGGCACAGTTTTAACGAGCGGGAGAGCCCGGCACAGTTATAACAAGCGGGAGAGCGGGCACAGATATAACGAGCAGGAGAGCGGGCACAGATATAACGAGCGGGAGAGCCCGGCACAGATATAACGAGCAGGAGAGTCCGGCACAGATATAACGAGTGGGAGAGCGGGTACAGATATAACGAGCGGGAGAGCGGGCACAGATATAACGAGCGGGAGAATGAGAACAGTTATAACGAGCGGGAGAGCCCGGCACAGCTATAACGAGCAGGAGAGTCCGGCACAGATATAACGAGTGGGAGAGCCCGGCACAGATATAACGAGTGGGAGAGCGGGCACAGTTTTAACGAGCGGGAGAGCCCGGCACAGATATAACGAGCGGGAGAGCGGGCACAGATATAACGAGCGGGAGAGCGGGCGCAGATATAACGAGCAGGAGAGCCCGGCACAGATATAACGTGCGGGAGAGCGGGCACAGATATAACGAGCAGGAGCGCCCGGCACAAATATAACGAGTGGGAGAGCGGGCACAGATATAACGAGCAGGAGAGCGGGCACAGATATAACGAGCGGGAGAGCGGGCACAGATATAACGAGCAGGAGAACGAGAACAGTTATAACGAGCCCGAGAGCGGGCACCGATATAATGAGCGGGAGAACGAGAACAGTTATAACGAGTGGGAGAGCGGGCACAGATATAACGAGCAGGAGAACGAGAACAGTTATAACGAGCGGGAGAGCGGGCACAGATATAACGAGCAGGAGAGCGGGCACAGATATAACGAGTGGGAGAGCGGGCACAGATATAACGAGCGGGAGAGCGGGCACAGATAAAATGAGAGGGAGAGCGGGCACAGATATAACGAGCGGGAGAACGGGTATGATATAACGAACAGGAGAGTGGGCACAGATATAACGAGCAGGATAGTGTGCACAGATATAACGAGCAGGAGAGCGGGCACAGATATAACGAACAGGAGAGTGTGCACAGATATAACGAGCAGGATAGCGGGCACAGATATAACGAGAGGGAGAGCGGGCACAGATATAACGAGTGGGAGAGCGGGGACAGATGTAACGAGCGGGAACAGATATAACGAGCGGGAGAGTGGGCACAGATATAATGAGCGGGAGAGTGGGCACAGATATAACGAGCGGGACAGTGGGCACAGATATAACGAGCGTGAGAGCGGGCACAGATATAACGAGTGGGAGTTACCGGCACAGATAAAACGAGCGGGAGAGCGGGCACAGATATAACGAGCGGGAGAGCGGGCACAGATATAACGAGCGTGAGAGCGGGCACAGATATAACGAGTGGGAGTTACCGGCACAGATAAAACGAGCGGGAGAGCTGGCACAGATATAACGAGCGGGAGAGCGGGCACAGATATAACGAGCGGGACAGTGGGCACAGATATAACGAGCGTGAGAGCGGGCACAGATATAACGAGTGGGAGTTCCCGGGACAGATATAACGAGCGGGAGAGCGGGCACAGATAAAACGAGCGGGAGAGGCCGGCACAGATATAACGAGCGGGAGAGCGGGCACAGATATAACGAGCGGGAGAGCGGGCACAGATATAATGAGCGGGAGAGCGGGCACAGATATAACGGGCAGGAGAGCCCGGCACAGATATAACGAGCAGGAGAGCCCGGCACAGATATAACGAGCGGGAGAGCGGGCACAGTTTTAACGAGCGGGAGAGCGGGCACAGATATAACGAGCGGGAGAGCCCGGCACAGATATAACGAGTGTGAGAGCCCGGCACAGATATAACCAGCGGGAGAGCGGGCACAGATATAACGAGCGGGAGAGCCCGGAACAGATATAACGAGCGTGGAGAGCGGGCACACATGTAACGAGCAGGAGAGCCCGGCACAGATATAACGAGCGGGAGTGTGGGCACAGATATAATGAGCGGGAGAGCCCGGCACAGATATAACGAGCGGGAGATCCCAGCACAGATATAATGAGAGGGAGAGTGGGCTCAGATATAACGAGCGGGAGAGCGGGCACAGATATAACGAGCAGGAGAGCGGGCACAGATATAACGAGAGGGAGAGCGGGCACAGATATAACGAGTAGGAGAGCCCGGCACAGATATAACGAGCGGGAGAGCGGGCACAGATATAACGAGCAGGAGAGCCCGGCACAGATATAACGAGTAAGAGAGCCCGGCACAGATATAACGAGTAGGAGAGCCCGGCACAAATATAACGAGTGGGAGAGCGGGCACAGATATAGCGAGCGGGAGAGCGGGCACAGATATAACGAGCAGGAGAGCGGGCACAGTTTTAACGAGCGGGAGAGCCCTGCACAGATATAACGAGCGGGAGAGCCCGGCACAGATATAACGAGCAGGAGAGCCCGGCACAGATATAACGAGCGGGAGAGCGGGCACAGATATAACGAGCAGGAGAGCGGGCACAGTTTTAACGAGCGGGAGAGCCCGGCACAGATATAGCGAGCGGGAGAGCGGGCACAGATATAACGAGCAGGAGAGCGGGCACAGATATAACGAGCGGGAGTGCCCGGCACAGATATAACGAGTGGGAGAGCGGGTACAGATATAACGAGTGGGAGAGCGGGCACAGTTTTAACGAGCGGGAGAGCGGGCGCAGATATAACGAGCAGGACAGCCCGGCACAGATATAACGTGCGGGAGAGCGGGCACAGATATAACGAGCAGGAGAGCGGGCACAGATATAACGAGAGGGAGAGCGGGCTTAGATATAACGAGAGGGAGAGCGGGCTCAGATATAACGAGTAGGAGAGCCCGGCACAGATATAACGAGCGGGAGAGCGGGCACAGATATAACGAGCGGGAGAGCCCGGCACAGATATAACGAGTAGGAGAGCCCGGCACAGATATAACGAGCAGGAGAGCCCGGCACAGATATAACGAGTAGGAGAGCCCGGCACAAATATAACGAGTGGGAGAGCGGGCACAGATATAACGAGCAGGAGAGCGGGCACAGATATAACGAGCGGGAGAGCGGGCACAGATAAAATGAGAGGGAGAGCGGGCACAGATATAATGAGCGGGAGAGCGGGTATGATATAACGAACAGGAGAGTGGGCACAGATATAACGAGCAGGATAGTGTGCACAGATATAACGAGCAGGAGAGCGGGCACAGATATAACGAACAGGAAAGCGGGCACAGATATAACGAGCGGGAGAGCGGGTATGATATAACAAACAGGAGAGTGGGCACAGATATAACGAGCAGGATAGCGGGCACAGATATAACGAGAGGGAGAGCGGGCACAGATATAACGAGTGGGAGAGCGGGGACAGATGTAACGAGCGGGAACAGATATAACGAGCGGGAGTGCGGGCACAGATATAACGAGCGGGAGAGCCCGGCACGGATATAATGAGCAGGAGAGTCCGGCACAGATATAACGAGTGGGAGAGCCCGGCACAGATATAACGAGTGGGAGAGCGGGCAGAGTTTCAACGAGCAAGAGAGCCCGGCACAGTTATAACGAGCGGGAGAGCGGGCACAGATATAACGAGCGGGAGAGCGGGCACAGTTTTAACGAGCGGGAGAGCCCGGCACAGTTATAACGAGCGGGAGAGCGGGCACAGATATAACGAGGGGGAGAGCGGGCACAGATATAACGAGCAGGAGAGCGGGCACAGATATAACGAGCGGGAGAGCCCGGCACAGATATAACGAGCAGGAGAGTCCGGCACAGATATAACGAGTGGGAGAGCGGGTACAGATATAACGAGCGGGAGAGCGGGCACAGATATAACGAGCGAGAGAATGAGAACCGTTATAACGAGCGGGAGAGCCCGGCACAGATATAACGAGCGGGAGAGCGGGCACAGATATAACGAGCGGGAGAGCGGGCACAGATATAAAGAGCAGGAGAGCAGGCACAGATATAACGAGCGGGAGAGCCCGGCACAGATATAACGAGCAGGAGAGTCCGGCACAGATATAACGAGTGGGAGAGCGGGTAAAGATATAACGAGCGGGAGAGCGGGCACAGATATAACGAGCGAGAGAATGAGAACAGTTAGAACGAGCGGGAGAGTCCGGCACAGATATAACGAGTGGGAGAGCCTGGCACAGATATAATGAGTGGGAGAGCGGGCACAGTTTTAACGAGCGGGAGAGCCCAGCACAGATATAACGAGCGGGAGAGCGGGCACACATATAACGAGCGGGAGAGCGGGCGCAGATATAACGAGCAGGAGAGCCCGGCACAGATATAACGTGCGGGAGAGCGGGCACAGATATAACGAGCAGGAGAGCGGGCACAGATATAACGAGAGGGAGAGCGGGCACAGATATAACGAGAGGGAGAGCGGGCACAGATATAACGAGAGGGAGAGCGGGCTCAGATATAACGAGTAGGACAGCCCGGCACAGATATAACAAGCGGGAGAGCGGGCACAGATATAACGAGCAGGAGAGCCCGGCACAAATATAACGAGTGGGAGAGCGGGCACAGATATAACGAGCAGGAGAGCGGGCACAGATATAACGAGCGGGAGAGCGGGCACAGATATAACGAGCAGGAGAACGAGAACAGTTATAACGAGCACGAGAGCAGGCACCGATATAATGAGCGGGAGAACGAGAACAGTTATAACGAGCGGGAGAGCGGGCACAGATATAACGAGCAGGAGAACGAGAACAGTTATAACGAGCGGGAGAGCGGGCACAGATATAACGAGCAGGAGAGCGGGCACAGATATAACGAGTGGGAGAGCGGGCACAGATATAACGAGCGAGAGAGCGGGCACAGATAAAATGAGAGGGAGAGCGGGCACAGATATAACGAGCGGGAGAGCGGGTATGATATAACGAACAGGAGAGTGGGCACAGATATAACGAGCAGGATAGTGTGCACAGATATAACGAGCAGGAGAGCGGGCACAGATATAACGAACAGGAGAGTGGGCACAGATATAACGAGCAGGATAGCGGGCACAGATATAACGAGAGGGAGAGCGGGCACAGATATAACGAGTGGGAGAGCGGGGACAGATGTAACGAGTGGGAACAGATATAACGAGCGGGAGAGTGGGCACAGATATAATGAGCGGGAGAGTGGGCACAGATATAACGAGCGGGACAGTGGGCACAGATATAACGAGCGTGAGAGCGGGCACAGATATAACGAGTGGGAGTTACCGGCACAGATAAAACGAGCGGGAGAGCGGGCACAGATATAACGAGCGGGAGAGCGGGCACAGATATAACGAGCGTGAGAGCGGGCACAGATATAACGAGTGGGAGTTACCGGCACAGATAAAACGAGCGGGAGAGCGGGCACAGATATAACGAGCGGGAGAGCGGGCACAGATATAACGAGCGGGACAGTGGGCACAGATATAACGAGCGTGAGAGCGGGCACAGATATAACGAGTGGGAGTTCCCGGGACAGATATAACGAGCGGGAGAGCGGGCACAGATAAAACGAGCGGGAGAGGCCGGCACAGATATAACGAGCGGGAGAGCGGGCACAGATATAATGAGCGGGAGAGCGGGCACAGATATAACGGGCAGGAGAGCCCAGCACAGATATAACGAGCAGGAGAGCCCGGCACAGATATAACGAGCGGGAGAGCGGGCACATTTTAACGAGCGGGAGAGCGGGCACAGATATAACGAGCGGGAGAGCCCGGCACAGATATAACGAGTGGGAGAGCCCGGCACAGATATAACCAGCGGGAGAGCGGGCACAGATATAACGAGCGGGAGAGCCCGGCACAGATATAACGAGCGTGGAGAGCGGGCACACATGTAACGAGCAGGAGAGCCCGGCACAGATATAACGAGCGGGAGTGTGGGCACAGATATAACGAGCGGGAGAGCCCGGCACAGATATAATGAGAGGGAGAGCGGGCACAGATATAACGAGCAGGAGAGCCCGGCACAGATATAACGAGTAAGAGAACCCGGCACAGATATAACGAGTAGGAGAGCCCGGCACAAATATAACGAGTGGGAGAGCGGGCACAGATATAACGAGCGTGGAGAGTGGGCACACATGTAACGAGCAGGAGAGCCCGGCACAGATATAACGAGCGGGAGTGTGGGCACAGATATAACGAGCGGGAGAGCCCGGCACAGATATAATGAGAGGGAGAGCGGGCACAGATATAACGAATGGGAGAGACCGGCACAGATATAACGAGTGGGAGAGCCCGGCACAGATATAACCAGCGGGAGAGCGGGCACAGATATAACGAGCGGGAGATCCCAGCACAGATATAACGAGAGGGAGAGTGGGCACAGATATAACGAGCGGGAGAGCGAGCACAGATATAACGAGCAGGAGAGCGGGCACAGATATAACGAGAGGGAGAGCGGGCACAGATATAACGAGTAGGAGAGCCCGGCACAGATATAACGAGCGGGAGAGCGGGCACAGATATAACGAGCGGGAGAGCGGGCACAGATATAACGAGCAGGAGAGCTCGGCACAGATATAACGAGTAAGAGAGCCCGGCACAGATATAACGAGTAGGAGAGCCCGGCACAATTATAACGAGTGGGAGAGCGGGCACAGATATAACGAGCAGGAGAGCGGGCACAGATATAACGAGCGGGAGAGCGGGCACAGATATAACGAGCAGGAGAACGAGAACAGTTATAACGAGCGCGAGAGCGGGCACCGATATAATGAGCGGGAGAACGAGAACAGTTATAACGAGCGGGAGAGCGGGCACAGATATAACGAGCAGGAGAACGAGAACAGTTATAACGAGCGGGAGAGCGGGCACAGATATAACGAGCGGGAGAGCGGGCACAGATAAAATGAGAGGGAGAGCGGGCACAGATATAACGAGCGGGAGAGCGGGTATGATATAACGAACAGGAGAGTGGGCACAGATATAACGAGCAGGATAGTGTGCACAGATATAACGAGCAGGAGAGCGGGCACAGATATAACGAACAGGAGAGTGGGCACAGATATAACGAGCAGGATAGCCGGCACAGATATAACGAGAGGGAGAGCGGGCACAGATATAACGAGTGGGAGAGGGGGGACAGATGTAACGAGCGGGAACAGATATAACGAGCGGGAGAGTGGGCACAGATATAATGAGCGGGAGAGTGGGCACAGATATAACGAGCGGGACAGTGGGCACAGATATAACGAGCGTGAGAGCGGGCACAGATATAACGAGTGGGAGTTACCGGCACAGATAAAACGAGCGGGAGAGCGGGCACAGATATAACGAGCGGGAGAGCGGGCACAGATATAACGAGCGTGAGAGCGGGCACAGATATAACGAGTGGGAGTTACCGGCACAGATATAACGAGAGGGAGAGCGGGCACAGATATAACGAGTAGGAGAGCCCGGCACAGATATAACGAGCGGGAGAGCGGGCACAGATATAACGAGTAGGAGAGCGGGCACAGATATAACGAGCGGGAGAGCGGGCACAGATATAACGAGCAGGAGAGCTCGGCACAGATATAACGAGCGGGAGAGCGGGCACAGATATAACGAGTAAGAGAGCCCGGCACAGATATAACGAGTAGGAGAGCCCGGCACAATTATAACGAGTGGGAGAGCGGGCACAGATATAACGAGCAGGAGAGCGGGCACAGATATAACGAGCGGGAGAGCGGGCACAGATATAACGAGCAGGAGAACGAGAACAGTTATAACGAGCGCGAGAGCGGGCACCGATATAATGAGCGGGAGAACGAGAACAGTTATAACGAGCGGGAGAGCGGGCACAGATATAACGAGCAGGAGAACGGGCACAGATATAACGAGTGGGAGAGCCCGACACAGATATAACGAGCGGGAGAGCGGGCACAGATATAACGAGCAGGAGAGCCCGGCACAGATATAACAAGCGGGAGAGCCCGGCACAGATATAACGAGCAGAAGAGTCCGGCACAGATATAACGAGTGGGAGAGCCCGGCACAGATATAACGAGCGGGAGAGCGGGCACAGATATAACGAGCAGGGAGAGTCCGGCACAGATATAACGAGTGGGAGAGCCCGGCACAGATATAACGAGCTGGAGAGCGGGCACAGATATAACGAGCGGGAGAGCGGGCATAGATATAACGAGTGGGAGAGCCCGGCACAGATATAACGAGTGGGAGAGCCCGGCACAGATATAACGAGCGGGAGAGCGGGCACAGATATAACGAGCAGGAGAGCGGGCACAGTTTTAACGAGCGGGAGAGCCCGGCACAGATATAGCGAGCGGGAGAGCGGGCACAGATATAACGAGCGGGAGAGCGGGCACAGATATAACGAGCAGGAGAGTCCGGCACAGATATAATGAGCAGGAGAGTCCGGCACAGATATAACGAGCGGGAGAGCGGGCACAGATATAACGAGCAGGAGAGCGGGCACAGTTTTAACGAGCGGGAGAGCCCGGCACAGATATAACGAGTGGGAGAGCCCGGCACAGATATAATGAGTGGGAGAGCGGGCACATTTATAACGAGCGGGAGAGCGGGCGCAGATATAACGAGCAGGAGAGCCCGGCACAGATATAACGTGCGGGAGAGCGGGCACAGATATAACGAGCGGGAGAGCGGGCACAGATATAACGAGCAGGAGAGCGGGCACAGATATAACGAGAGGGAGAGCGGGCTCAGATATAACGAGTAGGAGAGCCCGGCACAGATATAACGAGCGGGAGAGCGGGCACAGATATAACGAGCAGGAGAGCCCGGCACAGATATAACGAGTAGGAGAGCCCGGCACAAATATAACGAGTGGGAGAGCGGGCACAGATATAACGAGCAGGAGAGCGGGCACAGATATAACGAGCGGGAGAGCGGGCACAGATATAACGAGCAGGAGAACGAGAACAGTTATAACGAGCGCGAGAGCGGGCACCGATATAATGAGCGGGAGAACGAGAACAGTTATAAGGAGCGGGAGAGCGGGCACAGATATAACGAGCAGGAGAGCGGGCACAGATATAACGAGTGGGAGAGCGGGCACAGATATAACGAGCGGGAGAGCGGGCACAGATAAAATGAGAGGGAGAGCGGGCACAGATATAATGAGCGGGAGAGCGGGTATGATATAACGAACAGGAGAGTGGGCACAGATATAACGAGCAGGATAGTGTGCACAGATATAACGAGCAGGAGAGCGGGCACAGATATAACGAACAGGAAAGCGGGCACAGATATAACGAGCGGGAGAGCGGGTATGATATAACGAACAGGAGAGTGGGCACAGATATAACGAGCAGGATAGCGGGCACAGATATAACGAGAGGGAGAGCGGGCACAGATATAACGAGTGGGAGAGCGGGGACAGATGTAACGAGCGGGAACAGATATAACGAGCGGGAGAGTGGGCACAGATATAATGAGCGGGAGAGTGGGCACAGATATAACGAGCGGGACAGTGGGCACAGATATAACGAGCGTGAGAGCGGGCACAGATATAACGAGTGGGAGTTACCGGCACAGATAAAACGAGCGTGAGAGCGGGCACAGATATAACGAGCGGGAGAGCGGGCACAGATATAATGAGCGGGAGAGCGGGCACAGATATAACGAGCAGGAGAGCCCGGCACAGATATAACGAGCAGGAGAGCCCGGCACAGATATAACGAGCGGGAGAGCGGGCACAGTTTTAACGAGCGGGAGAACAGGCACAGATATAACCAGCGGGAGAGCCCGGCACAGATATAACCAGCGGGAGAGCGGGCACAGATATAACGAGCGGGAGAGCCCGGCACAGATATAACGAGCGTGGAGAGCGGGCACACATGTAACGAGCAGGAGAGCCCGGCACAGATATAACGAGCGTGGAGAGCGGGCACACATGTAACGAGCAGGAGAGCCCCACACAGGTATAACGAGCGGGAGAATGAGAACAGTTATAACGAGCGGGAGAGCCCGGCACAGATATAACGAGTAGGAGAGCCCGGCACAAATATAACGAGCGGGAGAGCGGGCACAGATATAACGAGCGGGAGAGCGGGCACAGATATAACGAGCAGGAGAGCGGGCGCAGATATAACGAGCAGGAGAGCCCGGCACAGATATAATGAGCGGGAGAGCGGGCACAGATATAACGAGCGGGAGAGCGGGCGCAGATATAACGAGCAGGAGAGCCCGGCACAGATATAACGTGCGGGAGAGCGGGCACAGATATAACGAGCAGGAGAGCGGGCACAGATATAACGAGCAGGAGAGCCCGGCACAGATATAACGAGTAGGAGAGCCCGGCACAAATATAACGAGTGGGAGAGCGGGCACAGATATAACGAGCAGGAGAGCGGGCACAGATATAACGAGCGGGAGAGCGGGCACAGATATAACGAGCAGGAGAACGAGAACAGTTATAACGAGCGCGAGAGCGGGCACCGATATAATGAGCGGGAGAACGAGAACAGTTATAACGAGCGGGAGAGCGGGCACAGATATAACGAGCAGGAGAGCGGGCACAGATATAACGAGTGGGAGAGCGGGCACAGATATAACGAGCGGGAGAGCGGGTATGATATAACGAACAGGAGAGTGGGCACAGATATAACGAGCAGGATAGCGGGCACAGATATAACGAGAGGGAGAGCGGGCACAGATATAACGAGTGGGAGAGCGGGGACAGATGTAACGAGCGGGAACAGATATAACGAGCGGGAGAGTGGGCACAGATATAATGAGCGGGAGAGTGGGCACAGATATAACGAGCGGGACAGTGGGCACAGATATAACGAGCGTGAGAGCGGGCACAGATATAACGAGTGGGAGTTACCGGCACAGATAAAACGAGCGTGAGAGCGGGCACAGATATAACGAGCGGGAGAGCGGGCACAGATATAATGAGCGGGAGAGCGGGCACAGATATAACGAGCAGGAGAGCCCGGCACAGATATAACGAGCAGGAGAGCCCGGCACAGATATAACGAGCAGGAGAGCCCGGCACAGATATAACGAGCGGGAGAGTGGGCACAGTTTTAACGAGCGGGAGAACAGGCACAGATATAACGAGCAGGAGAGCCCGGCACAGATATAACGAGTGGGAGAGCCCGGCACAGATATAACCAGCGGGAGAGCGGGCACAGATATAACGAGCGGGAGAGCCCGGCACAGATATAACGAGCGTGGAGAGCGGGCACACATGTAACGAGCAGGAGAGCCCGGCACAGATATAACGAGCGGGAGTGTGGGCACAGATATAACGAGCGGGAGAGCCCGGCACAGCTATAATGAGAGGGAGAGCGGGCACAGATATAACGAACGGGAGAGACCGGCACAGATATAACGAGTGGGAGAGCCCGGCACAGATATAACCAGCGGGAGAGCGGGCACAGATATAACGAGCGGGAGATCCCGGCACAGATATAACGAGAGGGAGAGTGGGCACAGATATAACGAGCGGGAGAGCGGGCACAGCTATAACGAGCAGGAGAGCGGGCACAGATATAACGAGAGGGAGAGCGGGCACAGATATAACGAGAGGGAGAGCGGGCACAGATATAACGAGTAGGAGAGCCCGGCACACATATAACGAGCGGGAGAGCGGGCACAGATATAACGAGCAGGAGAGCGGGCACAGATATAACGAGCGGGAGAGCGGGCACAGATGTAACGAGCAGGAGAGCCCGGCACAGATATAACGAGTAAGAGAGCCCGGCACAGATATAACGAGTAGGAGAGCCCGGCACAAATATAACGAGTGGGAGAGCGGGCACAGATATAACGAGCGGGAGAGCGTGCACAGATATAACGAGCAGGAGAACGAGAACAGTTATAACGAGCGGGAGAGCGGGCACAGATATAATGAGCAGGAGAGCGGGCACAGATATAACGAGCAGGAGAGCGGGCACAGATATAACGAGCGGGAGAGCGGGCACAGATAAAATGAGAGGGAGAGCGAGCACAGATATAACGAGAGGGAGAGCCCGGCACAGATATAACGAGTGGGAGAGCTGGCACAGATATAACGAGAGGGAGAGCCCGGCACAGATATAACGAGCGGGAGAGCCCGGCACAGATATAACGAACGGGAGAGCGGGCACAGATATAACGAACGGGAGAGCGGGCACAGATATAACGAGTGGGAGTTACCGGCACAGATATAACGAGCGGGAGAGCGGGCACAGATATAACGAGAGGGAGAGCTTGGCACAGATGTAACGAGCGGGAGAGCGGGCACAGATATAACGAGTGGGAGAGCGGGCACAGAAATAACGAGCGGGAGAGCGAGCACAGATATAACGAGCGGGAGAGTCCGGCACAGATATAAGAACATAAGAACATAAGAAATAGGAGCAGGAGTAGGCCAATCGGCCCCTCGAGCCTGCTCCGCCATTCAATAAGATCATGGCTGATCTGATCCTAACCGCCAATCTACTATCTATCACAGAACCATCTCCTGCATCTAACAGAATTGCACACACGAAATAGGAGCAGAATCAGGCTACACAGTCCCTGGGCCCGCTCCACTACCCACAGGGCCATGACCGATCCGAACCTAGACTCATGTCCAAATTCCTGCCCGCTCCCCGTAACCCTTAATGCCCTTTACTTCTAGGAAACTGTCTATTTCTGTTTTAAATTTAATTAATGTTGTAGCTTCTACAGCTTTTTGTGGCAGCATATTCCATGGACCTACCACCCTCTGAGTGAAGTAGTTCCTCCTCATCTCAGTTTTGAAAGAGCAGCCCCTTATTCTAAGACTATGTCCCCTAGTTCTCGTCTCACCCGTCATCGGGAACATCCTCCCCGCATCCACCCGATCCAACCCCTTCACAATCTTATATGTTTCAATAAGATCGCCTCTCATTCTTCTGAACTCCAATGAGTAGAGTCCCAATCTGCCCAACCTCTCCTCATATGACCACCCCCTCATCCCCGGGATTAACCGAGTGAACCTTTTTTGCACTGCCTCGAGAGCAAGGATGTCTTTCCTTAAGTAAGGACACCAAAACTGTATGCAGTATTCCAGGTGCGGTCTCACCAATACCTTGTACAACTGAAGCAATACCTCCCTATTTTTATATTCTATCCCCCTAGCAATGAAAGCCAACATTCCATTTGCCTTCTTAATCACTTGCTGCACCTGCATACTAACCTTTTGAGTTTCGTGCACCAGGACCCCCAGATCCCTTTGCACTTCAGTACTCTCCAGTTTCTTGCCATTAAGATAATAAATTGCTCTAGGATTTTTCCTGCCAAAGTGCATCACCTCACACTTTCCAGTGTTGTATTCCATCTGCCAAATCTCTGCCCACTTACTTAGCCTGTCTATGTCCCCTTGCAGGTTTTTTATGTCCTCCTCACTCACTACTTTCCCTCCCATCTTTGTATCATCTGCAAATTTTGATATGTTACACTTGGTCCCTTCCTCCAAATCGTTAATATAGATTGTGAAGAGTTGGGGACCCAGCACTGACCCCTGTGGAACACCACTAGTTACTGATTGCCAGTCTGAGAATGAACCATTTATCCCAACTCTTTGCTTTCTGTTAGATAGCCAATCCTCTATCCATGCCAGAATATTACCCCCAATCCCGTGATTTTTTACCTTAAGCAATAATCTTTTGTGTGGCACCTTGTCAAATGCCTTTTGGAAGTCTAAATACACTACGTCCACTGGTTCCCCTTTATCCACTCTATATGTTACTTCCTCAAAGAACTCCAGCAAATTTGTCAAACATGACTTCCCCTTCGTAAAACCATGCTGACTTTGTCCTATTAAATTATGATTATCCAAATGTCCTGTTACTGTTTCCTTAATAATGGACTCCAAAATTTTACCTACCACAGATGTTAGGCTAACCGGTCTATAGTTACCAGCCTTCTATCTACTGCCCTTTTTAAATAAGGGTGTTACATTAGCAGTTTTCCAGTCTGCCGGGACCTTAGCGGAATCCAGGGAGTTTTGAAAAATTATTACCAATGCATCTACAATCCCTACCGCCACTTCCTTCAAGACTCTAGGATGTAAGCCATCAGGTCCAGGTGATTTATCCGCCTTGAGTCCCATTATTTTACCGAGTACCACTTCCTTAGTGATTTTGATCGTGTTTAGCTCCTCTCCCCCTATAGCCCCCTGTTTGTCCAGTGTTGGGATATTCTTAGTGTCCTCTACTGTAAAGACTGATACAAAATATTCATTCAGTGTTTTTGCCATCTCCATATTTCCCACCATTAATTTCCCGGTCTCATCCTCTAAGGGACCCCTGAGTGGGGGAGCCCGGCTCAGATATAACGAGAGGGAGAGCGGGCACAGATATAACGAGCGGGAGAGCGGGCACACATGTAACGAGCAGGAGAGCCCGGCACAGATATAACGAGCGGGTGAGCGGGCACAGATATAACGAGAGGTAGAGCAGGCACAGATATAACGAGCGGGAGAGCGGGCACAGATATAACGAGAGGGAGAGCGGGCACAGATATAACGAGCAAGAGAGCGGGCACAGATATAACGAGAGGGAGAGCGGGCACAGATATAACCAGCGGGAGAGCGGGCACACATGTAACGTGCAGGAGAGCCCGGCACAGATATAACGAGCGGGAGAGCGGGCACAGATATAACGAGCAAGAGAGAGGGCACAGATATAACGAGCGGGAGAGCTCGGCACAGATATAACGAGAGGGAGAGTCCGGCACAGATATAACGAGCGGGAGAGCGGGCACAGATATAACGAGCGGGAGAGCGGGCACAGATATAACGAGCGGGAGAGCGGGCACAGATATAACGAGCGGGAGAGCGGACACAGATAACACGAGCGGGAGAGCGGGCACAGATATAACGAGCGGGAGAGCGGGCACAGATATAACGAGCGGGAGAGCGGGCACAGATATAACGAGCAGGAGAGTCCGGCACAGATATAACGAGTGGGAGAGCGGGCACAGATATAACGAGCATGAGAGCGGGCACAGATATAATGAGCGGGAGAGCCCGGCACAGATATAACGAGCGGGAGAGCGGGCACAGATATAACGAGCAGGAGAGTGGGCACAGATATACCGAGCGGGAGAGCGGACACAGATATAACGAGCAGGAGAGTCCGGCACAGATATAACGAATGGGAGAGCGGGCACAGATATAACGAGCAGGAGAACGAGAACAAATATAACGAGCGGGAGAGCGGGCACAGATATAACGAGCAGGAGAGCCCGGCACAGATATAACGAGCGGGAGAGCGAGAACAGTTATAACGAGCAGGAGAGCGGGCACAGATATAACGAGAGGGAGAGTGGGCACAGATATAACGAGCAGGAGAACGAGAACAGTTATAACGAGCGGGAGAGCGGGCACAGATATAACGAGCGGGAGAACGAGAACAGTTTTAACGAGCGGGAGAGCGGGCACAGAAATAATGAGCAGGAGAACGAGAGCAGTTATAACGAGCGGGAGAGCGGGCACAGATATAAAGAGCGGGAGAACGAGAACAGTTATAACGAGCGGGAGAGCGGGCACAGATATAAAGAGCGGGAAAAAGAGAACAGTTATAACGAGCGGGAGAGCGGGCACAGATATAACGAGCAGGAGAGCCCGGCACAAATATAACGAGCGGGAGAGTGGGCACAGATATGACGAGCAGGAGAGCCCGGCACAGATATAACGAGTGGGAGAGCCCGGCACAGATATAACGAGCGGGAGAGCGGGCACAGATATAACGAGCAGGAGAGCGGGCACAGTTTTAACGAGCGGGAGAGCCCGGCACAGATATAACGAGCGGGAGAGCGGGCACAGATATAACGAGCGGGAGAGCGGGCACAGATATAACGAGCAGGAGAGCGGGCACAGATATAACGAGCGGGAGAGCGGGCACAGATATAACGAGCAGGAGAGTCCGGCACAGATATAACGAGTGGGAGATAGGGCACAGATATAACGAGCGGGAGAGCGGGCACAGATATAACGAGCGGGAGAATGAGAACAGTTATAACGAGCAGGAGAGTCCGGCACAGATATAATGAGTGGGAGAGCCCGGCACAGATATAACGAGCGGGAAAGCGGGCACAGATATAACGAGCAGGAGAGTGGGCACAGATATACCGAGCGGGAGAGCGGACACAGATATAACGAGCAGGAGAGTCCGGCACAGATATAACGAGTGGGAGAGCGGGCACAGATATAACGAGCAGGAGAACGAGAACAAATATAACGAGCGGGAGAGCGGGCACAGATATAACGAGCAGGAGAGCCCGGCACAGATATAACGAGCGGGAGAGCGAGAACAGTTATAACGAGCGGGAGAGCGGGCACAGATATAACGAGAGGGAGAGTGGGCACAGATATAACGAGCAGGAGAACGAGAACAGTTATAACGAGCGGGAGAGCGGGCACAGATATAACGAGCGGGAGAACGAGAACAGTTTTAACGAGTGGGAGAGCGGGCACAGAAATAATGAGCAGGAGAACGAGAGCAGTTATAACGAGCGGGAGAGCGGGCACAGATATAAAGAGCGGGAGAACGAGAACAGTTATAACGAGCGGGAGAGCGGGCACAGATATAAAGAGCGGGAGAACGAGAACAGTTATAACGAGCGGGAGAGCGGGCACAGATATAACGAGCAGGAGAGCCCGGCACAAATATAACGAGCGGGAGAGTGGGCACAGATATGACGAGCAGGAGAGCCCGGCACAGATATAACGAGTGGGAGAGCCCGGCACAGATATAACGAGCGGGAGAGCGGGCACAGATATAACGAGCAGGAGAGCGGGCACAGTTTTAACGAGCGGGAGAGCCCGGCACAGATATAACGAGCGGGAGAGCGGGCACAGATATAACGAGCGGGAGAGCGGGCACAGATATAACGAGCAGGAGAGCGGGCACAGATATAACGAGCGGGAGAGCGGGCACAGATATAACGAGCGGGAGAATGAGAACAGATATAACGAGCAGGAGAGCGGGCACAGTTTTAACGAGCGGGAGAGCCCGGCACAGATATAACGAGTGGGAGAGCGGGCACAGATATAACGAGCGGGAGAGCGGGCACAGATATAACGAGCGGGAGAATGAGAACAGATATAACGAGCAGGAGAGCGGGCACAGTTTTAACGAGCGGGAGAGCCCGGCACAGATATAACGAGCGGGAGAGCGGGCACAGATATAACGAGCGGGAGAGCGGGCACAGATATAACGAGCAGGAGAGTGGGCACAGATATAACGAGCGGGAGAGCGGGCACAGATATAACGAGCAGGAGAGTCCGGCACAGATATAACGAGTGGGAGATAGGGCACAGATATAACGAGCGGGAGAGCGGGCACAGATATAACGAGCGGGAGAATGAGAACAGTTATAACGAGCAGGAGAGTCCGGCACAGATATGACGAGTGGGAGAGCCCGGCACAGATATAACGAGCGGGAGAGCGGGCACAGATATAACGAGCAGGAGAGTGGGCACAGATATACCGAGCGGGAGAGCGGACACAGATATAACGAGCAGGAGAGTCCGGCACAGATATAACGAGTGGGAGAGCGGGCACAGATATAACGAGCAGGAGAACGAGAACAAATATAACGAGCGGGAGAGCGGGCACAGATATAACGAGCAGGAGAGCCCGGCACAGATATAACGAGCGGGAGAGCGAGAACAGTTATAACGAGCGGGAGAGCGGGCACAGATATAACGAGAGGGAGAGTGGGCACAGATATAACGAGCAGGAGAACGAGAACAGTTATAACGAGCGGGAGAGCGGGCACAGATATAACGAGCGGGAGAACGAGAACAGTTTTAACGAGTGGGAGAGCGGGCACAGAAATAATGAGCAGGAGAACGAGAGCAGTTATAACGAGCGGGAGAGCGGGCACAGATATAAAGAGCGGGAGAACGAGAACAGTTATAACGAGCGGGAGAGCGGGCACAGATATAAAGAGCGGGAGAACGAGAACAGTTATAACGAGCGGGAGAGCGGGCACAGATATAACGAGCAGGAGAGCCCGGCACAAATATAACGAGCGGGAGAGCGAGAACAGTTATAACGAGCGGGAGAGCGGGCACAGATATAACGAGAGGGAGAGTGGGCACAGATATAACGAGCAGGAGAACGAGAACAGTTATAACGAGCGGGAGAGCGGGCACAGATATAACGAGCAGGAGAGCCCGGCACAGATATAACGAGCGGGAGAGCGAGAACAGTTATAACGAGCGGGAGAGCGGGCACAGATATAACGAGAGGGAGAGTGGGCACAGATATAACGAGCAGGAGAACGAGAACAGTTATAACGAGCGGGAGAGCGGGCACAGATATAACGAGCGGGAGAACGAGAACAGTTTTAACGAGCGGGAGAGCGGGCACAGAAATAATGAGCAGGAGAACGAGAGCAGTTATAACGAGCGGGAGAGCGGGCACAGATATAAAGAGCGGGAGAACGAGAACAGTTATAACGAGCGGGAGAGCGGGCACAGATATAAAGAGCGGGAAAAAGAGAACAGTTATAACGAGCGGGAGAGCGGGCACAGATATAACGAGCAGGAGAGCCCGGCACAAATATAACGAGCGGGAGAGTGGGCACAGATATGACGAGCAGGAGAGCCCGGCACAGATATAACGAGTGGGAGAGCCCGGCACAGATATAACGAGCGGGAGAGCGGGCACAGATATAACGAGCAGGAGAGCGGGCACAGTTTTAACGAGCGGGAGAGCCCGGCACAGATATAACGAGCGGGAGAGCGGGCACAGATATAACGAGCGGGAGAGCGGGCACAGATATAACGAGCAGGAGAGCGGGCACAGATATAACGAGCGGGAGAGCGGGCACAGATATAACGAGCAGGAGAGTCCGGCACAGATATAACGAGTGGGAGATAGGGCACAGATATAACGAGCGGGAGAGCGGGCACAGATATAACGAGCGGGAGAATGAGAACAGTTATAACGAGCAGGAGAGTCCGGCACAGATATAATGAGTGGGAGAGCCCGGCACAGATATAACGAGCGGGAAAGCGGGCACAGATATAACGAGCAGGAGAGTGGGCACAGATATACCGAGCGGGAGAGCGGACACAGATATAACGAGCAGGAGAGTCCGGCACAGATATAACGAGTGGGAGAGCGGGCACAGATATAACGAGCAGGAGAACGAGAACAAATATAACGAGCGGGAGAGCGGGCACAGATATAACGAGCAGGAGAGCCCGGCACAGATATAACGAGCGGGAGAGCGAGAACAGTTATAACGAGCGGGAGAGCGGGCACAGATATAACGAGAGGGAGAGTGGGCACAGATATAACGAGCAGGAGAACGAGAACAGTTATAACGAGCGGGAGAGCGGGCACAGATATAACGAGCGGGAGAACGAGAACAGTTTTAACGAGTGGGAGAGCGGGCACAGAAATAATGAGCAGGAGAACGAGAGCAGTTATAACGAGCGGGAGAGCGGGCACAGATATAAAGAGCGGGAGAACGAGAACAGTTATAACGAGCGGGAGAGCGGGCACAGATATAAAGAGCGGGAGAACGAGAACAGTTATAACGAGCGGGAGAGCGGGCACAGATATAACGAGCAGGAGAGCCCGGCACAAATATAACGAGCGGGAGAGTGGGCACAGATATGACGAGCAGGAGAGCCCGGCACAGATATAACGAGTGGGAGAGCCCGGCACAGATATAACGAGCGGGAGAGCGGGCACAGATATAACGAGCAGGAGAGCGGGCACAGTTTTAACGAGCGGGAGAGCCCGGCACAGATATAACGAGCGGGAGAGCGGGCACAGATATAACGAGCGGGAGAGCGGGCACAGATATAACGAGCAGGAGAGCGGGCACAGATATAACGAGCGGGAGAGCGGGCACAGATATAACGAGCGGGAGAATGAGAACAGATATAACGAGCAGGAGAGCGGGCACAGTTTTAACGAGCGGGAGAGCCCGGCACAGATATAACGAGTGGGAGAGCGGGCACAGATATAACGAGCGGGAGAGCGGGCACAGATATAACGAGCGGGAGAATGAGAACAGATATAACGAGCAGGAGAGCGGGCACAGTTTTAACGAGCGGGAGAGCCCGGCACAGATATAACGAGCGGGAGAGCGGGCACAGATATAACGAGCGGGAGAGCGGGCACAGATATAACGAGCAGGAGAGTGGGCACAGATATAACGAGCGGGAGAGCGGGCACAGATATAACGAGCAGGAGAGTCCGGCACAGATATAACGAGTGGGAGATAGGGCACAGATATAACGAGCGGGAGAGCGGGCACAGATATAACGAGCGGGAGAATGAGAACAGTTATAACGAGCAGGAGAGTCCGGCACAGATATAACGAGTGGGAGAGCCCGGCACAGATATAACGAGCGGGAGAGCGGGCACAGATATAACGAGCAGGAGAGTGGGCACAGATATACCGAGCGGGAGAGCGGACACAGATATAACGAGCAGGAGAGTCCGGCACAGATATAACGAGTGGGAGAGCGGGCACAGATATAACGAGCAGGAGAACGAGAACAAATATAACGAGCGGGAGAGCGGGCACAGATATAACGAGCAGGAGAGCCCGGCACAGATATAACGAGCGGGAGAGCGAGAACAGTTATAACGAGCGGGAGAGCGGGCACAGATATAACGAGAGGGAGAGTGGGCACAGATATAACGAGCAGGAGAACGAGAACAGTTATAACGAGCGGGAGAGCGGGCACAGATATAACGAGCGGGAGAACGAGAACAGTTTTAACGAGTGGGAGAGCGGGCACAGAAATAATGAGCAGGAGAACGAGAGCAGTTATAACGAGCGGGAGAGCGGGCACAGATATAAAGAGCGGGAGAACGAGAACAGTTATAACGAGCGGGAGAGCGGGCACAGATATAAAGAGCGGGAGAACGAGAACAGTTATAACGAGCGGGAGAGCGGGCACAGATATAACGAGCAGGAGAGCCCGGCACAAATATAACGAGCGGGAGAGTGGGCACAGATATGACGAGCAGGAGAGCCCGGCACAGATATAACGAGTGGGAGAGCCCGGCACAGATATAACGAGCGGGAGAGCGGGCACAGATATAACGAGCAGGAGAGCGGGCACAGTTTTAACGAGCGGGAGAGCCCGGCACAGATATAACGAGCGGGAGAGCGGGCACAGATATAACGAGCGGGAGAGCGGGCACAGATATAACGAGCAGGAGAGCGGGCACAGATATAACGAGCGGGAGAGCGGGCACAGATATAACGAGCGGGAGAATGAGAACAGATATAACGAGCAGGAGAGCGGGCACAGTTTTAACGAGCGGGAGAGCCCGGCACAGATATAACGAGTGGGAGAGCGGGCACAGATATAACGAGCGGGAGAGCGGGCACAGATATAACGAGCGGGAGAATGAGAACAGATATAACGAGCAGGAGAGCGGGCACAGTTTTAACGAGCGGGAGAGCCCGGCACAGATATAACGAGCGGGAGAGCGGGCACAGATATAACGAGCGGGAGAGCGGGCACAGATATAACGAGCAGGAGAGCGGGCACAGATATAACGAGCGGGAGAGCGGGCACAGATATAACGAGCAGGAGAGTCCGGCACAGATATAACGAGTGGGAGATAGGGCACAGATATAACGAGCGGGAGAGCGGGCACAGATATAACGAGCGGGAGAATGAGAACAGTTATAACGAGCAGGAGAGTCCGGCACAGATATAACGAGTGGGAGAGCCCGGCACAGATATAACGAGCGGGAGAGCGGGCACAGATATAACGAGCAGGAGAGTGGGCACAGATATACCGAGCGGGAGAGCGGACACAGATATAACGAGCAGGAGAGTCCGGCACAGATATAACGAGTGGGAGAGCGGGCACAGATATAACGAGCAGGAGAACGAGAACAAATATAACGAGCGGGAGAGCGGGCACAGATATAACGAGCAGGAGAGCCCGGCACAGATATAACGAGCGGGAGAGCGAGAACAGTTATAACGAGCGGGAGAGCGGGCACAGATATAACGAGAGGGAGAGTGGGCACAGATATAACGAGCAGGAGAACGAGAACAGTTATAACGAGCGGGAGAGCGGGCACAGATATAACGAGCGGGAGAACGAGAACAGTTTTAACGAGTGGGAGAGCGGGCACAGAAATAATGAGCAGGAGAACGAGAGCAGTTATAACGAGCGGGAGAGCGGGCACAGATATAAAGAGCGGGAGAACGAGAACAGTTATAACGAGCGGGAGAGCGGGCACAGATATAAAGAGCGGGAGAACGAGAACAGTTATAACGAGCGGGAGAGCGGGCACAGATATAACGAGCAGGAGAGCCCGGCACAAATATAACGAGCGGGAGAGTGGGCACAGATATGACGAGCAGGAGAGCCCGGCACAGATATAACGAGTGGGAGAGCCCGGCACAGATATAACGAGCGGGAGAGCGGGCACAGATATAACGAGCAGGAGAGCGGGCACAGTTTTAACGAGCGGGAGAGCCCGGCACAGATATAACGAGCGGGAGAGCGGGCACAGATATAACGAGCGGGAGAGCGGGCACAGATATAACGAGCAGGAGAGCGGGCACAGATATAACGAGCGGGAGAGCGGGCACAGATATAACGAGCAGGAGAGTCCGGCACAGATATAACGAGTGGGAGAGCGGGCACAGATATAACGAGCGGGAGAGCGGGCACAGATATAACGAGCGGGAGAATGAGAACAGTTATAACGAGCAGGAGAGTCCGGCACAGATATAACGAGTGGGAGAGCCCGGCACAGATATAACGAGCGGGAGAGCGGGCACAGTTTTAACGAGCGGGAGAGCGGGCACAGATATAACGAGCGGGAGAGCGGGCGCAGATATAACGAGCGGGAGAGCCCGGCACAGATATAACGAGCGGGAGAGCGGGCACAGATATAATGAGCAGGAGAACGAGAACAGTTATAACGAGCGGGAGAGCGGGCAGAGATATAACGAGCTCGAGAGCCTGGCACAGATATAATGAGCTGGAGAGCGGGCACAGATATAACGAGCGGGAGAATGGGCACAGATATAACGAGCAGGAGAGCCCGGCACAGATATAACGAGTGGGAGAGCCCGGCACAGATATAACGAGCGGGAGAGCGAGCACCAATATAACGAGCGGGAGAGCGGGCGCAGATATAACGAGCGGGAGAGCCCAGCACAGTTTTAACGTGTGGGAGAGCCTGGCATAGATATAACGAGCGGGAGAGCGGGCACAGTTAAAACGAGCGGGAGAGTGGGCACAGTTATAACGAGCGGGAGAGCGGGCACAGATATAACGAGCGGGAGAGCGGGCACAGATATAACGAGCGGGGAAGCGGGCACAGATATAACGAGAGGGAGAGCGGGCACAGATATAACGAGTGGCAGAGCCCGGCACAGATGTAACGAGCGGGAGAGCCCGGCACAGATATAACGAGCAGGGGAGTGGGCACAGATATAACGAGCGGGAGAGCGGTCACAGATATAACGAGCGGGAGCGCAGGCACAGATATAACGAGCAGGAGAGCCCGGCACAGATATAACGAGCAGGAGAGCGGGCACAGATATAACGAGCGGGAGAGTCCGGCACAGATGTAACGAGCAGGGGAGCGGGCACAGATATAACGAGCTGGATAGCCTGGTACAGATATAATGAGCAGGGGAGCGGGCACAGATATAACGAGCGGGATAGCCTGGTACAGATATAACGAGCAGGGGAGCGGGCACAGTTATAACGAGCGGGAGAGCCTGGTACAGATATAACGAGCAGGGGAGCGGGCACAGATATAACGAGCGGGAGAGCGGGCACAGATATAACGAGCGGGCAAGCGGGCACAGATATAACGAGAGGGAGAGCCTGGTACAGATATAACGAGCAGGGGAGCGGGCACAGATATAACGAGCGGGAGAGCCTGGTACAGATATAACGAGTGGGAGAGCGGGCACAGATATAACGAGTGGGAGAGCGGGCACAGATATAACGAGTGGGAGAGCGGGCACAGATATAACGAGAGGGAGAGCGGGCACAGATATAACGAGCGGGATAGCGGGCACAGATATAACGAGCTGGATAGCGGGCACAGATATAACGAATGGGAGAGCGGGCATAGATATAACGAGAGGGGGAGCAGGCACAGATATAACGAGCGGGAGAGCGGGCACAGATGTAACGAGCAGGAGAGCGAGCACAAATATAACGAGCGGGAGAGCGGGCACAGATATAACGAGCGGGAGAGCGAGCACAAATATAACGAGCGGGAGAGCGGGCACAGATATAACGAGCGGGAGAGCCCGGCATAGATATAACGAGCGGGGATGCGGGCACAGATATAACGAGAGGGAGAGCGGGCACAGATATAACGAGTGGCAGAGCCCGGCACAGATATAACGAGCGGGAGAGCCCGGCACAGATATAACGAGCGGGAGAGCCTGGTACAGATATAACGAGTGGGAGAGCGGGCACAGATATAACGAGTGGGAGAGCGGGCACAGATATAACGAGTGGGAGAGCGGGCACAGATATAACGAGAGGGAGAGCGGGCACAGATATAACGAGCGGGATAGCTGGCACAGATATAACGAGCTGGATAGCGGGCACAGATATAACGAATGGGAGAGCGGGCATAGATATAACGAGAGGGGGAGCAGGCACAGATATAACGAGCGGGAGAGCGGGCACAGATGTAACGAGCAGGAGAGCGAGCACAAATATAACGAGCGGGAGAGCGGGCACAGATATAACGAGCGGGAGAGCGAGCACAAATATAACGAGCGGGAGAGCGGGCACAGATATAACGAGCGGGAGAGCCCGGCATAGATATAACGAGCGGGGATGCGGGCACAGATATAACGAGAGGGAGAGCGGGCACAGATATAACGAGTGGCAGAGCCCGGCACAGATATAACGAGCGGGAGAGCCCGGCACAGATATAACGAGCGGGAAAGCCCGGCATAGATATAACGAGCGGGGATGCGGGCACAGATATAACGAGAGGGAGAGCGGGCACAGATATAACGAGTGGCAGAGCCCGGCACAGATATAACGAGTGACAGAGCCCGGCACAGATATAACGAGCGGGAGAGCCCGGCACAGATATAACGAGTGGGTGAGCGGGCACAGATATAACGAGTGGGTGAGCGGGCACAGATATAATGAGTGGGTGAGCGGGCACAGATAATAGTTGCGCGACCCACACCTCAGCTTTTTCCCCATAACCCTGCAAATTAGTCCCCTTCAAATACATGTCCAACTGCCTTTTGAAAGTTCTATGGAATCTGATTCCACCATCCCTTTCAGGTAGTGCGTTCCAGATCATCATTATCCTCTGTGTGAAGAAATTTCTCTTCATTTCCCCGCTCGTTCTTTTGCCAATTATTTTAAATCAGTGACCTCTGGCTACCAACCCAATTGCCAGAGGAAACAGTTCCTCCCTAGCTGCTGTATTAAAACCCTCGAGTTTACCCCAGAGTACGGCCGCACCACATAGAAAGGTCCAGGTTCAGGAAGACGAGTGTGTGACTGACAGTAATCGGGGTAAGGAAACTTAGCAGAGGCAGGGAAGTAGGGACCGCAGAATCTGGCCCTGTCCAACAGGTGCGATGTACATGCTGCCTGTGAGGCTAAGGGGAAAGGCTTAGGTAGGGACAGCCAGAATGTTGACCAAGGCACCATGGAACAGGAGGCAATCCAAGGTGGGGAGGAGCAGAACAGAAAGCTTGTAGTTATCGCGGCTTTGATAATTAGGGAGCTGGATAGCATCCTTTGCAGTCACGGACGGGAGTCCCGTAGGGTGTGTTGATTACCTGGTGCCAAGGTAAGGGATATCTCGAAGCAGCTGGAAAGGAACCTGTCGTGGTCTGTGTCTGGATCAACAACATAGAAAAAAACAAGAAGGAGTATCAGGATTATTACCCAGGTCACATGCAAATTGGCATAGGGACAAACAAATCCGGAAAGTGTGGCTGAAGGATTGGTGTGGGAAGGAGCGGGTCCATTTCACTAGCACCAGTGCTGGGACACGAAGGAGATGTACCGCTGGGGTGGGCTCCACGTGAACCATGCTGGGACCAAGGCCCTAGATGAAAGGATGAATCAGGTTGTAGAAATTACTTCAAACCAATAAGAGAGGGGAGGACTCAGGTAGAAATAAAAAAGTGCAAATAGCCTGAAGATCAGAAACAGGGATGAGAACAAAGTCCAGATCATACAGATTAACGGTAATATAAATGATCAGGTTCAGAAAAAAAATAGGAAATAATCACAAAATAACTGATAAAAATACAACACAAGTGATGAGAAACAAGAAGTCTGATAAGTTAAAAAGTGTGAGAAAAGCAGCATCAGGGCAAAGGGGCAGGGTAGGGTCTGTTGCCCAGATCAGAGTTCTATACACACATGCACGTTGCGTAAGGAGTAAAACAAGTGAATTAGAAGCACAAATTCACCTTGATAGGTATGACATAGTGGCCATCACTGAGACATGGTTACAAGCTGGGCATGACTGGGAGATTAATATTCCAGGTTATAAGGTCGTTAGAAAGGACAGGGAAATTGGAAATGGAGGAGGAGCAATACTGATAAAGGACACCAGTACAGCATTAGAAAGAGGGAATATCAATCAGGGTGAGCAGGCAGTAGAAACACTCTGGGTAGAATTGAGGAATAAAAAAAATGCAAGACTTTGGTGGGAGTGTCGACAGACTTCCTGATAGCAGTGATAAAGTAGTGGGATGCATAAATGCGAAGGTCAGAGAATCTTGTTGCAAAAACAGAGTAGTTATAATGAGAGATTTCAATTTTCACATAGACTGGGGAAGCAGAACAGCTCGTGTCCGAAAGGCAGCGAATTTCTTGAGTGTATTCGAGACAGTTCTCTGGAACAATATGTCCTTGAACCAACAAGGGAACAGGCCATCTTAGATTCAGTAATGAGTAATCAGCCTGAATTAGTCAATAATCTAACGGTAATGGAACACCTAGCTTGTTGAGGCTGCCACGAAACACGAATTAAGGCTGAATCCATTTGTGTTAAACAAGAGACTTTTTAATCACAGCATGGCACAAAATGGCAGACCGAAAAGCTCCCAGAATTCTCTGGATAAAACCTGAGGCCCCGCTCCCTTCTGCCTTAAAGGTAAGGTGCCTTAAAGGGAAGGTGCTGGAAATTTGTCCACAGACGGAAGAGTGGATTATGCCCGTTTTAGGTGGCGATCCGCCACACAGCTCCCCCCAGAATCTGCTTAGGAGGTGTGGACGAGATGGTGCGGTGGTCTGATGGGCCGGCCGGAGCGGCTCTTGTAGGACGCCGGTTTACGTGGAACGGCTGGGCGTGGAGCAGCCGGGTGAACCGGCTTGAGGGCAGGTCGGCCGCGTGGAGCTGGACGAGCTACAGGGACCTGCTCCCCGGGCTCCGAGTGTGCTGGCTTGAGTCGGTCAACCGACACTTTTTCGGTCCTGTCGCCCACTTGCAGGGTGAAAAATTTGTCCCCAGCCTGTAGCACCTTGTAGGGCCCGTCGTACGGGGGTTGAAGGGGTCCGCGGTGGGCGTCGTGCCGGACGAAAACAAACTGTGCATGGTGCAGGCTTAGTGGGACGTGTGAGGTGGATTTGCCGTGTCGGGCAATGGGCACCAGGGCGAACTGCAGCGCCGGTGAGGCGAAGTCGTGGCGTTGCTGGTCGGCTGACCAGGGTGTCGTGGCAGTGGGCAGGAACTCGCCGGGTACGCGCAGCGGCTGACCGTACACGAGCTCTGCTGCTGATGCGTGGAGCTCTTCTTTAACCGCGGTGCGCAGGCCGAGGAGGACCCACGGAAGTCGGTCGGTCCAGGCGCCGTCTTGGAGGCTGGCTCGAAGAGATGCCTTCAAGGATCTGTGGAACCGCTCACACAGTCCGTTGGCTTGGGGGTGGTACGCTGTGGTGCGGTGAATGGTCACCCCGAGATTGCGTGCGACGGCGGTCCAGAGTTCAGAGGTAAATTGCGGACCTCTGTCCGACGTCATGTCGGAGGGGACGCTGAACCGTGCGACCCAGGTGCTGACGAAAGCACTGGCGATGTCGGCGGTGGTGGTAGAGGTCAGTGGAATTGCCTCAGGCCAGCGTGTGGTGCGGTCAACGATGGTCAGCAAGTGCGTGTGGCCTTGCGACGGCAGCAGGGGCCCGACGATGTCCACGTGGATGTGGTCGAATCTCCGCGAGGGGACGTTAACTCCTCGAGGGGTGCTTTCGTGTGTTGCTGTACCTTGGCCCGTTGGCAGGCTAGGCAGGAGTTGGCCCAAGTACGCACATCCTTGCGAAGGCCGCGCCAGACAAAGCAGTTGGCTACCAATTTGAGGGATGCGCGGGCGCCGGGGTGGGAGAGGTTGTGGAGAATGTCGAATACCCGGCGGCACCAGGACGCTGGGACGACGGGCCGAGGTTGACATAGGGATATGTCGCACTTGACCGTGACTGCGTTCAGGCCACAGGCGACGTCGGCAAGGCGTAGCCCTGGTAGGTTGGTGGGTGCGGAGAGCAGATCAGGGTCGGTGATCTGGTCTGCAGCGAGTTGAGCGTAGTCGACTGCTAGGTGTGCGGCGTGGATGGCGGGGCGGGAGAGGCAGTCGGCTACCACATTGTCTCGGCCGGAGACGTGTTGGATGTCCGTGGTGAACTCGGACACTGCCGCGAGCTCGCGCTGCTGCCTGGCGGACCAGGGGTCGGTTGTCTTTGCCATTGCAAATGTCAGGGGCTTGTGGTCGACAAACGCAGTGAAGGGGTGGCCCTCAAGCAAAAACCGGAAATGGCGGACTGCCAGGAACAGCGCGAGGAGCTCGTGGTCGAAGGTGCTGTACTTGACCTCCGGGGGGCGTAGTTGGCGGCTGAAGAAGGCAAGTGGTTGCCAGGCGCCGTCGACCCACTGCTCATACACGGCGCCGACCGCGTGGTCGGAGGCGTCCGTGGTGAGCGCTACCCTGGCATTGGGCCGTGGGTGCGCGAGCAGGGTGGCGTTGGCGAGCGCAGTCTTGGTGGAATCGAAGGCGGCGGACGCATCTGCCGTCCATTCGACCGCCATCTTGCCGCTCCTGCCCCGGAGGGCTTCATACAGGGGCCTCATGAGGGACGCCGCTTTGGGGATGAAGCGGTTATAGAAATTCACCATCCCGAGGAACTCCTGGAGGCCTTTGATGGTGGTGGGGCGGGGAAATTGTTGGACGGCCTGCATCTTGGTGGGCAGGGGAATGGCCCCAGCATGGGTGATGTGGTGGCCGAGGAAGTCGATCTTGTCCAGGCCGAACTGGCATTTGACTGGGCTGAGGATCAGCCCGTGGTCGCTGAGGCACCCGAACAGGATGCGAAGGTGTTCGAGGTGTTCCTGCTTGGAGGAACTGGCTACCAGGATGTCGTCCAGGTAGACGAACAGGAACTTCAGGTCCCGAAGGACCGAGTCCATGAGCCGTTGGAATGCCTGGGCCGCGTTTTTGAGGCCGAAGGGCATCCGCAGGAACTCGAACAGGCCGAAGGGGGTGATTACGGCCGTCTTGGGTACGTCCGCGGGGTGGACGGGGACTTGGTGGTAGCCGCGCACCAGGTCGACCTTGGAAAAGACTGAGCGGCCGGCCAGTCTAGCCGAGAAGTCCTGAATGTGCGGCACGGGGTACCGATCAGGGGTGGTGGCGTCATTGAGGCGGCGGTAATCCCCGCAGGGGCGCCAACCTCTGCCTGGTTTGGGGGCGATGTGCAGTGGGGAGGCCCAGGGACTGTTGGAGCAGCGGATGGTGCCGAGCTGTTCAATGGTGGCAAACTCGGTCCGCGCGATCTCCAGTTTGGCCAGGTCCAGCCTGCGGGCGTGGGCGTACACTGGGGGGCCTGTGGTGGGGATGAAGTGTTCCACCCCGTGTTTGGCGGCCTCCGCGGAGAAGGTCGGATTGGTAAGGGCCGGGAATTCGGCCAGGAGTGCCGAGTAGTCATCCGTGGCCCGGGCGTGGCACTGTGACGCCATGTCGGTGGGTTGACGGGGGGCCATGGCGCCCAGGATGGGGGACATGGTGTTCATGTCCACGAGGCGGTGACGAGGGATGTCTACCAGTAGGCCGTGGGCGCACAGGAAATCGGCGCCGATGAGGGGGGAGAGCACCTTGGCAGTGATGAACTCCCATCGGTAGCGGTGACCAGCGAGGTTGAGGGTGACTGTCCGGGTGCCATACGTCTGGATTTCCGAGCCGTTAGCAGCAGCCAGCGCGGTCCTCGTTCGCCCTTTTGGATGTCGAGGGAGGAGGCCGGGATGATGCTGTGCTGAGCCCCAGTGTCGCACAGGAACCAGCGGCCAGTTTTGTCATCCGTGACGAACAGCAGGGAGCCCGCGTGGCCCACGGCCATCGCAGGGGCTGGAACGGGGGCGGACTTGAAAGAGCAGGGAGGTGTGCACCGTTGTGCCCTCGCGCCGAACCATGCGTGGTAGTAACAGTGGCCCGGGTTAGTGGGGCGTGAAGGCCCCGTGGGCCTGGTGACAGGCCCTTGTGGCCGCGTGCTGGATGGTGAGGGGCGCGCCCAGGCATTGGCTGCCAGGTCCGGAGTGACGTCGCGGCTGGAGTGAGCGGACAGCAGCTTGTCGGCCTCATCGGCCAGGGCTTCCAGGTTCGTGAGGCCGGATGCCACGATCGCTGGGCGGATGCTGAGAGGGAGCTGGTGGATGAACAGCGTGCGGAAGAGGGATCCGGGTGGGCTCTCGTCGGTGAGGGACAGCATGTGGGAGAGGAGGTCTGACGGTGAGGCATCACCGAGGCCTGGAAGTTTCGCTGATATGCCGAGGCCGTAAATTTTTTAAGGAGCGCTGTCTTGAGATGTGCGTACTTGCCTTCCTCTGGTGGGTTCTGCAGCGTTGTTCAAACCTTGGAAACTGCGGCGCTACCGAGTGATGTGACGAGATAGTCTTACTTCATCCCATCTGTGGTGATATTTCGCAGCCGGAGGCGAGATTCAGTTTGGAGAAACCAGGCTTCGGGCTGGTTTTCCCAAAACTCCGGCAGTTTCACGGAAACTGCGTTCGTGTCCGCCATTGCAGTGCTCGGAATACGTTCTGAGCGTCGGGGTCACCATGTTGAGGCTGCCGCAAAACACGAATTAAGGCTGAATCCATTTGTGTTAAACAAGAGACTTTTTAATCACAGCATGGCACAAAATGGCAGACCGAAAAGCTCCCAGAATTCTCTGGGTTAAACCTGAGGCCCCGCCCCCTTCTGCCTTAAAGGTAAGGTGCCTTAAAGGGAAGGTGCTGGAAATTTGTCCACAGACGGAAGAGTGGATTATGCCTGTTTTAGGTGGCGATCCGCCACAAGCTAACAGTAACCATAATGTGTTAGAATTTGATATGAGAGGGAGAAGGGCGAGTCATAAACCAAGGTTTTAAATTTCTTTCATCCTATCACAGACCTTCCCTATTGTTCTTTCCTCCTCTCCCCGCTTTCCTTGCCTCTGTACTTGCTTAAAATCTGTTACATCTCTAACTTTTACCAGTTCTGATGAAAGGTCATTGACCTGAAATGTTAACTCTATTTCTCTCTCCACAGATGCTGAGCATTTCCAGCATTTTCTGCTTTTATTTCAGATTTTCAACATCCACAGTATTTTGCTTTTAAATTGAGGTAAGGCTGACTTTGAAGACATGAGACAGAAATTGACCACAGGCGACTGGGCAGAACTGTTAATGGATAAAACTACAGACAAACAGTGGGAGATATTCAAAGAAGTGTTTGGTAGAATACAAGACCTGTACATACCCCTAAAGGGCAAGAGCTCTACTTGTGCAACCATAAGTGTCTCACCTCCTGACTCCCCAAAGCCTTTCTACCATCTACATGTCACAACTAAGGAGTGTGATGGAATACTCTCCACTTGGATGAGTGCAGCTCCAACAACACTCAAGAAGCTCGACACCATACAGGACAAAGCAGCTAGCTTGATTGGCACCCCATCCACCACCTTAAACATTCACTCCCTCCACCACCGGCGTACCGTGGCTGCAGTGTGTACCATCTACAAGATGCACTGCAGCAACTCACCAAGACTTCTTCAGCAGCACCTCCAAACCCGCGACCTCTTCCACCTAGAATGACAAGGGCAGCAGACTCATGGGAACACCACCATCTCCAAGTTCCCCTCCAAGTCACACATCATCCTGACTTAGAAGTATATCGCCGATCCTTCATCGTCGCTGGGTCAAAATCCTGGAACTCCCTACCTAACAGCACTGTGGGAGTACCTTCACCACACGGACTGCAGCGGTTCAAGAAGGCTTTCTCATTGAAACTTATAAAATTCTAACAGGACTGGACAGACTAGATGCAGGAAGGATGTTCCCGATGGCCGGGGAGTCCAGAACCAGGGGTCACAGTCTAAGGATAAGGGGTAAGCCATTTAGGACTGAGATGAGGAGGAATTTCTTCACCCAGAGAGTGGTGAACCTGTGGAATTCTCTACCATAGAAGGCAGTAGAGGCCAATTCATTAAATATATTCAAGAAGGAGTTAGATATATTTCTTAAAGCTAAAGGGATCAAGGGATATGGGGAGAAGGCAGGGACAGGGTACTGAATTTGGATGATCAGCCATGATCTCATTAAATGGCGGAGCAGGCTCGAGGGGCTGAATGGCCTACTCCTGCTCCTATCTTCTATGTTTCTATGTTTCTATGGCAGCTCACCACCAACTTCTCAAGGGCAATTAGGGATGGGCAATAAATGCTGGCCTTGCCAGCAAAGCCCACATCCCATAAAAAAAAGGAAATAAGAACATAAGAACATAAGAATTAGGAGCAGGAGTAGGCCATAAGGCCCCTCGAGCCTGCTCCGCCATTCAATGAGATCATGGCTGATCTTCGACCTCAACTCCACTTTCCCATCCGATCTCCACATGCCTTGATTCCCCTAGAGTCCAAAAATCTATCTATCTCAGCCTTGAATATACTCAAAGACTCAGCATCCACAGCCCTTTGAGGTAGAAAATTATAAGATCATAAGAATTAAACAACCTTGGACAACAAAAGATGTGAGAGATCGTATAAAACTAAAAGAAAAGGCTTATACAAATACAAAGAACAGTAGAGATCCCAGCGACTGGGAGAGATATAAAGAACAGCAAAGGGATACCAAGAAAGTAGTAAGAGCTGCAAAAAGGGAATACAAGAAAAAACCTGCGAAGGGTATCAAGGACAACACTGAATATATTAAGAGAAAGAGGGTGGCCAAGAGTAATGTGAGCCCATTAAAGATTGGAAATCAGGAAATGGCAGACTTGCTAAATATGTTTTATCGGTCTTCACAGTGGAGGATGAGGATTAAGTACCAGAGATATGAGATATATCAAGGGGAGGAACTTACTAGATTTAATGGGCTGGATATTCCAATCGCTATGGGTGTGTACGCGCTGTGTACACACCCGTAGGGACATCGGAAATGCCGGTTTCAAGCATGCACAGCGCATGCGCTGAAAACCGGTATTTCCGATCTGTCAAGAATACTCTTGACAGATCGGACGCCTGCCCTAGAGAAGGGCCTCTGCGGGCAGATAGTTCCGTTTTCTGGAGACCCTCTGCCTGCAGAAAAACCCTTAGAATTCTTACGCCTGGTAAAAGCAGGCGTAAGGCCTGTTTTTACCACGATAAGAGTTGAAAAAAGTTAAAAAAAAAATTCACTCATTTATCATTTAAAAATACTTTAAAAAAAGGTAAGTTTATTTTTAGCCCCCTAAAAAACTTTCAAAAAATTAAATTTATGTTTAAAATATTTAATTTACTGTAATTTCAACTAATTTTAAAAATGGGATTTTAAAAAAAATGTATTTAATGTTTTACAGTGTTTTTGGGGTGATCTCCAGTCATATATTTGACAGGTCTATCTGTCAAGTGTATGAAGGGAGATTCCCTTCTTTGATTGGCTCCCCATGGCCCACGTGATCCCAGGGACGCTGCGAACTGCATGTGCCTCTGGGATACGTGGGCCCTGCGCACTTGGAGCTGGAGAGGCCCAGGAATGGAACTATACACACCTCGGGAGCCCTCAGGTAAGTGCGTAGATTTTTTCCAGATCGGTGGCATCCGCACGCGGGAAGCCTCCGATCGGAAAATACGGCCCAATATAAGTAAAAAATGGTAACGGAGAAAATAATGAGACGAATGATAATCAAATTTCCAGGACCCGATGGCTTCCACCCCAGGGTATTAAGAGAAGTAGGTGAGGAAATTGTAGATACTTTAGTCACGCTCTTCCAAAACTCTCTCGATTCAGGAATTGTCCCCTTGGATTGGAAAACTGCCATTGTTACTCCATTATTTAAGAAGGGTGGGAGAGATAAACTAGGAAATTACAGGCCTATTAGTCTAACATGTTGCCCCTTGATGACATCATCTGAAAACACAGTTTCAATTTCCACATGTACGCTGACGACGCCCAGCTCTACCTCACTACCTCTTCTCTCGACCTCTCCACGGTCTCTAAATTGACACACTGCTTATCCGACATACAGTTCTGGATGAGCAAAAATTTTCTCCAATTAAATATTGGGAAAACCGAAGCCATTGTTTTCAGACCCGCCACTGACTCCATCCCTGTCCCTAACATCTGTCTGAGGCTGAACCACACTGTTCGCAACCTTGGTGTCATATTTGACCCTGAAATGAGCTTCCGACCACATATCCACAGCATAACAAAGACCGCCTACTTCCACCCCCGTAACATCGCCCATCTCCACCCTTGCCTCATTCATCCACTGCTGAAACCCTCATCCATGCCTTTGTTACCTCTAGACTTGACTATTCCAACACATTCCTGGCTGGCCTCCCACATTCCACCCTACGTAAACTTGAGGTCATCCAAAACTCGGCTGACCGTGTCCTAACTCGCACAGTAGTCCCGTTCGCCCATCACCCCTGTGCTACCTGACCTACATTGGTCCCCGGTTAAGCAGCGCCTCGATTTCAAAATTCTTATCTTTGTTTTCAAATCCCTCCATGGCCTCGCCCCTCCCTATCTCTGTAATCTCCTCCAGCCCCACAACCCCCCCGAGATATCTGCACTCCTCTAATTCTGCCCTCTTGAGCATCCCTGATTATAATCGCTCAACCATTGGTGGCCGCGCCTTCTGTTGCCCAGGCCCTAAGCTCTGGAATTCCCTCCCTAAACCTCTCCGCCTCTCTACCTCTCTTTCCTCCTTTAAGATGCTCCTTTTTGGTCACCTGCCCTAATTTATCCTTATGTGGCTCGGTATCAAATTTTTGTCTTAAAATACTCCTGTGCAGCGCCTTGGGATGTTTTACTACTTTAAAGGCGCTATATAAATACAAGTTGTTGTTGTTGTTGTTAACGTTTGTTGTGGGGAAGTTACTAGAGTCTGCTATTAAGGACAGAATGACTGAGCACTTGAACAAATATGAGCTGACCAGCGAGAGCCAGCCTGGATTTTTAAAGCATAAGTCATGTCTAACTAACCTAGTTGAATTTTTTGAGGAGGTCACTAACATGGTAGATAAGGGAGTGTCTATGCATGTTATTTATATGGGGGGAAAATTTGGTTAGTTTGCACCTCCCGTTAGCGCCCTAAGAGGGCGGTAATGGGGCGCAAAGCAACTAGCGCCCGGGCACGGTGATGTTTGCGCTGCTCGCGAAATTAACTAGTTTTTGCGGCGGCGCAAAAGTTTACCGCCCCAATCTCCTGTGCCTGCAGATCATGACGTCAGTTGAGCGTGCAACGCCCTGGTGGTGCCCCGGACCGGATATTGAGTGGCGCCCCCCTCCTTTCCGCCTGGCGCAAGCAACGACAGGTAGACTGGAACGTTTCCCAGTCGGTGAGGGGCTGGGGGGGGCGCTATTTAAAGGTGCCCTCTTCCTGGCTTTTTTTGTGGTAGACATTTTTGCACCACTCATTCTGACAGAGAGAGAGATTCTGAGAGAGAGAAGGAGAGACTTCTGCATAGAGTCAACGCTGTCTGAAGTAGTTTTGGCTACTGAGCATCACTTTGCAGGTACTTTTGGATTTGACCTTCATTACTTCGATTGCCAAGAGAGTATGGAGGCTGCACTGATTCGGGGCATCGTCCTGCGCCTGCAGAATCGGAGGCAACAGAGATGCAGAGAGAGAATGGCAATCATGGCCAGACGGAGGAGGGCCAACAGGCCTCTGTACAGGAGACCTTACCCTCCCAGGGTTTTCCGGGAACAATTCTCCTACATTCATTTGTCTGAGGAGCAGTGTTTGTGCAGGCTGCACTTCAGCAAGGAGGTGGTCACTGAGCTCTGCCACCTGCTGCAGCCAGATCTGCAGCCTCAACTCAGGACCAGGACAACTCTGTCGGTGGTAGTGAAGGTCACAGTGGCTCTGAATTTTAATGCCACCAGCTCCTTTCAAGCAGCTACTGGGGACATCGCCAATATCTCCCAGTTTGCGGTCCATTGATGTATCCGTCAGGTCACAAATGCCCTCTATAAAAGGAGACGCCAGTACATCTCTTTCCCGATGACCCGGGCCAAACAGCATGAACGCGCATTGGGCTTTGCGAGGATAGCGGGCTTCCCCATGGTGCAGGGCGCCATTGACTGCACGCATGTGGCATTGCGGGCACCGCCTGAGAATGCAGAGGTTTTCCGAAACCGCAAGGGGTTCCACTCCTTAAACGTCCAGTTGGCCTGTGACCACAGACAGCTGATACTCGCTGTCAATGCCCACTATCCTGGCAGCAGCCACAATGCTTTCATCCTGCGCCAGACTGCTGTGCCTGAACTTTTCCAGGCATCGCATCAGCCAAGTGGTTGGCTCCTCGGGGACAAGGGTTATCCACTCTGCACCTGGCTGATGACACCGCTCCGTAACCCCAACACCCCTGCTGAGCTGTGGTACAATGAGAGCCATATTGCCACCAGGAACATTGTTGAGCAGACGATCGGCGTGCTCAAGCAACGGTTCCGCTGTCTGGACCACTCAGGAGGAGCCCTGCAGTACTCGCCTGAGCGAGTCTCCCTCTTCATAGTTGTGTGCTGCATGCTGCATAACCTGGCATCCTCAGGACCCAGCCAATGCCACCAGGCCTTGGAGCACCACCGGAGGAGGAGGAAGAGGAGGAGGAGGAAGAGGAGGAGGATGATCAGCAGCAGCACCAAGGCGGGACGGAGGCCCACAACGTTGAAACTGCAAGTGCTGTCGGTTAATGACTGATAACAAGCCGCTTCCAGGCCCCTACTGAGGAAATGGCTTTTGGCATGGAGAACAACATGAATGAAAGCAAGCCGCAATCCCAAAGCCGGCCAAGGCAGCAATGATTCCAAAGGCCAAATCTGTACATTTTGAATACAAAAACTTTTTTATTTTACAAACTCTGTGTGTGTCATTTCTTCATGACAAACTAATACAAACAAACACAACAAATCATTCATTAACATAACTGGTTCTCACAACCTGGAGATAATGTCCAAAACACTAAACAAAAGTTTGAACGAGAACCTCGGCCTTTAATAAAAAAATTTCCAACATTTCGTCACACCTCCTACTTCTTGCCCCTCGAGGGTGATTTCCTTCCCTTGCGCACTTCCCCCCTTCCCACTCTACTGCTCCTCCATAATGGGGCCCCAGTGGCTGCAGCAAGGCTGGTGGAAGGCTGCTGAATGTCAGAACCTGAGACTACAGATGCCCTTGAAGGACGGCCTCGACCAGCTCTGGGCCTGGAGGGCCCGGCTGCAGGCTGCACCAACTCTGCATGGGCGGCAGCAGTCTGGGTACAGGCGGTGGCAAGTGCAATGGGGAAGTGACAGTGGTGGCAGCAGGAATGCTGTCATCTTGAGAGAGGACAGCAACTCCCTGCTCGACCGACACACTGGCACTCCCACGAGGCAGCACCTCAGCATGCGGAGCAATCTGCTGGAGCACAGATTGCTGGTCTGCTGCGGTGCGGTGAGAGCCCCAGGAAAATCTGTCCGAACCAGCGACAATGGCAGCAGTCAGTGCTTGCGTGGCCTCAATCTGAGTCTGCATGAGAGCAGACTGAGATTGGATCATGGCAGCCAGTGACTGAATTGCAGCACTAAGCATTTGCGTGGCATCCGCTTGTGCTACAGCGAAGTGCTCCACATTCCTTGCCAGTGCATCAATGCATTCGGGCACCCTTCCCACTGCACCCATGAGCTCAGTGTGCATGTCCACCACCTGGGTGTTCATTTCAGCGATGAGCCGTTCCTCCTCTGCGTCCAGTGCAGCAGGACTCACTGGCCTACTCTCCCTCCGGGGAGAAGGCCCCCGAGCTTCCCTATCCCCATGACATTGTTGTAGCCTGCTGGGTCCCGGAGCTTCACCCTCATCAGACCCTTCCCCCCTGCTCCCCTCCAGGGAAGACGTGGTCCCAGTGTGGGCATGGGCTTCCTCGGGAGAGGGTGGCACTGGTGCTCCAGCTTCCTCTTCCTCCTCGCCTGCGGCTTCACTCCCACTGGCAGCTTGAGGGCCCGTCTCCTCAGCTGGTGAATCACCATCTGAAATCAGGGAGGTACAAGATTGGCTTTAGCGTCAGGACAGGGGGGCAGTAAGGGAGCAAGGACTGGAGCGATTTAATAAGTTGGATTAAAAGTGTCAAAGGCTGGTGTTGTGACGGACAAGTGGAATGAGAGAGGAGAGAAAGCTGATGACCTTACCATTGCTGTCCCGAACGGGGTCGACCTCTCCAGTGGCGACGGGACCGATCACCTGGCTTGCCACAATCCTGTGGACGCGCGCCTCAAGATCGCTGAGGGGTTGTAGCTGAGGCCGCCCTCCACCCGTCCGTTGCTGCTGTCTCCTGTTATGAGATAGCTTGGCCTGCAAGAAAAAGGACGGCGTCTGAGTAAATATACAGCCATGGTTTTGCCTGATGTGCCTCCCATCGTTGAATAGCCCTTACTGTATGCAAGGTGTGGAATGTGCATGTGTGTTTCATGAGAGGGCCATAGGTGTTGGATGAGTGTTGGGCATTGGGGTTTAAGACCCTCTGGTCATAGGGTGAGGTTGAAATGAAGGGATGGAGAGGTATTGAAAAAGCCACTCACCCTGACGACCCGAGTGAGGTCGTTGAACTTTTTGCGACATTGAGTATGGGTCCTGGGCACCATGCTCCTGGAGGAGACGTGCTGAGCCACCTCCCTCCACACTCTTCTGTAGTCGCGTGGCAAAGGCCTCCTGCCCCTCTCAGGGTAGAGTATAGATCTTCTGCGCTCGACCGCGCCAAACTGAGCCTCCAAGGCCCGCTTGCTGAAGCGCTGAGCTCGTTCTCTCACCCTCTCCATAGTCCTTGGCTGGAAAATACAGTCACAGGTCTCTCCAGGCCTCGATTCAAGGCTCCAATGAGCAGTGTGTGGCTGGAGAGCAAGATCGACCCTCCCCTTTAAGAACTGGCCGGCGCCAGTGTGTCTGTGTTCCATCGTTAACTGACATCACCTGCGCTGCGCCCGCGCTCTGAGTTAGCACCTCGCTCCTCGGCCTTTGCGCCTTAAGACAGTTGTGCAGCGCCTGATTTAGCGCTCCAATCACCTCCAGGGGTGATAAAAGCCAAGTTTGCAGTCGGAGGCGATAATTAGCACCAGGCGCTAAACTTTGCACCCGACCGATAATCGCGCACCAAACGGGGCGATACCGAATTTCTCCCCCATGGACATATATGGGGGAAAAATTCTCTATCGACCATTTTGGGGCGCTAACATCGCCTGGGCACAAACTTTAGCGCCCGGCGGTAATTAGCGCCGGCGACCGCAAAATTCAGTTTTATCGCCCCAAGAGGGAAGCGGAGTGCTAAATCAAGTGCTACACGCTCCTCTTAGGGCACTAACGTTGGAGAGCGGGGTGCTACTGCAGAGCGCTACTCAAGTTCCGGCGCTGTCAATTACACGTGCTCAGACAGACTGGCGCCTTCCAGTTCTTAAAGGGGAGGGTCCATCATGCTGCACAGCCTCATTCTGATCATTGCAGCTTCTGAACTGAGCCTGCAAGGAGCTGCAATCATCAACCACAAATCTCATGGCTGATCAGAGGCCCAGGGAGCGAGCTCGCCGGCTCAGCGACCAGGCTTTGGAGGCTCTGGTCGCGGCTGTGGAACGCCGATGGGCAGCGCTCTTCCCGGACACTGGCAGGATGCCATTGCCACAGGACTTCAGGAGGATGTGGAGGGAGGTCGCCCAGTACATCTCGGCCAGAAGTGTGGTCCACAGGACTCCCACCCAGTGCCGCAAGAAGTTCAACGACCTCACTCGAGTGGTCAGGGTGAGTACATGCTTCAAAAACCTCTACATCCCACCATCTCAACCTCACTCTGTGCACAGACGGTGTAAACTGACAAATTCCCAACACTCACCCACCAACTATGCCCACCTACTAAAAGTCACATCCACATCTCACGCCTTGCATACTTTAATAGCTATTCAACTATGGTAGGCACATCTGTCAAACACATGTCTGCACACTCACTCAGACGCTGTCCCTTTTCTTGCAGGCCAAGCTTGCTCATAACAGGAGGGAGCAGCAATGCACGGGAGGAGGTCAGGTGGAGCTGCACCCCCTCACACAGCTGGAGGAGCGAGTGCGCAGCATCATCGCGGCCCAGGTCATTGGCGCTGTGGCAGTCGGAGACGTCGACCCCCTTGGGACAACAATGGTATGTTCATCACCTCTCCCTCCTCTCTTATACCACTTCCCCCTCACAACACAAGCCCTTCCCACTTTCCGTCTAAGTATACTGTCGCCATTCCTTGCTCCCGTCCTGCCCCCTTCCCCTGATGTTAAACCCACTCTTGTGCCTTAATGCTTTCAAATAATCAACCACCATCTGACCAGCCTGTCCCTCAGCCTCCCAGTGGTAGCGACGCGGGAGAAGAGAAGGAACACCAAGCCAGAGCCTCGCCGCCTGTGTCTCCAAAAGGCGCTTGGTCCAATAATGCGGCGACACAGTCGCTAGAGGGGAGCCTAGTACATGGGTCTGATGTGGGTGAAGCTCCGGGACCCAGTGAGCTGCAGCAACGCCACGGGGAAAGGGAAGCTCGGGAGCCATCTCCCCGGAGGGTGAGTTCGTGCAAGAGCTCTGCTGCACAGGACTCAGAGGAGGGCCTCGATGTCGAGGCGATGACCACACAGGTGATGAGCATGCGCACCAAGCTCATGGGTGCAATGGCAAGGGTGCCCGAGAGCATGTATGCACTGGCTAGGAACGTGGAGGAGTCCACCTCCAACATTGCGAACCCTTGAACCCATCCTTGGCAGTTTGCAGAGGATGGTCGACTCGCTGAGAGACCGTGGGGACCCAGACCTCATGCCGCGTGTCATGGGTGAGGTGGCAGCAGCTATTGCAGCCCAGGCCGAAGGCAACGCAACGACTTAGTGCCAGAATCGAGTCATTGGTTGGTGGCATCCAATCTCATGCAGTTTCAGATTGATGCCACGTAAGCGCTGACTGCTGCCATTGTAGCTGGGCCGTCCACATTTCACCAGGGATGGCATGGTGCCACAGCAGGCCAGCAATCTGTGCTCGAGCAGATTGCTCCGGATGCTGAGGTTCTGCCCCGGGGGAGTGGCAGTGTGTCGGTCAAGCAGGAAGGTGCTGTCCTCTCTCAGGATGACAGCATTCCTGCTGCCACCACTGCCACTCCGCCATTGCACTTTGAACAGACCATTGTTGTCCCTAAGGGGATCAACATCGTCGGTGGCCACAGCGCCCACCACTTGGTGCCCAATAATCTTCAGCACTCTATTCTCCAGTGCAGACAGTGGTTGGGTGTCGGCTTGACCTGCGCCTGTGCACTCTTGCTCCCCCAAGTTGTAAGCCACCTTGGCCTGCAAGAGAAAGGAAAGTGTATGAGTGAGTGTGGAGCAATGTGTTTGTGTGATATGCCTCCCACAGTTGAATAGCTGTCATTGTGTGCAAGGTGTGAGATGTGGGTGTGAGTGTTGGTAGGTGGAGATTGTTGGTGGGTGAGTGCTGGGGGCGTGGTGCTTTGGGCAGTGTGTGCAGACTTATGGCTCAGATGGTGGTATGTAGCATTTGTTGAAGCATTGACTCACCCTGACCACCCGAGTGAGGTCGTTAAATTTCTTCCTGCACTGTGTGTGGGTCCTGGGGACCACAGTGTTGCCCGAGACATGCTGCACTACCTCCCTCCACATGGTGCGGAAGACTTGTGGCGAGGGCCTCCTGCCACTTGTCGCGTAGAGCACCGCCCTCCATCTCTCCACAGCGAAAACCAATGCCTCCAATGCTTCATCGCAGAATCTGCAGGCTCTCTCCCTGGGGCGTGGATCTGCCATGAGCACACCTGGTTCAGCCCTCTGGCTCCTTCTCCTAGTCCTGCTTCTGCTTGCTGAGGCAGTTGCACAGCCAGCAATGCTGAGAATGAGGTGCTGCAGCATCAATTAACCTCCCCTTTAAGTACTGAAAAAAGCCTGCGGCAATCATGACTTGCGATTAGACTGCATTCGATATTGGTCCACCCTTTGATGCCAATGAGCTTGGGCTTTAAGACTTGAATTAGGACTCCAATCATTTTTTTGAGCAGTGAGCACGAATTTTGCGTGCAGTCTAAAGCATTAATGCCTGGCTCCAATTCTCCAACTTTTCTACTGACACCACCCATTCCTGGACTATAACGAATTTCTAGCCCTCAGCATTTAAAAATTGCCTTGAGTGCCACAATGGCTCAGTTTGACACTTAACTGCCCAATGTGGAAGTGAGCCACACAGAGCACAAACGTACCAGGTTCAATCCCTGATCTGTGCCTAGTTAGATGATCTTAGGCAGGAAACAGAAGGAGCTATATTTGCCGCTCCTGAGTGCTGTCCACTGATTTCTGCCGGAAAATGTTCATGCATGGATGCTGGATGAGGACAGGGTCAGGTTTAACCGTGAAGAAACCATGGAATAACAACCTGTTAACACTTGCTGCCTGAGCTCAAACGAGAAGAAAGGCCATTTCGGCAAGGATATGAAGAGGAGCCGGCACTGCGGATCTGTGCCCTAACAGGAGTCAGGAGAGGAAGGGAGGAGACTGGGGGAAGTTTTATTATTGTTTTAGTTGTCATTTTATTTTATTGGAATTTTTAAAAGTTGTTTTTTTTAAACGTGCTTTGTTTAATTTTTTCGGCAGACCTGCAGCATGCTCATACGCTATTGGAGATGCTAAGAACATGCAGAAATAACCATTACAACTTAACAAGAGAAATAATTCTACCATTGATCCACTTTGCATTCAATAGTAAGATTAAGTATTCCCTGGCCAGATATAAAGTTCAGTCTAATGGTAGTGTGAGCACAAATTATGATGCTTTTACGGTGCTTAGCTTGAGTAAAATATCACCTGCTACACCAGGTGGCTTGTCTCTTTTCCCCTTGTCTGTGCTCTGCACCTTTAGAGCTGAGACTGACAACAATGGGAATACAGAAAGAAATGATTGCATGATAACAAGTCAAGAACTCAAACTTGGTCGCAGTGTTTGAATGTGGCTCATCTAAGAGATAAGTTATCATGTGCCTCAACACTACAGTACATCCTAATAGTAGCTACCATTGTGTAACTACCTAATAAAGAGAGGCTCTGTTTAATTCTAACTGCAGTACAGAGAAATATCCATGGGCCTAGAAATTTCTTACCTTAGCGCCGCCATTAACACTGGTTTCCTGGAAAAAATGGTAGCCGTTTTGGTGAGGGCCATAGTGCTGCCATTGCCAGCGCTGGCCTCCGAAATATATATTAGCAGATCGTGACGTCAATCAGCGTGCAACACCTCATTTTGATGCCACGACTGCCAACTTGGGCATTTTCGCATGCCGTAACCCCAGGTCCTAAACACGCACAGAAGCGTGTACGTGAAGCAGCCCTGCAGAGACTCTGTCAGCGCTTCTTAAAGGGACACACACATCTTTCAGATAAGTTTGGATTTAAGCTTTTGGACTGCTTTTTTAAACATTTTATTGAAGTAGTGGCTTGCTGCAAAAGATATTAAAAGTTTTAAAAGTGTGCAGGGAGTGCAGGGAGTGCTGCTGGGCACTTGCAAGGCCTCAGATGGTAAAGGAAGGCCTCTGAGAAGACAGAAAATGCTGGAAATAATCAGCAGGTCAGGCAGCATCCGTGGAGAAAGAAACAGAATTCACATCTCAGGTCGAGATGCTGCCTGACCTGCTGAGTATTTCCAGAATTTTCTGCTTTTATTTCAGATTTCCAGCATCCGCTTGCAGAGGGAAGAGGAAGAAGCAGAAGAGGAGGAAGCGAAAGGAAGGATGTAACCCAAACAGCCCCTTTCTGGCCGGGATATCCGGGATGGAATCATCTTCCTGCAGTACCAGTGACCACAACCCCAATTCCCCTTTCAACATTTGTCCCATACCTTACCTTCCCTCTCTTACTGACCATCACAGCGTCCTCTTGGCCACGATGCTGAAATAAAAACCACCACAGAGCAAACATTCCAATCCAACTTTATACATCAATCCACCCAATATGGAATCACCCTTATGCATTCCTTTAGTGAGTGTCTTGTGTGTGCCTTTGCCTATCCTAGTGATGTCATGCAGTGCTACCCCACTGGCTGCAGCTTGGCTGGTGGAAGGCTGCTGACTTTCAGTGGGAGACACTGCAGATGTCCTTGCTGGACGACCTCGAGGAGCTGATGGCTGGGAGTGTCAAATTGAGTGATGGTGTTTCTTCTTCTTCACTCTCCTCTCCCTCTCCCTCTTCTTGGTCACCCACTCACTGGGCAGGCTGGATTTCTAAGGTGTGTGAAATGAGGAAGGCACAAGGGTGGAGTTGTGGTGAGGGGAGGGCGGGAAAGCAAGAGGTGCATGTGAGAAGGAGGATAATTTATGAGGATACCAGCATCTTGTATCCTTTCAGCCCCACCGCTGGCCATACCCCTGCCAAGAATGGCCAGCACCATCTCCTCCAAGGGGGGTGAGGTGAAGGTAGGAATGTGAGGTGTGCCTCGTATTTGGTACAGATTGTTGGTAGGTGAGTGATTGGAGATGGGTGTCGTGCATTGAGCAGTGTGTGAGGTTAGTGGTGCAGTTGGTGGGAGATGACTTATGAAGATGCATTCACTGACCTTGACCACTGGTCTGAGGTCATGAAGCTTCTTTGGGCACTGGAGCCAGGTCGTGGGGGTGACAATGCTGGCATTGACCGCCTCAGTGATGTGGTCCCATGTCGTTATTTCTGGAGGGCCTCCTGGCCCCTGTGGACCTCTTGCAGTGTTGAACCCCTGCACAAAGCTGGAGTGCTGCATGTGAGACCCTGGGTGCCCCTTCCCTGGCTTGTTGAGCCATTTGTGTTAGTGCTGAAGCACTTTTACCATTTTTTTACGTGCGCAAGGCAGTTCAGCTCTAAGAGCTGAAGACTGCCATTTTGGAATTATTTTTAATGTTTATTTTTTTCAGAAGGCAGTTGAGCTCCAAGGGCTAAAGACTGCCTATTTTAAAATTATTTTTTTTCATTTTAGAAGGCAGTTCCCCTTTAAGGGACCGACTGCTTTCTAAAATGACAGCCTTGCTTTAAGAGAACGCTGCCTTGCTCCGGGGACGTTACGGCCATGCTACATTGGGCCTCCTGCTGAGAGTCGTGCCAGTGTTGCACGGTAAGTTTAGCGCTGCGCTAATGTAAATCAGCAGGTAGCACCAAAATACCGGTGCTGCCGGCACTCTTATTGTGGACGGCCGTTAACTTCGGCCCGCGGTGGCACCGGCAGGTTTCCAGCCTGCGCGAATTTCTAGGCACAAGATGTCTATTGCTCAAAGAAGTTTACAACAGATTTTTATTGAACTGAGTAAGCTCACTGGATAGGCCTGGAAGAACTAAGTTAGCTTTTATAACGATAGAAGCAATGCTGAGGTGATATCTTACATTGAATCATTGCTAAATGCAGCAACCAACAGCTCCCCCTATTTGTAGCTTTCATATGTATTTTAATAAGACATTTGGCTCAATTGCCCCTGAAGTAATTTTCACTTTGTGTTACTAAAGGTTCTGAAAGTTGTGAAGTGTTCTTTGCAACAAGTTAGTAAGGCCTGTGTTTCTCAGTGCACATCTTACTGTAGAGTTCAACATTACAAGCACTGTTCACCAGGGAAATGTAGTGAATCCGTTTCTTGCATGATTGGAATCAAATAGGCCGTGTGAACAATCTGAAATGGCTTATTTTTTCGCACATTCTAACTGAAACCCTGAGTGATCTTCACTCTGCCAATGCTGTTGTCCTACTTGAAAAGGGCAGAAGGATAGCAAACTTCACGTACCTTACCAGGCAAGTGAATCTAGCCTCCAAATAAGCAGTGGAAAAAAACAGATTCATCCCACATGTTCTGTGTAATAAAAGGCAACATTCCATGGATAAGTCATCATACACATGGGAGATTTCAAGCAGCTCGTGCTGATGATGGCATTACCGAAAGGCAAGGTCTGACACTGTACATCTCTTGCTTGAGCTGCTTTTTTCAGAGAAAATATGGAAATTGAGGTTCACTCTGCCACTAGAAAGTGAATATTTTTAAGCCATCCATACTGCCTCTCAATTCTCACCCAATATTTTTGCACCAGAGCTGAACAGCCATGTCACTAATTTTGATCAGCACATGCTTGAGAACAGATGCTCAAACTGTGTCTCCAATGAATAATTGTATCAGTCAATGGATCAGAGGCCGTCTGTCTAAATGAATACATCAATTTCAGGTTGAACATGATCTCCACAAGAATGTAGAGGAACTAGGTAACCTCACACTCTACAGGTCAGCTCATGATAAACCATCATAGGAGTTGGCCCACGCTTCTTTCCCCAAAGTGCTTAGAGTCTCGATCAGTAACTCCAGTGAGTTGTCCCCTGACAGGGAGCAGAGAGAGGCACCCAGGAGCAACAAACTGGAAGCAACTGCACACGTTCACACGCACACACACCCATCTAATAAGTCTGTAACCAAGGGATAGGTAGATGAGAACTGCTGAACCTTTCCCCACTCTTTTCTATGAGGAGCTGTGATGAAATCAGCAGAGATTCTTACACTTGCATTATATAATATTTATGAGTGATATAATTTTATTAATTATTCCTCAGATCGATGCCTAGACTGTAAATGTCAAATGGAGCATTTTAGATCTAATTGCTTAACAGTTAGAACAGATTAATTCACACGTGCAGAGTTCTAACACTGGACGAGCAGATTAGTTGCAATGCCCTGGGCCTAGAAATTGGATCAGGGCCGAAAACGGGCGGTGTCAAGGGCCAGCGCTAGTTGCCTGTGCCCGTTGAAAGTGGTCCAGGCAGCACGCAAAATTCATGCTGCCTGCTCATTATAATGATTGGAGCGCAGAGCTCAGCACTAAAAGTGCTGCTGATTGGCTTAGCACTGGTGACCCAATGTCAGGTACAGTCTAATGGCCAGTAATGTTTGGTCTAGGCTCACTCCACTACTTAAAGGGGAGGTGCTCATGAGGCACCTCATTGTCAGTCAGACTGAAGACATGGCTCAGTAACCAAGGGAGTGAGCACGAAGCTTCTCGGATGCTGCACTGGAGGCCTTGGTTCTGGCCGTACAACGAAGTCGGGCTGCCCTGTTCTTGCAGGGTGGCAGGAGGCCATCCAAGGTCACTTGCAGAAGGCTCTGGGAGGAGATAGCTAACTCCGTCATGGACACCAGTACGGTCCCAAGGACGTGGATCCAGTGCCGAAAGAAGTTTAATGACCTCACACGGCAGGTCACGGTGAGTGAAGGCTTCAGCAAATGCCGTATCCCACCCTCTGCACCACAAGCCTCACACACTACTCAATGCACCACACCCCCAGCACTCACCTACCAACAATCTCTAACAATCACCACTCAGACCTCACACTCAAAGCTTCACTTCACCCTCACAACCTCACCACTGCTGCAACACTCACACCCACATCTCACACCTTGCACACACTGACAGCTATTCAGCTATGGCAGGCACATCATCCAAACACATTGCACTGCACTCAATGACAAATTTCCCTTTATCTTGCAGGCCAAGGTGGCACATAATAGAAGGGGCCAGCGGCAGACAGGAGGAGGCCAAGCCACAATACAGAACCTCACCGAACTGGAGGAATCCGTGCTTGACATAATTGGGAGGGGCAGTGACGGAGGCCGTGGCAACAGGAGAAGTTGAAGCCATTGCTGATGATGACGGTATGCTCATACTTAATCCTTCTTCTCACATCCCACTTCCCCCTCATCCCACAATCTCTTCTCACTTACAAGCTGATGATGCTGTATGCATGGATATCTTGCTTCCCACCCCCGTCCCCTCGCCACAACCCGACCCTTGTGCCTTTCTGCTTTCACATACCCAAGAACTGCCAGCAGCACAGCCTGTCCACATGTTGTGGAGGAGAATGATGCAGGACACACTGTCACTGCATCTGCCACGCGCAGACACCAGCTCAGAAACTGGCACTGCACTGAATGTAGAGGGTGGTATAGAGTCGGGATCTGCACATGGTGAGGCACCGGGCGCGAGTGAGCTGCAGCCAGGCCAGGGGGAAAGGGTAGCTCGGGGGCCAGCTCCCCGGAGGGTGAGTTCGCACACGAGTTCTGCTGCACAGGACTCAGATGATGACCTCGATGGCGCGTCCTTCAGAAGAAGGGTGATGGTCATGCACACCGAAATGATGGGTGCAATGGCAAGCCTGCCAGAGAGCCTCTTGTCAATGTCAAGGAGCGTGGGGGAGTCCCCTCCAACATTGGCCGGGGCTATGCGCAGAGCTTGGAGCCCATGATTTCCAGGCTGGAAATGTTGGGTAAATCCAGGAGAGACCTTGTCGACCCAGACATGATACTGCGTGTGATGGGCGATGTCACGGCTTCCATTGCAGCACAGGCGGAAACGACCCAACGTCTCAGTGCTGCAGTGGAAGCTCAGACTGCTGTCATCGTGGCTGGGTTTACAAGTCTCGAAAGGGCTTGCAGGATGTTGCAGCAGGCCAGCAATCTATCCTCCAACAGATGGCTAGGAATGCTGAGGTGCCGCCCCGGGGGAGTGGCAGTGGGTCTATGGAGCAAGAACCTGCTGTCCTCTCTCAGGATGACAGCATTCCTACTCTCACCACTGCCACTCCGCCATCAGCCATCCAGCCCATGCCGAGCTAGGTCCACAGCTGCTCGAGGTCATCCTGTAAAGCCATCTGTAGTCTCCCCCATGGAAACACAGCAGCCTTCCACCAGCCATGCTGCAGCCACTGGGCAGAGTAGGAAGGGCACCCGAACGACAGGCACTAAGGGATTGCACAAGTGTGATTAGTTGATATTGTAATGTTAATTGAATACTTATGAATTTATTAATTTTGTTTGGAATGTGTGTTTTGTGGTGGCTCTCATTTCAGCGTTGTGCCCATGGCTGTGACAGAGGGATTGTATGATGGGGATGTGGTGAGCAACGGGGATCTGGGGTTTCATTCACTGGAATCGGAGTCTGATGATTCGTTCATGGACAGCCCGTCCAGAACGGGAATCTGCTGCCTGCCTCCTCCCTTCCTCCTCGTCCTCATCCTCGTCCTATCCCTCTTAATCCTCCTCCTCTCCCTCCACCTCCTTCTGAGGTGTTCCTGCAATCCCTGGTGGCAATGGCTGCTCCTTTACGATGGCCAAGTTGTGGAGGATGCAGCAGACCACCACGAAATGGGACACCTGCTCCGGCATGTGCTGAGGGCTCCTCATGAGCAGTCAAGGCAGCGGAACCATTGCATCAGTAGCCCGATGGTCTGCTCGATGATGTTCCTGGTGGCAGCATGGCACTCATTATATGAGTGCTGGCTACGAGTGGTGGGGTTGCGGAGGGGAGTCATCAGCCGGGTGCAGAGCGGATAGCCCTTGTCTCCGAGCAGCCACCCTCGGGTTTGATGTGGTGGCTGGAAGATTGCAGGCACAGGATGAAGGCATCATGACTGCTGCCAGGATAACGGGCAATCACCATCAGGAAGCGCTGGGCGTGGTCGCACAACAACTGTACATTAAGTGAGTGGAAGCCTTTGCGGTTACGGAAGATCTCAGGATTGTTATGCGACACCCGCAAAGCCACGTGGATGCAGTCGATGATGCCCCGCACCATGGGGAAGCCCACTATTCTGCCAAAGCCACATGCACGCTCGTCCTGCTTCTCTCTGGTCAGAGAGAAGGACAACGTAGTCCCTTCTCCTGGTGTAGAGAGCCTCAGTGACCTCCCGGATGCAGCGATGGATGGCAAACTTCGAGATGTTCGTTATGTCTCCTGCTGCAGCCTGGAAGGATCCGCTGGCAAAGAAATTGAGGGCCACAATGACCTTGAGGGCTACTGGGAGAGCTGTGGTCGCCCTGCTCTCAGGCTGCAGGTCTGGTTCTAAGAGGCGGCAGAGTTCTGTGACCAGCTCCTTGCTGAAGCAGACCATCCTAATACGCTGCTCCTCGCTTAAGTGGAGGTTGAGACCTCCTGTTGACAGCACTCCTGGCCTTCTTCCTCCTCCCTCTGCGCGCATCTTAAAGAAAGAAAAGAAAGAAAGACTTACATTTCTATAGCGCCTTTCATGACCACCGGATGTCTCAAAGCCCTTTATAGCCAAGTACTTTTGGAGTGTAGTCACTGTTGCAATGTAGGAAACACGGCAGCCAATTTGCGCACAGCAAGCTCCCACAAACAGCAATGTGATAATGACCAGATAATCTGTTTTTTGTGCTGTTGATTGAGGGATAAATATTGGCCAGGACACCAGGGATAACTCCCCTGCTCTTCTTTGAAATAGTGCCATAGGATCTTTTACATCCACCTGAGAGAGCAGACGGGGCCTCGGCTTAATGTTGCATCTGAAAGACGGCACCTCCAACAATGCAGCACTCCCTCAGCAATGCACTAGAGTGTCGGCTTAGATTTTTGTGCTCAAACGTCCTTGGAGTGGGACTTGAACCCACAACCTTCATGACACAGAGGCGAGAGTGCTACCCACTGAGCCACAGCTGACACTTCTCCTCTTCTCCTCTTCGCTGCCTCCGCTCCATCTCACGAAGATACTCGAGCACGAGGGGGACTGCCAGTAGAACCCCCATGACTGTGAGCAAGTGTTGTGAGCAGAAGCCATTAAATGAGAATGAAGGCGTTCTCCTCTTGCATCAACACTGCCTGTCACCTCGGGAACTTGAAACATGTTTGGAAAGCTGCAGAGCCACTCAAACTGAAAAACCACGTCAGCTGCAAGCTGATGATGATGATGATGATCCCTTTAAATATCACTGCTGGAGTCTCCTTCCTGCTACTGAATGCTTGGTCAACTGGTCGTGATTAAGAGAGGGTGGTAAGTGGAGCGGCGAGAGTGAAAATGGCAGATCTTGCATCAAGTGAGCGATATAGACAGGTTAAGTGTGTGGGCAATAAGATGGCAGATGGAGTATAATGTGGAGAAACATGAGGTTATTCACTTTGGTAGGAAGAATAGAAAAATGGTGAGAAACTATTAAATGTTGGTGTTCAAAGAGATTTAGGTGTCCTCGTACAGGAAACACAAAGAGTTAGCATGCAGGTAAAGCAAGCAATTAGGAAGGCAAATGGCATGTTGGCCTTTATTGCTAGAGGGTTGGAGTACAAGAGTAAGGAAGTCTTGCTACAATTGTACAGAGCTCTGGTGAGACCACACCCAGAGTACTGTGCACAGTTTTGGTCTCCTTATCTGAGGAAGGATATACTTGCCTTCGAGACAGTGCAACGAAGGTTCACTAGATTGATTCCTGAGATGAGACAGTTGTCCTATGAGGAGAGGTTGAGTAGACTAGGCCTATATTCTCTGGAGTTTAGAAGAATGAGGGGTGATCTCATTGAAATATATAAGATTCTGAGTGGGTTTGACAGGGTAGATGCTGAGAGGTTGTCTCCCCTGGTTGGAGAGTCTAGAACCAGGGGCATAGTCTCAGGATAAGGGGTCAGCCATTTAAGACTGAGATGAGGAGGAATTTCTTCACTCAGAGGGTTGTGAATCTTTGGAATTCTCTACCCCAAAGGGCTATGGATGCTGAATCGAGTATATTCAAGGTTGAGATAGATAGATTTTTGGACTCTAGGGGAATCAAGGGATATGGAGATCGGGCAGGAAAGTGGAGTTGAGGTCGAAGATCAGCCATGATCTTATTGAATAGCGGAGCAGGCACGAGGAGTCGTATGGCCTACTCCTGCTCCTAATTCTTATGTTCTTATATGCCAGTAAAGATTTTGCCAGGAAGGGGCAGAGAATATATCTGGACATAATATCCCTCTGCCATACTCTAATAGAAGTTAATACTTTAAGGAAAGAAATATCTTCAGAATGTTTTTCAATTTACTGCCCTCCATCTTGTCCCTGAGATGAATTTTCCCCTCCAAGCTGTTATAGCCCAATTGCTTCCTTCCAAAAAACCTCCTGATGTTTCAAGCAATCTATATTACTAGTGCTCATTGCAGTTGCTATGACTGAAGTGTCTTCTTGTGCTCTTTCATCTGAGATAAGCTGCATACATAAGACGTTTGCAAAGCTTTTACCCAACAAAATAAATGGAAAAATGAAAAATCCTTGGCCTAGAAATTGGATAAGGCCCGAAAACGGGCACAGGGATTGCGATACGCGATCAACCCACGCCCATTCCTTCCGATGCAGGCAACACACAAACTTTAAATGATTGCAGCGTGCAGCCCAGCGCTGAACACACTGCTGAGTGGCTACACGCTTAGCAGAGGACCCAAGTTCGTGCGAGGCTAGCACCAATAAAAGCTAGCCTGCACATCTAAAAGCCAGTGTGCACCTCTTAAAGGGGAGGTGCAGTTTGACGAGAGAAGGTGCTGGAAGTCATTCTAGAAGTGATTTTGACCTGGGAAAGAAACAGGAATGGCACAACATGCCAGAGAGCGGGCTCCAAGGTTCTCCGACGCAGCACTGGCGGCCTTAGTGCAGGAGGTGGATAGGAGGAGAGAGGTCCTGCATCCGCAAGGGCCAGGAGGCCCTCCAGATAGACACTGCGAAGGCAGTGGGAAAGATAGCCATGGAGGTCAATGGCAACAGTGTTGCCCCGGTGACCTGGATGCAGTGCCGGAAGAAGTTTAATGATCTCAAATGAGTGGTCAAGGTCAGCAAATGCATCTTCAAATGCCATATCCTACCAACTGCAGCACTAGCCTCAGCCACTGCTCAATTCACCACACCCCCATAACTCACCTGTCAACAATCTCTAGCCATCATGACTCAAACCTCAGATTCATAGCTCCTTTCCAGCGTGGAAAGGCTGGGCAGATCCATTAACACACTTGAGTAGCCAACCATGATGCAGCGTCTGATGGCCGATGTCTCAGTTTCCATTGCAGCACAAGCAGAAGCTACCCAACGTCTGGGGGCTGCAGTGGAAGCTCAGACTGCTGCCATCATTGCTGCGGTTACCAGTGTTGAAAGGGGCTTACAGGGTGTCACAGCAGTCCAGCATTCTGTCCTCCAACAGATTACTAGGATTGCTGAGGCGCTGCCCCGGGGGAGTGGCAGTGACTCCGTGGAGCAAGAACCTGCTGTCCTCTCTCAGGATGACAGCATTCATCCTCCCACCACTACCACTCCGCCAGTGCCCTTGCTGTTGCCTGTCAGCCAGCCAGCCCAGACTGCTGCCACCCATGCCGAGGTGGTGCAGTCTACAGTCGGGCCTTCTAGGCCCTGAGCTGATCGAGGTTGTCCTGCAAGGCCATCTACAGTCTCCCCCTCTGAAAGTCTGCAGCCTTCCACCAGCCATGCTGCAGACACTGGGGTAGCACAGCATAGGAGCACTAGAATAGGGAAAGGCACATAGAAGAGGCACTAAGGGAATGCACAATGGTGATGAGGACTTTTGATTTATAAATTTGGTTTGGAATGCTTGTTTTGTGGTGGCTTTTATTGTAGCATTGTGGCCAAGAGGACACTGTGATAGTCAGTAGGAGAGGGAAGGTAAGCTGTGGGATTATTGGTGAATGGGGAATTGGGGTTGCGTTCGCTGGTACCACAATCGGATGAGTTGATCACGACAGCCCAGCTAGAAAGTAGCTGTGTTGGTTGCCTCCTCCTCTTCCTCCTCCTCCTCCTCTTCCTCCTCCCTTCCTCTTCCTCCTCCTCCTCTTCCTCCTCCTCCTCCTCTTTCTCCTCTTCCTCCTCCTTCTCCTCTTCCTTCTCCTCCTCTTCTTTCTCCTCCTCCTCCCCAGCTGGTCTCTATATGTCTGGTAGCAAGGGCTGTGCCCTCATGATGGAGAGGTTGTGCAGCATGCAGCAGACCATGATGAATCTTGAGACGTGCTCTGGTGAGTACTGCAGGGCTCCTCCAGCATGTTCCAGGCAGCGGAAGCGTTGGTTAGTGATGCCACTGGTCTGCTCAATCACATTCCGTGTGGCAACATGGCTTCCATTGTACGCATGCTGCTCAGGTGTGCTTGGGTTGCACATCGGAGTCGTGTGCCAGGTGGTCAGCGGATAGCCCTTGTTGCCCAGTAGCCACCCTCTGGTTTGTTGTGGTGGCTCAAATGCAGATGGTACAGTGAACTGTCGCAGAATGAAGGCACCATGGCTGCTGCCAGGATACCGAGCATTGACCTGCATGATACGCTGAGTATGGTCGCACCCCAGCTGGAGATTGAGGGAGTGGAATCCCTTCCGGTTGCGGTACATCTTCGTGTTCACATGCGGCGCCCGCAAAGCGACATGTGTGCTGTCAATGGCATCCATGGGGAAGCCTGCTATCCTGGCAGCATGCTTGCTCTACCTGCTTCTCTCTTGAAAGTGAGAATGAAATAATTTGCAAACCGAGCCTCAGTGACCTCCCTTATGCAATGGTGAATGGCGAATGTCGCCTGTTCCAACCTGAAAGGAGCTCGACGCATAAAAATTCATGACCATGCTCACCCTCACAGCCACTGGCAATGTCGTCCTCACTGTGCTCCGAGGCTGCAGGTCTGCCTCCAACAGGTGGCAGGTTTCAGTGAGCACCTCCTTAGTGAAGCGGAGACGTCGCATGCACTGTTCCTCGCTGAGGTTGAGGTAGGAGAATTGCACCCTGAAGACCGTGAGTGGATATGGCCTCCTGCTGAGAGCCCTTCTCCCCCATCTCCCTCTTCGAGCAGCTTGTCCTGCTCTGTGTCGCCTCTGCTCATTCTCCCTGTCATGCTGCAGGCCAAGGAGGATATAAACTACTGCAGCCATGTCTAGGAGCAACTGGTCTGAGCAGAATCCTTGAAGTAACCTGCCACACCACTCCCTGAAGACTTTAGCAACTTCAAATAAGACACCAAACCAAGAAACACCTCTACAAACTCACCAAGAGCCAGTAGAAATCAATCAGCAACTAACCTGAAAGCAGGTGATGATCCCTTTAAAGAGCATTGGTGGCAGGTCCTTCCTGCTGCTGAACACGTGTTCAGCTGTCGGAGGTTAAGAGAGGGCGTTAGCTCCAGCACTGATGCTGCAAGTGGCAGCACTAGCATAAAATCAGCTTTGAATGCTGATTGATGTCACGATCTGTATACATTGCATCCTTCCAGTGCACGCTCCTTGCGCCAACGCAAACCACTCACCAAAATGGTATCCAGCGTGACCCGCACCAGAAGTGTGTGAACACAGTGCGGACCCCATTTTGGACACAGAACGGCACCCATGGAGCCGAAATTCGAGCCCCTTCTATTTTACAGGTGTTTACTTTCCCTAAACTCCAACAATATGGTACAGCAAATATTTTATTTCACCCCGCCCCAGTAAAAGAATGTCAAAATGGCTTTATTCTGTGCCAATAGGAGATACTTCCCTCCGAATCACGCATAGTTCACACTTCACCCACTGTTTGCTATTTGCATTCCATTTCCTGATGTCAATGTAAGTGTATCAAAGCTTGATTTTTCCAAGGCTACCCATCTTTCATTCCTGTTTATATGTGTTGATTTCTTTTTCAAATCTGAATATGACTTACTTGAATTCTACAGAAATTCTCTAACACAAGGAATGGGCGTAGAAAATATACTCGTAAAACATCATATGGCACTGATGAAATCTAATAACGGTTGATGGAATTGAAGTTGACAACAAACCTAATAAAAGTGTCCTCTTCATTATACCTCAGCTTATACTGACAACGTCTCTGTCAAAGTCCATCTTACAGTATCAGTACTGTGTGTCGCTATACCAGAATTCAAAATGCAGCACTCTTAATCCTACACATTCCATTTATATGTTGTCACAAGAAACACGTATGTATAAATCTAGTCGGAGATTGCTTTTGTATGTATAAATTTAATTTAGGTGCCTTGTATGTGGTAGGCATACTTTATTTATCCCAAGCTCTGAGGACGGAAACAAATACTTAGGGAGCATAGTTAAGAACTCCAGCAAGCTACAGGTGGGATTGCTGAGTAGGTTTTAACTTCTCTGTCAGCGGGGATGTTGGTTCAGAACTAAGTGATAATAAGGACATTCTGTGAGGATTCAGGGACAGATTCTTCCTTAGGGAGCTTGGAGCTCAGTGGAAAGGAAGCAAGATTTAAATATCTATTAAAGACTCAGTTAATTCCAAGTCAGCAAGGCAATTTCAGAGCACTAAACCTATGGCTCTCTGTTACTTTCTTTACAAAGATTTCTGTCATGGAGCAAAAGGCTCAACTATTAGCTCTTGCTGTTGTTTAACTGGGATCAGACGGTAAATACTGATCTGTAGTTGGGATGAGTGTCCAGCTTATTTGCAAAGTCAAAGCTGAAAATTAGTTTCTGATGCACATAAATGATTCGGAAATACGGATGCATTCCTTTCGACCAGGGAATATGGGTGCATGCACACCTTCACAGCAGTAGTCTTGGGCATGGCCATCACTGTACCACCAGCCTCTCCCTTCCCAGTTAAAACTCTGGCAGGTAAAATTGATCCACCCTCTACAGTAGACCACCAGGAATAATGAATGGAAATGACACCATTAGCTTGCCAAAGATTTGTCATTACTGAAAACCCTTCCCCATAGATAATTAAGAATAAAATATTTTAAATAGTTCTCTTTATCTAAAGGATAGCCCTTAAGTGTGCTGTTGTGATTGTGTTCGCTCATCAGTTGCTGTGTTAATGGGAAACTAATATTGGAAAATGCAAAATAGTTCCACACATGCTTAGACAGGGGTAAAATGAGTATAAACCAGATGGGCCGTTGTGAGTCTGATTTATTTGGAATCCTGCCTGGCATTATGTCCTAGATTGTTGCTGACATGAAGCATGACCACCCTTCCTCTCCCAGTAGGCAGGTTAACGCATACTCCCTCCCCAGGCTGTAGCAAGGAAACCTATACTTCCAGATACTTCCCTCTGCCCTTTCATCCTGAGGTACTACACACCAGGTCAAAAACAAAGGGCTACAGAAGTTGGCCATATTATATAAAAGTTGTACAGCAGATACACAGTGTACACAAGATGTGAAAGGGAGAGGAATTCTATTTATATGGCTGCTGTGCTTTTCTGAAACACCAGAGAAATGAATATTGTAGGAATACATCATGCCCAGTTGACAGTGTACATTAACAGAAGTCAGCACAGACATTTCTGAGCCATATAGTACCAGATATAAATGAATTGTTACTTTTTTTGCCTAGTACGTGTGGTAAAGATGTTGGGCCTGAAAGGTGCTTGAGATGTATGGTACCAGGTGCAAGGGAAATGTACAGGGTGTACGGATCATTACTAAAAGAATGAAGAGAGAAGTTAAGAGAATGTTTTTTACACAAAGGATTGTTAGAACATAGAATACCCGACAAGAAAGGGTGGTGGAAGCAGAATCCATAATAGATTTTAAAAGGGAAGTGGATACATTTTTGAAAAAGAAGAAGTTCAAAGAATATGGGGTAAGGGCAGGGGAATGAGACAAAATAGATTGCCCTTTCAGAGAGCTGGCACAGGCACAATGCATCGAATGCCTCCTCCTGTGCTGTAAAATTCTATGACTTTATGAATTATATATTTACGGGGTTCTAAGAGTCTCCTTCAGTCTATGTAAAAATCTGACAGCACAAATATTGACTGTATTTTTATTGATCCATAACATGCTGCAGAAATGATTGCATTTCCATGGTCAAACAGAATAATGGCCCAGTATTGGCTTTTACACTTTCTGTTTATACCTGTCATAGTTGCTCAACCATAGAAAAACTTTTATGCAATTGATGTTTTGATAAATCCTATTAGATAAAATATCATATTCCAAAGTGATATTTGATTTATCACATGATATGATAATATCATAACTGGTGCTTATTTCTTCCCACAGAACATCTGCAAAATTAATCTCCCAGACAACAGTGTAAATCTCCAGCACAGTGACAATCCAACAGCTCTCATGGTTATTTCTTTCCTCTGGTGCCAGCCCACAAATTACCAGATTTATAAAATGCAATTGCACAATTTGGGCAGGTATTTGAACTCACAACCTCTAGGTTGCCATCCACTACCATAACCACGAGGCTACCAGACGAAGAATTCTTTTTGAATTTGATGCATTAGGGGCTAGGAGCCAATGGAACTTAGCAACGGTAGTGACAATAAAGGAGCCGGACTTGATGCAGGATAAGTTGCAGTGGTAAAATTTTGAATGCATTGTAGTTTATGTAGGGCAGGACACATGAGGCTGCAAAGAGAGCATTGGAGTAGTTGAGACTGGAGGTAATGAAAGTGTGGATGATTGTTTCAAGAGTTCTGGTGGTGAGATAGGGCTGGAGGCAGGTGATGTTGTGAGGATATAAATAGGCAATCTTGGTGGTGTCTAGTATGTGGGGTTTGAAGGTTAGCTCAGCACAGGGTTAGACAAGATACTGAGGTTGTGTTGGGTTCGGCCTCAATGAGCAGTCAGGGAGGGGGACGGAACCAGAGACTGAGGTATGGAGTTGTTGATGGAAATCAAAATAGCTGACTTCTGTTTTGCCAAAGTTACATGGAAATAAAGTTCTGACTCATCCACAATTCAATATGTGGAGAAGTGGTGGTTGTGGGATCAAGGTTAGTGGTGGGGAGATGAAGCTGCAAGATACTGGCATATGCGTGGAAGCTGACCCCATTCCAAAGGATCATATGACTGAGGGGCAACATAGAGATGAGGAAAACAAGGGAGGTTAAGGTGGAAGTTTGGAGCAAATCTAAGGTGACCCTGCAATGGTGGGAAGAAAACCCTGTGAAAGGCGTGTGTTGGCTGCATGGTAGACTGAGAGTTAGAGTTGGAATCAAGAGACGGTAGAGCATGGATAAACTGGAGTCTCCGGGAAAGAAAGATTAACAGACTGGACACTGCTGTGAGCAACCCAGCAGAAAAAAAATTGAGGCATTTAAAAATGTGTGCTCTTTCGTATACTTGGAAAACTTTTGTTTATTGGTATAAAAAGATTAGAGATGGGGAAAAAGGCTGTTTGGCTGGGTGGGGCTGTTGGAAGTGGGACATCATCTGAACAAATCTTCAGGAAAAGGCGCAAAAACAATTGACAAAACAAGACTAGTTACATGGAGGTAGACCACAAAGGAGAGATCTACAGGGTGTTTGTGTGTGTGTGGAGTGATGTGATGGAGCAGGTTGTACAGGGTGTGTGTGGAGTGATGTGATGGAGCAGGTTGTACAGGGTGTGTGTGTCTGGGGTGATGTGATGGAGCAGGTTGTACAGGGTGTGTGTGGAGTGATGTGATGGAGCAGGTTGTACAGGGTGTGTGTGTGTGTGGAGTGATGTGATGGAGCAGGTTGTACAGGGTGTGTGTGGAGTGTGGAGTGATGTGATGGAGCAGGTTGTACAGGGTGTGTGTGGAGTGATGTGATGGAGCAGGTTGGACAGGGTGTGTGTGGAGTGATGTGATGGAGCAGGTTGTACAGGGTGTGTGTGGAGTGTTGTGTTGGAGCAGGTTGTACTGGGTGCGTGTGCAGTGATGTGATGGAGCAGGTTGTACAGGGTGTGTGTGCAGTGATGTGATGGAGCAGGTTGCACAGGGTGTGTGTGTCTGGGGTGATGTGATGGAGCAGGTTGTACAGTGCAAATAATAATTCATGTAGGTCTGAAAGCGTTAAAAAAACAAGCCTGAAGGCTTACTGTCTTAATGCAAGGAGCATTCGGAACAAGGTGGATGAATTAGCTGCGCAAATAGAGGTAAATGAATACGATTTGATTGGGATTACAGAAACATGGCTCCAGGGTGGCCAAGGCTGGGAACTCAACATCCAGGGCTATTCAATATTTAGGAAAGATAGGCAAAAAAGAAAGGGAGGTGGGGTAGCTTTGCTGGTTAATGAGGGAATTAATACAATTGAAAGGAAGGATATTAGCTCTGATGATGCGGAATCTGTGTGGGTAGAACTGAGAAATAACAAGGGGCAGAAAACGTTAGTGGGAGTGGTATATAGACCTCCAAACAGTAATACGGAGGTTGGGGACGGCATTAAAAGGGAAATTAGAGAAGCATGCAGTAAGGGCACAGCAGTCATCATGGGTGACTTTAATTTACACATAGCTAACCAAATTAGTAAAAATACTGTGGAGGAGGAATTCCTAGAATGTTTACGAGATGGTTTTCTGGAACAATATGTCGAGGAACCAACCAGAGATCAGGCCATCTTAGACTGGGTATTATGTAACGAGAAAGGATTAATTAGCAATCTTGTTGTACGAGGCCCCTTGGGTCAGAGTGATCATAATATGATAGAATTCTTCATTAGGATGGAGAGTGAAGTAGTTGAATCGGAGACTAGGGTCCTAAATTTAAATAAAGGAAACTACGATGGTATGAGGCGCGAATTGGGTAGGATTGATTGGGGAATGTCACTCAAGGGGTTGACGGTGGATAGGCAATGGCAAACATTCAAAGACTGCATGGATGAACTACAGAATTTGTACATCCCAGTGTGGCATAAGAATAAATCAAAAAGGGTGACTCAACCGTGTGTGGAGTGTTCTGATCGAGCAGGTTGTACAGGGTGTGTGTGTGTGGAGTGATGTGATGGAACAGGTTGTACAGTGTGTGTGTGTGTGTGGAATGATGTGATGGAGCAGGTTGTACAGGGTGTGTGTGCAGTGATGTGATGGAGCAGGTTGTACAGGGGGTGTGTGTGAGCTAAGAAGGGAAATTAGGGATAGCATAAGATCCAAGGAGAGGGCATATAAATTGGCCAGAAAAAGCGGTAGCCCTGAGGATTGGGAGCAGTTTAGGATTCAACAAAGGAGGACAAAGGGATTAATTAAGAAGGGGAAAATAGAATATGAAAGTAAGCTTGCTGGGAACATAAAAACTGACTGTAAGAGCTTTTATAGATATGTGAAGAGTAAAAGATTAGTGAAATCAAGTGTAGGTCCCTTGCAGTCAGAAGCGGGGGAAGTTATAATGGGGAACAAAGAAATGGCAGCCCAATTAAATGCATATTTTGGTTCTGTCTTCACAAAGGAGGACACAAATAAGCTCCCAGAGATGTTGGAGAACATACGGTCTGATGAAAGGGAGGAACTGAAAGAAATCAGTATTTGCAGGGAAATGGTGTTAGGGAAATTGACGATATTGAAGGCCGATAAATCCCCAGGGCCTGATAATCTACATCCTAGGGTACTTAAGGAAGTAGCCCTAGAAATAGTAGATGCATTGCTGATCATCTTCCAACATTCGATGGAATCTGGAACTGTACCCATGGATTGGAGAGTAGCTAATGTTACCCCACTATTAAAAAAAAAGGGTGGTAGAGAGAAAGCGGGGAATTACAGACCGGTAAGCCTGACATCGGTAGTGGGGAAAATGCTAGAGGCCAATATAAAGGATGTAATAGCTGAGCATTTGAAAAACAGTGACAGGATCCGACAAAGTCAACATGGATTTACAAAAGGTAAATCGTGCTTGACTAATCTACTGGAACTTTTTGAGGATGTAACTGGGAAAATAGATAAGTGTAGATGTGGTGTATTTGGACTTTCGAAAGGCTTTTGATAAGGTCCCGCATAAGAGATTAGCGGGTAAAGTTAAGGCACATGGGATTGGGGGCAAGGTATTGACTTGGATAGAGAACTGGTTGGCGGACAGAAAGCAGAGAGTAGGAATTAATGGGTCTTTTTCCGAGTGGCAAGCAGTGACTAGTGGGGTACTGCAGGGATCGGTCCTTGGACCCCAGCTATTCATAATATACATTAATGATCTAGATAAGGGAATTAAATGTAATATCTCCAAGTTTGCAGATGACACAAAGCTGGGTGGGAGTGTGTGCTGCGAGGAGGATACCGAGAAACTCCAGGATGATCTGGACAGGTTGGGTGAGTGGGCAGAAGCGTGGCAGATCCAATATAACGTGGATAAGTGCGAGGTTATCCACTTTGGTGTCAAAAACAGAAAGGCAGACTATTATTTGAATGGCAATAGATTGGGAGAAGGGGAAGTGCAACGAGACCTGGGTGTCCTTGTGCACCAGTCGCTGAAAGTAAGCATGCAGGTGCAGCAGGCGGTGAAGAAGGCAAATGGTATGTTGGCCTTCATAGCGAAAGGGTTTGAGTATAGGAACAGGGATGTCCTGCTGCAGTTGTACAGGGCCTTGGTGAGACTACACCTTGAGTACTGTGTGCAGTTTTGGTCGCCTTATCTGAGGAAGGATGTTCTTGCCATGGAAGGAGTTCAGCGAAGATTCACAAGGCTGATACCTGGGATGGCAGGAATGACATATGAGGAGAGATTGGGTCGATTGGGCTTATACTCGCTGGAGTATAGAAGAATGAGAGGGGATCTCATCGAAACATATAAAACTCTGACAGGTTTGGACAAACTAGATGCAGGAAGAATGTTCCCGATGGTCGGAGAGTCCAGAACCAGGGGTCATAATCTACGGATAACGGGGAAACCATTTTGGACAAAAATGAGGAAGAATTTCTTTACCCAGAGAGTGGTGAACCTGTGGAATTCTCTACCACAGAAGGTAGTTGAGGCGAAGTCATTAAATATATTCAAGGATGAGTTAGATATATTTCTTAAAGCTAAAGGTATCAAGGGATATGGGGAGAAGGCAGGTACAGGGTACTGAGTTTAGATGATCAGCCATGATCTCATCGAATGGCGGAGCAGGCTCAAGGGGCCGAATGGCCTACTCCTGCTCCTATCTTCTATGTTTCTATGTGTGGAGTGATGTGATGGAGCAGGTTGTACAGGGTGTGTGTGCAGTGATGTGATGGAGCAGGTTGTACAGGGTGTGTGTGTGTGGAGTGATGTGATGGAGCAGGTTGTACAGGTTGTGTGTGTGGAGTGATGTGATGGAGCAGGTTGTACAGGGTGTGTGTGGAGTGATGTGATGGAGCAGGTTGTACAGGTTGTGTGTGTGGAGTGATGTGATGGAGCAGGTTGTACAGAGTGTGTGTGTGTGGAGTGATGTGATGGAGCAGGTTGTACAGGGTGTGTGTGTGTGGAGTGATGTGATGGAGCAGGTTGTACAGGGTGTGTGTGTGTGGAGTGATGTGATGGAGCAGGTTGTACAGGGTGTGTGTGTGTGTGGAGTGATGTGATGGAGCTGGTTGTACAGGGTGTGTGTGGAGTGATGTGATGGAGCAGGTTGTACAGGGTGTGTGTGGAGTGATGTGATGGAGCAGGTTGTACAGGGTGTGTGTGGAGTGATGTGATGGAGCAGGTTGTACAGGGTGTGTGTGTGTGGAGTGATGTGATGGAGCAGGTTGTACAGGGTGTGTGTGCAGTGATGTGATGGAGCAGGTTGTACAGGGTGTGTGTGGAGTGATGTGATGGAGCAGGTTGTACAGGGTGTGTGTGTGGAGTGATGTGATGGAGCAGGTTGTACAGGGTGTGTGTGTGTGTGGAGTGATGTGATGGAGCAGGTTGTACAAGGTCTGTGGGGGAGCGGTTGTGGTGGTTACTGTCTGCTGGTGCAAACTATTTTCTGTTCATAGCTTTTTGGATGTTTTTTGTTGGTTTTACAGCTTTGAATCTTGGTTTCTGCTGGTTATCATTAAGTGTGTCGTCTCTCTGTACTGTCCAGTGCCCTGATATCTGATTAATTCTTGTTCATGTCATTGGGTTTTGAACAAAGTGTGCCTGTACTGAGTGATTTGTTAGTCTCTTGTGGTTTATGATGGTTGCATTTTGTATCATGTTTTCGTGATCTGATTTGCTGTGCTTTGTACCATGACCTTCTTTTGTTGCTGCATCACCTGCATCCAGTTATGTCACATTCACCAAGGTCTGTTGTGCTGCATGCAGTTGGTTTTGCTTTCCTGCCCTCTCTGACATTGCTGAGATTTCTACCTGTTTGTTTTTTGTGTACCCTTAATTGAAATTTTGTAAATATTTTTCCCTTCATTGTCAGTGTGTCGTGTGACATCTCCCTGCTTCATTTGGTATTTTTCAGTGAGGACTCTCATGGCAAGGTGTAGCATGGATGTAAACCAAAGACTGTTAATAACACATTGAGGACAGTTAGGGCCAAATTGTTTGTGTTAATAGACTTAGTCAATTGTACCCTGTGACAGTTCATCTGCAGCACTTATTTTCAATGCTTTTCGAATTCTTTACCATTTTTTGCATTATAGTCTGGATATTACTGTTGCTGATATTGGTGGATAAATGCTTCAAGTATTTGAAATGCATTCTTCCGTCCAGCATTTTAGCAGTTCATTAATACCTCATTAAAAAAGCAGACAGAGGAAAGGATTTGAAATGTTCAGTTCTTGCAGTAATGTTTCTGTAATAGCTCAGAAAACAGGTGAATTTGGGGCTGATAATATTTCAAAATGGCTGAGCTCTCAGGTGTTCAAATCTACTAACTGCTTCTCCAGAGTTACATGGCTTTAACCTCTTAGAAACTAGCAGTGGGAAGTGTTAAATACTGACTCCTGTATTTAAGAGTTACCTGAGCCGGGGTTGGTGGAGGTTGATATGTAGGTTACAGCATGACAAAGGGGTAAGTCAATACTGCCATTGATACTGTTACACACCTGAAGCTTCCTCCTATTTCCAGAGAAGGGGATTATGGGGCAAGCTGACCAACTTTGCAGTGAATGGTCTGAAAGAATTTGATTGCCACCGATTATAGCTGCCGATCATTTTTGAAAATCACCTCTTTATTCACTTGTGACTGCAGCAGGAGCCAGAAGGAGAACATAAATTGGTGAGGGAAAGCGACTACATGCTTGGCTAGGCAGCAAAGTTGATCCTCTTGCCCCTGTGAATACCAGAGAAAAATGGAGTAAAGCATGCATTTCACAATACAGTAGCACGATACTATAGGCTGTCACCCACACTATCAGCTTGTGTTATCTGAATTAATAGCGCATGTAGATTGTTTAAGTCACTTAGCAATGCTCGACTGTCTGGATTGTGCATATCATTGAGATTCTGTTGGTAGCTCATTTAAATTACGTTGAAAAATAAAGTTATAATAATGGCAGCTGTGCTCTTGGTCTCGATCTGTGTCGTAGCTTATTGGGATTTAACACAGCTCATTCTTGGAGGAAGCCAGCATTACATTTTCACTGATCTGTTGTCTTTTAATATTTGTGATATGCTCCTCCACAGAATGGTTATCTCATTTTTCATTTCTGGGAGTTATTTTTCTCGCTTTATCTGATAGAAAATTTAGAAATTCTTCCTCTACTATTTCTTTGTACCTTATTCGTTGTTAATGTAAGGATCCTGATTGCTTTGGAGGTTGTTGGTGCAGTTTTGTGTTTGTATAGTTTCTCTAAAAGCTAAATTTTGTGGCTCTTTATTTGAATGAGTAGTATCATAATTTGTGTGCTCATTTAAGAACATAAGAAATAGGAGTTCACACTTCCCCACATTGTATTCCATTTGCAAAGTTCTTTTTTTTTATTCGTTTATGGAATGTGGGCATTGCTGGCAAGGCCAGCATTTATTGCCCATCCCTAATTTCCCTTGAGAAGGTGATGGTGAGTTGCCATCTTGAACCGCTGCAGTCTGCGTGGTGTAGGTACTCCCACAGTGCAGTTCGGGAGGGAGTTCCAGGATTTTGACCCAGCGACGATGAAGGAACGGCGATATACTTCTAAGTCAGGATGGTGTGTGACTTGGAGGGGAATTTGGAGGTGGTGGTGTTCCCATGTGCCTGTTGCCCTTGTCCTTCTAGGTGGAAGAGGTCGCGGGTTTGGGAGGTGCTGCCGAAGAGACCTTGGTGAGTTGCTGCAGTGCATCTTGTAGATGGTACACACTGCAGCCACAGTACGTCAGTGGTGGAGGGAGTGACTATTTAAGGTGGTGGATGGGCTGCCAATTAAGCGGGCTGCTTTGTCCTGGATGGTGTCGAGCTTCTTGAGTGTTGTTGGAGTTGAACTCATCCAGGCAAGTGGAGAGTATTCCAACACACTCCTTACTTGTGCCTTGTAGATGGTGGAAAGGCTTTGGGGAGTCAGGAGCTGAGACACTCGTCGCAGAATACCTAGCCTCGGACCTGTTCTTGTTGCCACAGTATTTATGTGGCTGGTCCAGTTAAGTTTTTGGTCAATGGTGACCCCCAGGATGTTGATGGTGGGAGAATTCAGCGATAGTAATGCCGTTTAATGTCAAGGGGAGGTGGTTAGACTCTCGCTTGTTGGAGATAGTCATTGCCTGGCACTTCTGTGACGCGAATGTTACCTGCCACTTATCAGCCCAAGCCGGAACGTCGTCCAGGTCTTTTTGCATGCAGGCATGGACTGCTTCATTATCTGAGGAGTTGTGAATGGCGCTGAACACTGTGCAGTCATCAGCGAACATCCCCATTTCTGACCTTATGTTGGAGGGAAGGTCATTGATGAAGCAGCTGAAGATGGGTGAGCCTAGGACACTGCCCTGAGGAACTCCTGCAGCGATGTCCTGGGGCTGTGATGATTGACCTTCAACCACCACAACCATCTTCCTTTGTGCTAGCTATGACACCAGCCAGTGGAGCGTTTTCCCCCCGATTCCCATTGACTTCAGTTTTACTAGGGCTCCTTGATGCCACACTCAGTCAAATGCTGCCTTGATGTCAAGGGCAGTCACTCTCACCTCACCTCTGGAATTTAGCACCTTTGTCCATGTTTGGACCAAGGCTGTAATGAGGTCAGGAGCCTAGTGGTCTTGGCAGAACCCAAATTGGGCATCAGTGAGCAGGTTATTGGTGAGTAAGTGCCGCTTGATAGCACTGTCGACGACACCTTCCATCACTTTGCTGATGATTGAGAGTAGACTGATGGGGCGGTAATTGGCTGGAGTTGATTTGTCCTGCTTTTTGTGGACAGGACATACCTGGGCTGTTTTCCACATTGTCGGATAGATGCCAGTGTTGTAGCTGTACTGCACCAGCTTGGCTAGAGGCGCAGCTAGTTCTGGAGCATAAGTCTTTAGCACGACAGCCGGGATATTTTCGGGGCCCTAAGCCTTTGCTGTATCCAGTGCGCTCAGCCGTTTCTTGATATCATGTGGAGTGAATCGAATTGGCTGAAGACTGGCTTCTGTGATGGTGGGGACCTCAGGAGGAGGCCGATATGGATCATCCACTCAGCAATTCTGGCTGAAGTTGGTTGCAAACGCTTCAGCCTTGTCTTTTGCACTTACATGCTGGGTTCCGCCATCATTGACGATGGGGATATTCATGGAGCCTCCTCCTCCCGTTAGTTGTTTAATTGTCCACCACCGTTCACAACTGGATGTAGCAGGACTGCAGAGCTTTGATCTGATCCGCTGATTGTGAGATCGCTTAGCCCTGTCTATAGCATGCTGCTTCCGCTTTTTAGCATGCATGTAGTCCTGTGTTGCAGTTTCCTCAGGTTGGCACCTCATTTTTAGGTACATCTGGTGCTACTCCTGGCATGCTCTTCTACGCTCTGATACTATCTTTAACTTCTCCTATTAGCCATGGTTGGACCACTTTTCCTGTAGGGCTTTTGTGCCTTAAAGGAATGTATATTTGTTGTAAATTATGTATTAATTCTTTAAATGCTAGCCATTGCCTGTCTACCATCATACGGTTTAATGTAATTTCCCAATCTACCTTAGCCAACTCGCCCCTCATACCTACGTAGTTTGCTTTGTTTAAATTGAGGACCCTAATTTCAGATTTAACTAAATCACTTTCAAACTCAATATAAAATTCTATCATATTATGGTCACTCTTCCCTGAAGCCCCCTTTACTACAAGGTTATAATTAACCCTTTCTCATTGCACAATGCTAGATCTAAAATAGCCTGTTCCCTAGTTGGTTCCTCAACATACTGATCTAGAAAACTATCTGGTATACATTCCATGAATTCGTCCTCCACACTATTACTGCAAATTTGGTTTGCTCAGTCTATATCTAGATTAAAGTCCCCTTTCCTGACTTGATTAGTGAGTTTCCAATAGTAATTGGAGTTTTATAAACACACAATTCATGTTATAAGCATCAGAATAAGCGTTAAAAAAGTCACAGTGCAAAGTGGATTATAATTTGAATATGGTCTTGCACCATATTTCTGTATTTCAATTGATTTTGTTGTGTGGTTAGTCAATTTGAATATTAACGTATATTCATGCAATGAATCATGATTCGCTGTATTACTTTCAGCGAGAGCTGGACCTGTTTCTTGCTGGGGCGGAGATCACCTCTTACAGAAGGTAGGTACTGCAGGGAATTCAGGGCCAGAGTGATCTCCTGGACTAGTTTTGATCACCGAGATGGGTCGGATAGGAATTTCCCAGATTTTTTTCCCAAATTGGCCTGGGGTTTTTACCTTTTTTTTGCCTCTCCCAGGAGATCACACGTTTTCGGGTGGGATGTGGAGTGTATATATTGTGATACACAAGGTATCGCAATTGTGTGGGACAGACTGGATGGACCAGATGGTCTTTACCCATCCGTCATTGTTCGTATGCTCGTATATCACTCAATCTCATCATCCCTGTATTTGCTAATGTACATTGGCTTCCCATCCCCCATCCTCGTCTTTAACTCCCACTATGGGCAGATTACTGCCCAGGTACTGAAGACAAAAATCTAGCTCAATGTTTATAGAGAAAGTTAGTGACACCTTTATTAATTTATGTATCAAAGAGAGGAGAGTGGTATACGTAGCATTCTGTTATACTGCTTACTAATCATTCACATATCTTATGTAAATAAATGTGTTCGTTCAGAGCCTGAGTTTCAGTCTGGTAAGAGTATATATTCAGTCCACTTTAAAGTGGCATGCGATACATTCTAATAGCTGCTACAGTGAACAGAGTAAAGGTCCTCTGTTATAATCCTTGGGTCTTGCTATCGTTTGGCTAGATATTGAGCAGGGTAAAGCTCTCTCTGAATCGTAGAAGTTTACAGGGGTGGCTGGTGATGCTTAACCCAAGTAAATATCTAGCATAAAATGCCAAAAACATCATAAACACCTAGGGCTTTTTTTTTAATGCAAAAGTCACTCGTGTTGTTTTATTTTTGACTTTTTAAAAATACCATAATAGTTTCATCTTCTTGTGTATCTATGAGTGTTCCAGTGTTGGAGTTAGTTATTTTTTAGTTTAGTGGGGTTTTTCCACTACGACATTTGCAGAATTTGATGGCGAAGAATGGTAGCAACAGTGTGATTGAGGACTAGTCCTGATTGTTGAAAAAGAGGGGAAAATTTTACAAATTCAGCATGATGAGAATGCATCAGGAGTTCAGACACAGCTGTCAGCCTTCCTGCATTCCCCATACGCTCCGTCACACGAAATTCTGTGCTGGGAGTACTATGCTGTAAAGTTTACCAGCGTCCTGTTAAAAAGTGGTATCATTGCTCATAACATCATAACTTATATACAAAGTGACACATTGCTTATACAGCAGGGTTTTGCAATATCTGCATTACATAGTAGAATCTATGTTGTAAGATTTGAACATAAGAACATAAGAACATAAGAAATAGGAGCAGGAGTAGACCATTCAGCCCCTCGAGCCTGTTCTGCCATTCAATAAGATCATGGCTGATCTGATCTTGGTCTCAATGCCACTTTCCTGCCTGTTCCCCATTACCCTTGACTCCCCTGTAGTTCAAAAATCTCCACCTTAAATACATTCAATGACTCCGCCTCCACAGCTCTCTGGTGTAGAAAATTCCAAAGATTCATGACCCTCAGAGAGAAGAAATTCCTCCTCATCTCCATCTTAAATGGGCGACCCCTTATTCTGAATCTATGACCCCTAGTTCTAGATTCCCCCACGAGGGGAAACATCCTCTCAGCATCTACCCTGTCCAACCCCCTCAGAATCTTATATGTCTCAATAAGATCACCTCTCATTCTTCTAAACTCCAATGAGTATAGGCCCAACCTGCTCAACCTTTCATTTTAAGACAACCCCTTCATCCCAGGAATCAACCTAGTGAACCTTCTCTGAACTACCTCCATTGCAAGTATATCCCTCCTTAAATATGGGGGCCAAAACTGTACGCAGTACTCCAGGTGTGGTCTCACCAACGCCCTGTACAGTTGTAGCAAGACTTCCCTACTTTTATACTCTATCCTACTTGCAATAAAGGCCAACATTCCATTTGCCTTCCTAATTACTTGCTGTACCTGCATGCTAACTTTTTGTGTTTCATGTACGAGGACACCCAGATCCCTCTGTACTGCAGCATTCTGTAGTTTCTCTCCATTTAAATAATATTTTTCTTTTCTATTCTTCCTACCAAAGTGGATAACTTCACATTTTTCCACATTATACTCCATCTGCCAAATTTTTGCCCACTCACTTTACCTATCTATATCCCTTTGCAGACTCTACGGCCACGATTTTATCGGCACTGAGAGGGCAGGTTTGGAGGCGGGTCAAGGGTTAAAATCATTTTGATTGACGGCAGGTTGCGATCCCGCCTCCACGCCACTTTGCCAAATGCCGGCTCTGGGAGTCCCGATCGGTCCCACCACCAAGTGGCAGGAGAGGCCCTTAAGGCAGTTAACAACTTGTTAACTGCCTGGATAAGCCTATTTTAACAGCGGTTTTCGATTTTGTAACATTTTCAGCATGTACCACGCCATTCCCAAACCACGCCAGCTGATTGTGCCGGGTTCACCAAGTACCTGACTTCTTGACAGCTGCAGCTCCAGCATAAAAACGGAACTCTAACATGGCTGACTTACAGAAGACAGAACTTTGTTTTTTCAGGTCTTGGAAAACTTTTTGCAGGTCTACTGATCTTGTAAGTGGTGAAGCTAAGATCCATCTCCAGTGTGACCACCTGGAAAAACCCTCTCCCCACATTGACTGAGCACGTATAACTTCTAGTCCTCAAATGACATATCTATGAGCAGCATGGGAACCATTTATACCCTGTCATCCTGGTCCTCAGATTCGGAGGAAGAGCAGCCGCGGCAGCAGCAGAACCAGGCACAACAGCAGCACCAACAACAGGAGCACCAACTTCCTCACCCACCCGATGCTGCACAGGGCAGAGGGCGTCAGCGCAGGGCTGCACCTCGCCGCAGGAGATACCTCCAACACAGGGATTACAGGCCGAGGATGCGCTTCCTCAACATGACTGAGCAGCAGTGCCAAAGGAGGCTGAGACTTTCGCGAGAGGTAGTCGCCAACCTCTGCACAATGCTGCACCAACACCTGGAGCCCAGAGGAGCAGGTGGACACCCCTTACCAGTGGCAGTCAAAGTCACCACCGCCCTCAATTTTTTTGCTTCAGGGTCCTTCCAGGGATCATCAGCAAACATCAGCGGCATCTCCCAGTTGGCCGCACACACTTGCATCACGCAGGTTACCGATGGCCTCTTTGCGAAGGCGCACAATTACATCCACTTCTCCACGGATGAAGTAAGTGTAACCACGCGTGCGGTTGGCTTTGCAAAGATGGCAGGCTTGCCAAGGGTGCAGGGCGTCGTAGACTGCACACATGTGGCCATTAGGGCACCCCATCACAACCCAGCTGTATTTGTCAACTGCAAGGGCTTCCACTCCCTTAACGTCCAGCTGGAGTGTAACCACAGGAAGACCATTATGCATGTTTGCGCAAAGTACCCTGGCAGTTGCCATGACTCATTCATCCTGCGGCAGTCTACTGTGCCTCAGCTCTTCAATCCGCCAACACAACTTTCCGGATGGCTACTTGGGGACAAGGGCTATCCCCTGAAGACGTGGCTAATGATGCCGTTGAGGAGGTCATCAAATGAAGCTGAGGAGCGCTACAATGCCAGCCACATTTCCACCAGAGCCATCATCAAGCAAACCATCGGCTTGCTCAAAATGCGATTCAGATGCCTTGACAGATCAGGTGGAGCCCTACAGTATTCAGCAGCCAGGGTCTCCAGAATCGTCGTGGTCTGCTGTGCACTGCACAACAACGCACTGCAGTGTGGCTTCCAGCTGCCTGAGGAACAAGTGGCTCAGCGCATAGCCTTCTCAGATGACGAGGAGGAGGAAGAGGAGGAGGAGGAACACCTTGCGGAGGCGGATGCGCCAGCTCCAGCAGCACATGAGCACATTGCTGCCCGTGATGCAAGGGACGCACTAATCTTTGCCAGATTCGCTTAGGTAGACAAATCAAACACATGTGGCTGGCACATTCTTATCACACCATACACAATGTACAAGAACCTATGGGTTCCTATCCCTCTCACCACCATCATTACAAATGCAAGTCGCCCTGAGCCCTCAATGTGCAACTTCCATTTCCCAGAATACCTAGGCCATAACTTCAACTGTTTGCCATCACTTTTGTTTAATACATACACAAAAGAATGACAATGGCAAATGTTAAACAGAACAAAAGACAACAGAACAGAACACCCAAGTGACTATTCTTGTGACTAATTGTGCTTTATCTTCCTCTTACGCGTGCTTCTACGTGGTGCTTCCCCTGTGGCTTCAGCAGATGTGGAGGCACCTTGCTCACTTTCATGCTGCTCCTGCTTCGACGCCTTTGGTGGGCGTCCTCTGGGTTTGCGAACATGTGAGAGCTCGGCAACAGTCTGCTCCTCCTGCGGCTGTGCAGGGGCTGAGACGCCCATCTCAGTTGGGTGAGGACTCTGGTGGGGCTCTGACCGAGGGCTCCGCAGTGGCATGGGAATGTGAGCGCTTGCAGAGGAGCCCACACTTCCTTGTTGCCTGCCACCAACACCCCTCATGAGTCAGCCGCACTTCAGTGCTAGCAAGTGGCTGGAGAACACCTTGCTGCACATCAGGGGGGCCTTGAGGACCCGTACCTGCACTGGCAGTCCTCCTCAAAAGGATGTCCATGAAGCTCTGGTCTCTCTGCTCAATAGCTGCCCATCGGTCCTCCAGAGATGTCAATCTATTCTGAACATTCATCATGTTTTCCTGACTCTGGCAACTTATTTCCTCCATGACAGTAGCCAGCCTTTCCACGGAGGTTTCCATTCTTTCCATGGTGGTGGGTTGATGTGCCAACGCCTCCACAAAGGCACTGCTCATGTTAGACATGGGCTCCTCCATACTCTCCACACTCGCAGTAACCCTGGATGCAAAACCTGCCAGAGATTCCTGCACTTGTTCCTGGAGTTCCAGCACCACTTTCTTTCTGGATGGACCCGGAGGCACAGGGTCCACATGCAGCTGAGCAGAGCTAGGAGCGCCCGGCGGTCTCCGACTAGGACTCTCCACTGCTGTCCCTGTCTCCACCATCTGCTGATGCTCACTTGTGAGCTGTGATACACCAGGTGACAACACTACTCTATCTCCCGAAGGTCCCACCGAGGTGTGCGTATCTGCGCTGGTGCTGGGTACGCTAAATTCTGCTGACGCTATGCTCTCAGAGGTTGCAGCTTCCTCTGAGGAGTCTTCAGGCTCTTCCTCCTGGACAGTGGGGAGGGGGGCTCTCGATGGTCCAGTGGGGGAGTAAAGGCATGAGTTAGACATGTGATATTAATGTAGCACATCGAATTGTGTAGATGATCATAACTCAATCTGTATGAACATCAGATGCCATATCAGTCACTCATGCAATGTAAATGAGAGGGTTGCAAATCTATTCTGTCACCAGCTCGCTCTGCTGTGCCCGTCTGACTGTCCCCCACTTGCAGATCCTCAGCAACTCCGATGATTTTGAGTGCAGCCTCCTCAGCAGCGGTCATATGGGCAACGGAAGGTGGCCCTCCTCTTGTCCTGGCCCTCTCCCTCTTATTACATAGAACATAGAACATAGAACAGTACAGCACAGTACAGGCCCTTCGGCCCTCGATGTTGTGCCGAGCATTGTCCGAGACCAAGATCAAGCTATCACACTCCCTATCACTCTGGTGTGCTCCATGTGCTTATCCAATAACCGCTTGAAAGTTCCTAAAGTGTCCGACTCCACTATCACAGCAGGCAGTCCATTCCACACCCCAACCACTCTCTGAGTAAAGAATCTACCTCGGACATCCCTTCTATATCTCCCCCCATGCACCTTATAGTTATGCCCTCTTGTAACAGCTGCCTCTACCCGAGGAAATAGTCTCTGAACATCCACTCTATCTATCCCCCTCATCATCTTATAAACCTCTATTAAGTCGCCTCTCATCCTCCTCCGCTCTAAAGAGAAAAGCCCCAACTCCCTCAATCTTTCCTCATAAGACCTCCCCCCCAAACCAGGCAGCATCCTGGTAAATCTCCTTTGCACTCTTTCCAATGCTTCTACGTCCTTCCTATAGTGAGGTGACCAGAACTGCACACAATATTCCAAATGTGGTCTCACCAAGGTCCTGTACAGTTGCAGCATAACCTCACGGTTCTTAAACTCAAACCCTCTGTTAATAAACGCCAACACACCATAGGCCTTCTTTACTGCTCTATCCACTTGAGTGGCAACCTTCAGAGATCTGTGGATATGAACCCCCAGATCCCTCTGCTCCTCCACGTTCCTCAGAACCCTGCCGTTGACCCTGTAATCCTTATTCAAATTTGCCCTACCAAAATGAATCACCTCGCACTTATCAGGGTTAAATTCCATCTGCCATTTTTCGGCCCAGCTCTGCATCCTATCAATGTCTCTTTGCAGCCTACAACTGCCCTCCACCTCATCCACTACTCCACCAATCTTGGTGTCATCAGCAAATTTACTGATCCACCCTTCAGTCCCCTCCTCCAAGTCATTGATAAAAATCACAAACAGCAGAGGACCCAGCACCGACCCCTGTGGCACACCGCTGGTAACTGGTCTCCAGTCCGAAAATGTTCCATCCACCATCACCCTCTGCCTTCTATGAGATAAAATTGAGAGGTCGCACAACACCAGGTTATAGTCCAAGGGGTAAAAATTCAGTTGGTTGCGCCTCCCGTTAGCGCCTTAAATGGGCGCTAATGGGGCGTTAAGGCGCTAACGCCTGGGCGCAGCGCTGTTTGCGCCGCTCGAGAACTTAACTTGAGATTGTGCGGCGGCGCTAAAACTTACCGCTGCGACCACCTGCGCGCGCAGATTGTGACGTCATTCTGTGGTGCAACGCCCTTGGGGCGCCCCGGAGCGGAAATTGAGTGGCGCCCCCTGCCTTACCGCCTGGCGCTTCCAACGACCGGAAGACTGGAACGTTATCAAACGGTCTGGGGCTGGGGGGGGCGCTATTTAAAGGGGGCCTCTTCCTGTCTTTTTCTGTGGTCGACATTTATGCACCACTCGTTCTGAGAGAGAGAGAGAGATTCGGAGAGAGAGAGAGAGAGACTTCTACATTGACTCAACGCTTTGTGAGGTAGTTTTGCCTAGTTCATCCTAACTTTGCTGCTACTTTCGTTGCTGTACCTCATTACTTTTCTGGCAAAGAGAAGATGGGGGCTGCAATGATTGGGGGCGTCGTCCTGCTCCAGCTCAATCGGAGCAGAGTGAGACGCAGACAGAGAGTGGCAATGATGGCCAGACGGAGGAGGCCCATCAGGCGCATGTACAGGAGAGCTTACCCTCCCAGGGTATATCGTGAACAGCTCTCCTACATCCACATGTCCGAGGAGCTGTGTTTGCGAAGGCTGCGATTCAGCAAGGAGGTGGTCACTGAGCTCTGCCACCTGCTGCAGCCAGATCTGCAGCCTCAGCTGAGGTCCAGGACGTCTCTGTCGGTGGCAGTGAAGGTCACAGTGGCCTTGAACTTCTACGCCACTGGCTCATTCCAAGCTGCTGTTGGGGACCTCGCCAATATCTCCCAGTTTGCGGTGCATCGCTGCATTCGGCAGGTCACCAATGCCCTCTTCACAAGGAGACGAGACTTCATCTCCTTCCCTATGACCCCAGACAAGCAGCATGACCGTGCTATGGGCTTTGCGAGGGTAGCGGGCTTCCCCATGGTGCAGGGCGCCATTGACTGCACGCATGTGGCTTTGCGTGCTCCGCGAGAGAATGCAGAGGAGTTCCGGAACAGAAAGGGGTTCCATTCCTTGAATGTGCAGTTGGTCTGTGACCACAGACAGGTGATTCTCGCTGTCAATGCCCACTATCCGGGCAGCTGCCACGATGCTTTCATCCTGCGCCAGAGTACTGTGGCAGAAATTTTCGAGGCACCGCATCAGCCAGTTGGTTGGCTTCTGGGGGACAAGGGGTACGCATTGAGCACCTGGCTGATGACACCGCTCCGTGCGCCAAACACCCCTGCTGAGCTGCGGTACCAGGAAAGCCAACAAGCAACGAGGAACATTATTGAGCGCACAATCGGCGTGCTCAAACAACGATTCCGCTGTCTGGACCATTCCGGAGGAGCCCTGCAGTACTCGCCTGAGCAAGTTTCCAAATTCGTAGTGGTGTGCTGCATGTTGCACAACATGGCAATCCTCAGGACGCAGCCAATGCCACCAGGCCTTGCAGCACCACAAGAGGAGGAGGAGGAAGAGGAGGAACAGGCCGAGGACGATGATCAGCAGCAGCACCAAGGCAGGAGGGCGGCCCACAATGGTCAAACTGCAAGGGCCGTCCGTCAACGACTAATAGCAAGCCGCTTCTAGGACCCCTGCCAGTGCTACAAACACGAATCAACCCAGCACGCAACCCCTAAGCCGGCCAAGGCACCAATAATTCCAACCACCAGCCATGTATATTTTGAATACAGAAACTTATTTATTGTACAAACTCTGTGTGTGTCAATTCCTCATGAGAAACTCATAGAAATAAACACCAAAAAACAGTCAATAACATAACTGGTTCTCACAACCTGGAGATAATGTCCAAAACACTAAACAAAAGTTGGGCCATGAACCTCGGCCTTTAATAAAAAAATGACCAGCATTTTGGCACACATCCTACTTTTTGCCCTTCGAGGGTGATCTCCTTCCCTTGCGCACTTCCCCCCTTCTAACCCTACTGCTCCTCCGTAATGGGACCTCAGTGGCTGCAGCAAGGCTGGTGGAAGGCTGCTGCTTGTCAGACCCTGACACTGCAGATGCCCCTGAAGGCCGGCCTCGACCACTTCTGGGCCTGGAGGGCCCGGCTGCAGACTGCACCAACTCTGCATGGGCGGCAGCAGTCTGTCCTACAGGCGGTGGCAAGTGCAGTGGAGAAGTGACAGTGTTGGCAGCAGGAATGCTGTCATCGTGAGAGAGGACAGCAACTCCCTGCTCGCCCGACACACTGGCACTCCCACGGGGCAGCACTTCAGCATCCGGAGCAATTTGCCTGAGAACAGATTGCTGGCCTGCTGCGGCGCGGTGACAGCCCCGGGGACATGTGCACGAACCATCGAGGATGGCAGCAGTCAGTGCTCGCGTGGCCTCAATCTGAGTCTGCATGAGAGCAGGCTCAGATAGGTTCCTGGCAGCCAGTGACTGAATTGCAGCAGTAAGCTTTAGTGTGGCATCCGCCTGTGCTACAGCGAAGTGCTCCACACTCCTTGCCAGTGCCTCAATGCATTCGGGCACCCTTCCCACTGCACCCATGAGCTCAGTGTGCATGACCACCGCCTGGCTGTTCATTTCTGCAATCATCCGCTCCTCCTCTGCGTCCATTGCATTAGGAGTGTCTGGCATACTCTCCCTCTGGGGAGAAGGCTCCCGTTCTTCCCTCCCCCCCCCATGGCGTTGCTGCAGCCCGCTGGGTCCTGGAACTTCACCATCATCAGCCCCTTCCCCCCTGCTCCCCCGTTCTTCCCTCCCCCCCCCATGGCGTTGCTGCAGCCCGCTGGGTCCTGGAACTTCACCATCATCAGCCCCTTCCCCCCTGCTCCCCTCCGGGGAAGGCGTGTTCCCAGTGTGGCCATGGGCTTCCTCGGGAGAGGGTGGCACTGATGCTCCGGCTTCCTCCTCAGCTGCAGCATCACTCCCAGTGGCAGCTTCAGGGACCATCTCCTCAGCTGGTGAATCACCATCTGAAAGCAGGGAGGTACAAGAGTGGCTTTAGCGTGAGGACAGGGTGGCAGTAAGGGAGGAATAAGTGCAGCGAGTTAGCAAGTTGGATTGAAAGTGTCAAAGGCTGGTATTGTGAGGGACAAGTGGAAGGACAGAGGACAAAAAGGTGATGACCTTACCATTGCTGTCCACAACGGGGTCGGCGTCTCCAGTGGCGACGGGACCGATCACCCGGCTTGCCACAATCCTGTGGACGCGCTCCTCCAGATCGCTGAGGGGTTGCAGCTGAAGCCGCCCTCCACCCGTCCGTTGCTGCTGTCTCCGATTATGAGCCAGCTTAGCCTGCAAGAAAAAGGACAGCATCTGAGTCAATATACAGCCATGGTCTTGCCTGATGTGCCTCCCATAGGTGAATAGCCCTTACTGTATGCAAAGTGTGGAATGTGTGTGTGTGTTTGATGAAAGGGCCATAGGTGTTGGATGAGTGTTGTGCATTGGGGTTTTAAGACCCTCTGGCCATAGAGTGAGGTTGAGATGGAGGGATGGAGAGGTATTGAGAAAAAGCCACTCACCCTGACGACCCGAGTGAGGTCGTTGAACTTCTTGCGGCACTGGACATGGGTCCTGGGCACCATGCTCCTGGAGGAGACGCTCTGAGCCACCTCCCTCCACACTCTTCTGAACTCGCGTGGCAAAGGCCTCCTGCCACTCTCTGGGAACAGCATGCATCGTCTGCGCTCCACTGCGTCAACCAGAGCATCCAAGGCCCGCTCGGTGAAGCGATGAGCGCGTTCTCTCACCCTCTCCATTCTTGGCAGCAAAATGGATTACAGGTCTCTCCAGGCTGAGATTCAAGGCTGCAATGAGCAGGGTGTGGCTGGGGAGCAAGTGGCCCCCCCCGCTTTAAGAAGTGTCCGGCGCCAGTGTGTCTGTGCTCCCTCGCTAACTGGCAGCAGCTGCGCTGCGCTCGTGCGCTGAGTTAGCGCCTCACTCCTAGGCCTTTGCGCCTTAAGAGAGGTGTGCAGCGCCTAATTTAGCGCTCCACTCACCTCCCGGGGCGGTAAAAGTGAAGTTTCCTGTCAGTGCCGATAATTAGCGCCAGGCGCTAATATTTGCGCGCGGACGATATTTGCGCCCCAAATGGGGCGCGACCTAATTTCTACCCCCAACAGTTTTATTTGAAATCACAAGCTTTCGGAGCTATCGATTGCTCCTTCCTCAGGTGAAGGAAGGAGCAATCGATAGCTCCGAAAGCTTGTGATTTCAAATAAAACTGTTGGACTATAACCTGGTGTTGTGCGACCTCTCAATTTTGTCCACCCCAGTCCAACACCGGCATCTCCGCATCATGACTTCTATGAGATAGCCAGTTACTTATCCAATCGGCCAAATTTCCCTCTATCCCACAACTCCTTACTTTCTTCATGAGACGACCATGGGGAACCTTATCAAACGCCTTACTAAAATCCATGTATACGACATCAACTGCTCTACCTTCATCTACACACTTAGTTACCTCCTCAAAGAATTCAATCAAATTTGTTAGGCAAGACTTACCCTTCACGAATCCGTGTTGACTATCCCTGATTAAGTTGCCCCTTTCCAAATGGTCATAAATCCTATCCCTCAGGACCTTTTCCATTATCTTACCAACCACTGAAGTAAGACTAACCGGCCTATAATTACCAGGGTCATTCCTATTTCCTTTCTTGAAGAGAGGAACAACATTCGCCACTCTCCAGTCCTCTGGCACCATCCCCGTGAACAGTGAGGACCCAAAGATCAAAGCCAGAGGCTCTGCAATCTCCTCCCTTGCCTCCCAAAGAATCCTAGGATATATCCCATCTGGCCCAGGGGACTTATCGACCCTCAGGTTCTTTAAAATTGCTAAAACCTCTTCCCTCAGAACATCTACCACCTCCAGCCTATCCACCTTTATCACACTCTCATCCTCAAGAACATGGCCCCTCTCCTCGGTGAACACTGACGAAAAGTATTCATTCATCACCTCTCCTATCTCTTCTGACTCCATGCAGAAGTTCCCACTACTGTCCTTGACCGGCCCTACCCTCACCCTGGTCATTCTTTTATTTCTCACATAAGAGTAAAAAGCCTTGGGGTTTTTCTTGATCCGACCCACCAAGGACTTCTCATGCCCCCTCCTAGCTCTCCTAAGCTCTTTTTTTAGCTCATTCCTTGCTACCTTGTACCCCTCAATCGACCCAACTGAACCTTGTTTTCTCATCCTTACATACGCTTCCTTTTTCCTCTTGACTAGACATTCAACCTCTTTTGTGAACCATGGTTCTCTCACTCGGCCATTTTCTCCCTGCCTGACAGGGACATACCTATCAAGGACACGCAGTAATTGCTCCATGAAAAAGCTCCACTTTTCGTTTGTGCCTTTCCCTGATAGTTTCTGCTCCCATCTTATACTCCCTAATTCTTGCCTAATCGCATCATAATTACCCCTCCCCCAATTATAAACCCTGCCCTGCCGTATGGCCCTATCCCTCTCCATTGCAATAGTGAAAGTTACCGAATTGTGGTCACTATCTCCAAAGTGCTCTCCCACATACAAATATTGTGGGCTATCTTTTCCTGTAATGAGGGACACAAGTGGAGTTTGAGTGAGAATGATGGAGTGAGTGTAGGGAATCCATAGCATAGATGCTTAGAAGGAGACAAAGATGGAGTGAGGTGCCAATACCAAGGGCCCTCCCTGTCCGTTTTTTAGTTGTTGTCATTGCATAAAAGTGATAGCGAGTGTGAGGGGTGCATAGTCGAATAGTGAAGTGATTCTGTACCTAGAGAGGGATGGTTAAGCGGGCAAGAGATGTAAGTGTAAAGTGGGATGTGCAGGAGTAGGTTGACAATGCAGAGTGCTGGTGATGAGAGGAGATGGGGAGCAGATTGGGGGTAAGTGTGATGTTATACTCACTTTTCCTGAACGTACCAGGTCATTAAACCTTTTCCTGCACTGGACCCAGGAGCGAGCACACAAAGACCTGGAGCTGACCTCCTCAGTTATTTGCAGCCAGGCTGCTTTGCTTTGCTGAGGAGGCTTCCTCTGACCAGAGGATGGGAAGAGTACCATCTTGTGCCCTCTCACTCCATCCACAAGAGCATGGAGGGAGTCATCATCAAAGCGGGTAGATGCCTTGGCTCTTGCAGCAGTCATGGGTATAGTTGCCAACATGAAAACCAGCAGAAAAGGATGAGAATGAAACAAGGCTGCATGGGCCCCTTAAATTCAACTGGCTGACAGACGTCAGCAGAGGCGAGCAGCAGCCCCGAAAACAATTGGCCCGGTTAAAATTTCAATTTCTGATCGGCTGAAAACGGAGGCGGGACGGGAGCGGGACACACACGGATAAAGCGAGACACACACGGGGCGGAGCGAGACACACACGGGGCGGAGCGGGACACACACGGGGCGGAGCGGGACACACATGGGGCGGAGCGAGACACACACGGGGCGGAGCGTGACACACACGGGGCGGAGCGTGACACACATGGGGCGGAGCGAGACACACACGGGGTGGAGCCAGACACACACGGGGCGGAGCGTGACACACACGGATAAAGCGAGACACACACGGGGTGGAGCGAGACACACACGGGGTGGAGGGGGACACACATGGGGCGGAGCGTGACACACACGGGGCGGAGCGTGACACACACGGGGCAGAGCGAGACACACACGGGGCGGAGGGGGACACACACGGGGCAGAGCGAGACACACATGGGGTGGAGCGAGACACACACGGGGCGGAGGGGGACACACATGGGGTGGAGCGAGATACACATGGGGCAGAGCGAGACACATGGGGTGGAGCGAGACACACACGGGGCGGAGCGAGACACACACGGGGTGGAGCGAGACACACATGGGGTGGAGCGAGACACACATGGGGTGGAGCGAGATACACATGGGGTGGAGCGAGATACACATGGGGCGGAGCGAGACACATGGGGTGGAGCGAGACACACACAGGGCGGAGCGAGACACACACGGGGCGGAGCGAGATACACATGGGGCGGAGCGAGACACACATGGGGCGGAGCGAGACACACATGGGGCGGAGCGAGACACACATGGGGCGGAGCGAGACACACATGGGGCGGAGCAGGACACACATGGGGCGGAGCGAGACACACATGGGGCGGAGCGAGACACACATGGGGCGGAGCGAGACACACACGGGGCGGAGCGAGACACACACGGGGTGGAGCGAGACACACACGGGGTGGAGCGAGACACACATGGGGCGGAGCAGGACACACACGGGGCGGAGCAGGACACACATGGGGTGGAGCGAGACACACACGGGGCGGAGCGAGACACACACGGGGCGGAGCGGGGCACATGGGGCGGAGCGAGACACACATGGGGCGGAGCGAGACACACATGGGGCGGAGCGAGATACACAGGGGGCGGAGCGAGACACACAGGGGGCGGAGCGAGACACATGGGGCGGAGCGAGACACACATGGGGCGGAGCGAGACACACACGGGGCGGAGCGAGACACACACGGGGCGGAGCAGGACACACATGAGGCGGAGCGAGATACACATGGGGCGGAGCGAGACACACATGGGGCGGAGCGAGACACACACGGGGTGAGCGAGCGAGACACACACGGGGTGAGCGAGCGAGACACACACGGGGTGGAGCGAGACACACACGGGGTGGAGCGAGACACACGGGGCGGAGCGAGACACACATGGGGCGGAGCGAGACACACATGGGGCGGAGTGCGACACACGAGGCGGAGCAGGACACACATGAGGCGGAGCGAGACACACATGGGGCGGAGCGAGACACACACGGGGTGGAGCGAGACACACATGGGGCGGAGCAGGACACACACGGGGCGGAGCAGGACACACATGGGGTGGAGCGAGACACACACGGGGCGGAGCGAGACACACACGGGGTGGAGCGGGGCACATGGGGCGGAGCGAGACACACATGGGGCGGAGCGAGACACACATGGGGCGGAGCGAGATACACAGGGGGCGGAGCGAGACACACAGGGGGCGGAGCGAGACACATGGGGCGGAGCGAGACACACATGGGGCGGAGCGAGACACACACGGGGCGGAGCGAGACACACACGGGGCGGAGCAGGACACACATGAGGCGGAGCGAGATACACATGGGGCGGAGCGAGACACACATGGGGCGGAGCGAGACACACACGGGGTGGAGCGAGACACACACGGGGTGGAGCGAGACACACACGGGGTGGAGCGAGACACACGGGGCGGAGCGAGACACACATGGGGCGGAGCGAGACACACATGGGGCGGAGTGCGACACACATGAGGCGGAGCAGGACACACATGAGGCGGAGCGAGACACACATGGGGCGGAGCGAGACACACACGGGGTGGAGCGAGACACACATGGGGCGGAGCGAGACACACACGGGGCGGAGCGGGACACACATGGGGCGGAGCAGGACACACGGGGCGGAGCGAGACACACATGGGGTGGAGTGGGACACACATGGGGCGGAGCGAGACACATGGGGCAGAGCGAGACACACATAGGGCGGAGCAGGACACACATGGGGCGGAGCAGGACACACATGGGGTGGAGCGAGACACACATGGGGCGGAGCGAGACACACATGGGGTGGAGCGAGACACACATGGGGCGGAGCGAGACACATGGGGCGGAGCGAGACACACACGGGGTGAAGTGGGACACACACGGGGTGGAGCGGGGCACATGGGGCGGAGCGAGACACACACGGGGTGGAGTGGGACACACATGGGGCGGAGCGAGACACACGGGGTGGAGCGGGGCACACACGGGGCGGAGCGAGACACACACGGGGTGGAGCGGGACACACACGGGGCGGAGCGGGACACACACGGGGTGGAGCGGGGCACATGGGGCAGAGCGAGACACACATGGGGCGGAACGCGACACACATGGGGCAGAGCGAGACACACGGGGCGGAGCGAGACACACGGGGCGGAGCGAGACACACATGAGGCGGAGCAGGACACACATGGGGCGGAGCGAGACACAGGGTCAGGGACAGTGCAGGAGAAGTTCGCACACAACCTGTGCCAGGAGGCTGCCATTGGAGGAGGCCGAGCTCGCCTACGCATTCTTGTCCCATGAAAGAAAGTGTGCTGGCCTTCACGGGCAGAGGAGAGAGTCCTGGCCATGGTGACTGACAACACTAGAGGGGCAATCACGCAGGGTTGCTTCACACCTCATCCTCTTTTTCCCTTCTGACTTCGCTCTCACCCTACATACTCTACATGACAAACTATAGCTTCTTTCACCAGCCACTCACCTTTCTTTGCTCTCTGTTCACACCAAAAGCTAACCCTCGTCATTCTCTTCCATTTCAGGTGCTGAAAATGTGAAAATACTTCTGTCACTTCAGGAAGACGACCTGGCAAGCACCAGTTCAGAGATTGGCACCACGCATACTTTAGAGGGCAAACGAGGCAAGGGGTCTTCACCAGCACAAGTGTACAGGAGCTAGGGTAGAGAGATAGGACGTCACAGGTGCCAGCTCGCCAGAGGGCAAGATTGCATACTAGCTCTGTGGCAGAGGGCACAAACTACTGAAGAAGGCTGATGGACATATACCAGGAAATGCTGAGTGCACTTGTAAGATTCTCAAAATTCACAGATCCCCCAAAACTCGAAGACAAACACTAAGGAAAAAGACTTTGGACTCTTTTTCTAACTATTACAGGTGGTGAAATGCATTGGGCTTAACCGAAGGACATTTTAGTGCAAAAACCGAGATTTGGTATTTTAAAAGACATGCCTGGACTTGTAAGGGAGAAAAGGTTGTAAAGGAAGGTGGGCTCAACCTCTGTAAAGACAGTTTGGATATTGGAGTTAATGGGAACTGTCTGGGGAACCGCATGACCTCGCTGGGAGTTAAATCGGCCCCTATCAGACATTAACATCCTAACAATACCTGAGGAAAATCAGTCTCCACCCCAATTTATAGAGCCCATTAAAGACATGCATAAAACAGATTACTTCTGCCTACTCTATAGAAATCCTAGGCCCAGTCAAGAAACCCAAAACATGAGGACAATTCAATTACAATTAAACAACAGATCGACAGGATGGAGCTATCCTGAAACCACTTCACACATTTACAAACCAGTTACTGTTAACGAGCCCGCCAAAATCTTACAATGACCGGGATTTGATTTGGCATGCAGATAAGGAAGCTTCAATGGGTATAATTAAAGGCCCGTTCTCAACAGTTCAAGTTCGAGTTCTCCAGTACAGGTACACAGTTCAACAGAAACAAGTTCAAGGAGACAAGCAGTTCAACAGTTACACAGCAGCAAGGAATTCAGCAAGCAGTCCGGCAGAAGGCAGTTCCACAGTTCTGCAAGAAGGCAGTTCCACGGCTCTGAAGAAGACAGTTCAACAAGGCGAGGGGGCAACAGAAAGAAGTTCAACAAAGAAGGCCAGCAGCTCCAGAAGTAGGCCGACATGCAAGAAGAGACCAGAGCGACCGCCTCAGTGACCATCGGACACCTCGCGGCAACAAGGGCCTTACGAAACTTTTTACTTAAAAAGACTCTAAACCCTACCTCTAACCAAAGAAAAGTGGGTACTCACCCGATAAATCCAGTGCAGCGAACCCCGAAACTGCGAACCAGCTCAACTGTCAAGGATTCGTTTGGTGAGCATTATCCCTGGTTCTCTAGAGCCCAACTTAGCTAGTGGGATTGGGAGGGGTGAAGTATTCTTCTAATGTTATTTCCCTCGTTTGTACTGAAGTGTTCCCCACTTTTAGAGTGTTAAGAGTGTTTGTGTTGTATTTTACTTTCTGAATAAAGATCAAAGTTCTTGCATCAAACTCAGTTGTCTGCTGCACTTTTTATCACAACCCCCAAATAAGTCCAAGGTCTAGAACCAAGGGAGTGGGAGCGATTCGAACCGCTCAGAAGTCAGAGGTGAAGCTGACACAAACCACCACCCCCTACACACTGGGCAGTCGACCAGTGAGCTTCCAAGCAATGGCCTAGAAATCTGATCGCACCTGGTAACGAGGGGATGGAGTCCACACTGCACATGCCTGTTAGTGTTGAGTCAGGCAGCATGTAATATTGTGGCGGATCGCCACCTAAAACGGGCATAATCCACTCTTCCGTCTGTGGACAAATTTCCAGCACCTTCCCCTTTAAGGCACATTACCTTTAAGGCAGAAGGGGGCGGGGCCTCAGGTTTTACCCAGAGGATTCTGGGAGTTTTGGCAGAGAATTCTGGGAGCACAAGCCTCAGTCATTTTGTGTGCCATGCAGTGAATAAAAGTTTCTTGTTTTCCACATATGGATTCAGCCTCCATTCGTGTTTCGCGGCAGCCTCAACATTGGTGACCCCGACGCTCAGAACGTATTCCGAGCACTGCAATGGCGGACACGAACGCAGTTTCCGTGAAACTGCCGGAGTTTTGGGAAAACCAGCCCGAAGCCTAGTTTCTCCAAGCTGAATCTTGCTTCCGGCTGCGAAATATCACCACAGATGGGACGAAGTACGACTATCTCGTCACATCACTCAGTAGCGCCGCAGTTTCCAAGGTTTGGACAACGCTGCAGAACCCACCAGAGTAAGTGCAAGTACGCACATCTCAGAACAGCGCTCCTTAAAAAATGTACGGCCTCGGCATATCAGCGAAACTGCCACCTCCTCAACCTACCAGGGCTACGCCTGGCCGACGTCGCCTGTGGCCCGACCGCAGTCACGGTCAAGTGCGACATATCCCTATGTCAACCTCGGCCCGTCGTCCCAGCGTCCTGGCGCCGCCGGGTATTCGACATTCTCCACAACCTCTCCCACCCCGGCGCCCGCGCATCCCTCAAATTGGTAGCCAACTGCTTTGTCTGGCGCGGCCTTCGCAAGGATGTGCGTACTTGGGCCAACTCCTGCCTAGCCTGCCAACGGGCCAAGGTACAGCAACACACGAAAGCACCCCTCGAGGAGTTTACCGTCCCCTCGCGGAGATTCGACCACATCCACGTGGACATCGTCGGGCCCCTGCCGCCGTCACAAGGCCACACGCACTTGCTGACCATCGTTGACCGCACCACACGCTGGCCTGAGGCAATTCCACTGACCTCTACCACCACCGCCGACATCGCCAGTGCCTTCGTCAGCACCTGGGTCGCACGGTTCGGCGTCCCCTACGACATGACATCGGACAGAGGTCCACAATTTACCTCTGAACTCTGGACCGCCGTCGCACGCAATCTCGGGGTGACCATTCACCGCACCACAGCATACCACCCCCAAGCCAACAGACTGTGTGAGCGGTTCCACAGATCCTTGAAGGCATCTCTTCGAGCCAGCCTCCAAGACGGCGCCTGGACCGACCAACTTCCGTGGGTCCTCCTCGGCCTGCGCACCGCGGTTAAAGAAGACCTCCACGCATCGGTAACAGAGCTCGTGTACGGTCAGCCGCTGCGCATACCCGGCGATTTCCTGCCCACTGCCACGACACCCTGGTCAGCCGACCAGCAACGCCACGACTTCGCCTCACCGGCGCTGCAGTTCGCCCCGGTGCCCATTGCCCGACACGGCGAATCCACCTCACACGTCCCACTAAGCCTGCACCATGCACGGTTTGTTTTCGTCCGGCATGACGCCCACCGCGGACCCCTTCAACCCCCATACGACGGGCCCTACAAGGTGCTACAGGCTGGGGACAAATTTTTCACCCTGCAAGTGGGCGACAGGACCGAAAAAGTGTCGGTTGACCGACTCAAGCCAGCACACTCGGAGCCCGGGGAGCAGGTCCCTGTAGCTCATCCACCTCCACGCAGCCGACCTGCCCTCAAGCCGGTTCACCCGGCTGCTCCACGCCCGGCCGTTGCACGTCCACCGGCGTCCTACAAGAGCCGCTCCGGCCGGCCCATCAGACCGCCGCACCGTCTCGTCCACACCTCCTAAGCGGATTCTGGGGGGAACTGTGTGGCGGATCGCCACCTAAAACGGGCATAATCCACTCTTCCGTCTGTGGACAAATTTCCAGCACCTTCCCCTTTAAGGCACATTACCTTTAAGGCAGAAGGGGGGCGGGGCCTCAGGTTTTACCCAGAGGATTCTGGGAGTTTTTGGCAGAGAATTCTGGGAGCACCAGCCTCAGCCATTTTGTGTGCCATGCAGTGAATAAAAGTTTCTTGTTTTCCACATATGGATTCAGCCTCCATTCGTGTTTCGCGGCAGCCTCAACAATATCCCATATTAACGATCCAGGCGTTCAGCCAGTGCTGCCGATGCTATTCATTGGCTGCACGTCTGTCAGGGGGAGGTGGATAGCAAGCATCTCTGACACAACGTAGAGGCAGCTAGCACCTCTTAAAGGGGAGGTGCACTGTAGCTGTGATGCCAGCAGTGGACAGGAGGAGGACCATCCTCTTCCCCTGAGTGGGCAGGAAGCCCTCCAGGCATCAGCTCCACCGACAGTGGGAGGAGGTCGCAGAGCATGTCAATACCAGGAATTTAGTACCCAGGACATGGCTGCAATGCCAGAAGAAGTACAACGACCTCACTAGAATTGTCAAGGTAAAAATACTGCTCTCTTAGTCTCTGCTCACGCCTCTACTACCTACGGCCTCACTAATCACAGGACTCACAACACTCACAAGACGCCTCTCCCCCCGCTTGCCTTCACTCTCCTACAATCACTGCACCACACTTCACTACTCCTTACACTCACACGCTCACTACTATTACAAACCTCACTTACCCACAACTTACACATTGACGATCAGCTAGTCTACCATGAAAGGCAGATTCTCTAATCACCTCACAAGACTCTCACTAACACACTCCCTTCTTTCTTGCATGAGAAGGTCGCACATAACTCCAGACAGAGGGCTGGCACGAGAAGGAGAAAGAGCCCAACTGCACACCCTCTCCCAACTTGAAGTAAGTCTGCTCGCAATCATGGGCAGAGTGAGAGGCAAGCCCTGACTGGCAACACTGGAGGAAACATTGCGCACTGTTTCTTCATACCTAATCATCTTTATCCCTTCTGACTTCTATGTTACCCCACTCACTCTGCATGCCAATTGCTTTCACCACTCATTCTCTCGCTGTTCATCCTTCATGCCACAAGCTAACTCTTGTCCCTCTCTTTCAGATACTCAGAATGTGGAAGCCCCTGTTCCAGTGGAGGAACAGGAGGGCAGCCTTCCTGAAGATGCACTCTCACTCGATCTGACCCACGCAAGCACCAGCTCAGAGACTGGCACTATGTGGACTTTGGTTATAGTTGTTGGAGGACAATCATCTCAGCCCCAGGACATCGCTACAGGAGTTCCTCCGGGCAGTGTCCTAGGCCCAACCATCTTCAGCTACTTCATCAATGACTTTCCTTCCATCCTAAGGTCAGAAGGGGGGCTTTTCGCTGATGGTTGTACAGTGTTTGGCTCCATTCGCAATTCCTCAGATTATGAAGCAGCCCATGCTGGACTGGACCTGGACAACATCTAGGCTTGGGCTGATAAGTGGCAAGTAGCATTCACACCACACAAGTGCCAGGCAATGACTATCTCCAACAAGAGAGAGTCTAACTACGTCCTCTTGATATTCAATGGTATTACCATTGCCAAATCTCCCACCATCAACATCCTGTGGGTTGCTGTTGACCAGAAAGTCAACTGGACCAGCCACATAAATACTGTGGCTACTAGAGTAGGTCAGAGGCTGGGTATTCTGCGGAAAGTGGCTCACATCCTGACTCCCCAAAGCCTTTCCACCACCTGCAATGCACAAGTCAGGAGTGTAATGGAATACTCATCACTTGTCTGGATGAGTGCAGCTGCAAAAACACTCAAGAAGCTCAACATCACCCAGGACAAAGCAGTCCGCTTTGATTGATAGCCCATCCACCACCTTATACATCCACTCCCTGCACCACTGCGCACTGTGACTGTGTGTAATATGCACAGGATACACCAAGGTTTCTTCGGCAGCACCTCCCAAACCCGCAACCTCTACCACCTAGAAGGACAAGGGCAGCAGGTGCATGGGAACACCACCACATCCAAGTTCCCCTCCAAGTCACACATCATCCTGACTTGGCAATATCGCCGTTCCTTCATTGTCACTGGGTCAAAATCCTGGAACTCCCTACTTAACAGCACTGTGGGAGTACCATCACCACACGGACAGCAATGTGAGAATACTCTTCACTTGTCTGGATGAGTGCAGCTGCAACAGTACTCATGAAGATCGACACCATCCAGGACAAAGTACTCCACTTGATCGGCATCCCATTCACTACCTTTAAACATCCACTACCAATTAAAATATCAAGGAACATAAAACAAAATAGTAAAATATTTTATAGGCACATCAATAAAAAGAAGGTAGTGATGGGAATAGGCCATTAAGGGATAGTCAGGAAAATACCACAGGTAACGATAGGGAGATGGCAGAAATATTAAATAATTATTTTGCTTCAGTATTTACCTAGGGAGATAGAACAGGCAGACATGACATAGAAACATAGAAACATAGAAAATAGGTACAGGAGTAGACCATTCGGTCCTTCGAGCCTGCACCGCCATTCAATGCGTTCATGGCTGAACATGCTACCTCAGTACCCCATTCCTGCTTTCTCGCCATACCCCTTGATCCCCCTAGTTGTGAGTGTTATATCTAACTCCCTTTTGAATATATTTAGCGAACTGGCCTCAACAACCTTCTGTGGAAGAGAATTCCATAGATTCACCACTCTCTGGGTGAAGAAGTTCCTCCTCAGCTCAGTCTTAAATGGCTTCCCCTTAATCCTTAGAGTGTGACCCCTGGTTCTAGTTTTCCCTAACATTGGGAACATTCTGCCCGCATCTAATTTGTCTAAACCAGTCAGGATTTTAAATGTCTCTATAAGATACCCCCTCATTCTTCTGAACTCCAGAGGATACAAGTTCAGTTGACCCAATCTTTCTTGATATGTCAGTCCGGCCATCCCAGGAATCAATCTAGTGAACCTTCGCTGCACTCCCTCAATAGCAAGAATGTCCTTCCTTAAGTTAGGAGACCAAAACTGCGCACAATACTCCAGGTGTGGCCTCACCAAGGCCCTGTACAACTGCAGCATCACCTCCCTACTCCTGTACTCAAATCCCCTTACTATGAAGGCCATCATTCCGTTTGCTTTCTTGACTGCCTGCTGCACTTGCATTCCCACCTTCAGTGACTGATGTACCATGACACCCAGGTCTCGTTGCACCTCCCCTTTCCCTAATCTGCCACCATTCAGGTAATAGTCCGCCTCTCTATTTTTACCACCAAAGTGGATAACCTCACATTTATCCACATTGTACTTCATCTGCCATACATTTGCCCATTCACCCAACCTGTCCAAGTCACTCTGTAGCCTCCTAGCTTCCTCCTCATTGTTCACACTGCCTCCCAATTTAGTGTCATCCGCAAATTTGGAGATCTTACAATTAATCCCTTCGTCCAAATCATTAATATATAATGTAAACAGCTGGGGTCCCAGCACCGAACCCTGCGGTACCCCGCTGGTCACTGCCTGCCATTCTGAAAAGTACCCATTTACTCCTACTCTTTGTTTCCTGTGTGCCAACCAGTTCTCAATCCACGTCAACACATTACCCCCAATCCCATGTGCTTTAACTTTGCTCACCAATCTCTTGTGTGGGACCTTGTCGAAGGCCTTCTGAAAGTCCAAATACACCACATGTACTGGTTCCCCCCTGTCCACCCTATTGGAAACATCCTCAAAAAATTCCAGAAGATTTGTCAAGCATGATTTCCCTTTCACAAATCCATGCTGACTTGGACCTATCATGTCGCCACTTTCCAAATGGTCTGTTATGACATCTTTAATAATTGCTTCCATCATTTTACCCACGACCGATGTCAGGCTGACCGGTCTATATTCCCTGCTTTCTCCCTCCCTCCTTTTTTAAAAAGAGGGGTTACATTGGCCACCCTCCACTCCATCGGAACTGATCCAGAGTCTAAGGAATGTTGGAAAGTGATCGTCAATGCATCCACTATTTCCAAGGCCGCCTCCTTAAGTACTCTGGGATGCAGACCATCAGGCCCCGGGGATTTTTCAGCCTTCAGTCCCATCAATTTCCCCAATACCTTTTCCCGACTAATAAGGATTTCCCTCAGCTCCTCCCTCTTACCAGATCCTCTGACCCCTTTTATTTCCGGCAGGTTGTGTGTGTCCTCCACAGTAAACACCGAACCAAAGTACTTGTTCAATTGATCGTCCATTTCCTTGTTCCCCATTACGACTTCCCCTGTTTCCGACTGCAGGGGACCTACGTTTGTTTTTACTAACCTCTTTCTTTTTACATATTTATAGAAGCTTTTGCAGTCCATTTTAATGTTCTCTGCAAGCTTCCTTTCATATTTTATTTTCCCTGCCCTAATCAAACTCTTCGTCCTCCTCTGCTGAGTTTTGAAGTTGTCCCAGTCCCCGGGTTTGCTGCTACTTCTGGCCAATTTGTATGCAACTTCCTTGGTTTTAATACTATCCCTGATTTCCCTTGTTAGCCATGGTTGAGCCACCTTCCCTTTTTTATTTTTACGCCAGACCGGGATGTACAATTGTTGTAGTTCATCCATGCGATCTCTAAATGTCTGCCATTGCCCTTCCACTGATAGCCCCTTAAATATCGCTTGCCAATTTAACCTCGCCAATTCACGCCTCATACCCTCAAAGTTGCCCTTATTTAAGTTCTGGACCATGGTCTCTGACTTAACTGTTTCCTTCTCCATCCTAATGTAGAACTCCACCATACTATGGTCACTCTTCCCCAGGGGGCCTCGTACCACAAGATTGCTGATTAGTCCTTCCTCATTACACAACACCCAGTCCAGGATGGCCTCCCCTCGAGTTGGTTCCTCAACATATTGGTTTAGGAAACTGTGGTAACACTTTTCAGCTTCCTGTATGACATCACTTCCTGTAATCAGTCCAGGATAAATACTGGACTGATCAGTTAGCTCTGGAAGAGGCATAGGGTAAGACCTCTTTTGTATGCAGCACCGTTTTAAGTTGATTAAAGCTTACATTAAGTTTACCACGCGTAAGGCTCATTCTTACGACAATTTAATCAACTTTGGAAAAACTTCGCACTCAAACTTTTTGGACGAACTCGGAGCTAAGGATCCAGGGAATCACCCATCATGGAAAACATCCTTAAACCATCGCGTCTTGACTTGGACCCAAACACCCCAGCAGCCGGTAAGGTGTGGAAACACTGGTATCGCACGTTTGAGAATTTTCTTGAGTATTGCAAAGCTGATGATAACTCAAAGTTGTGGATACTCATCAACTGTGTCACCCCGAATGTATTTCAGTATGTGGAAGACTGGGACAGTTATGAGGAGGCAATTCAGACGCTTAAGAGACTATATACTAAGACACCGAATGAGGTCTATGCTAGACATCTACTAGCTACAGCCCAACAAGGGCCGGAGGAATCCATTGATAAATTCCTCCAAGAGCTTCGCAGACTTAGTATGGACTGTAACTTTCGGGCAGCCTCAGCTGAGCTATACCGCGAAGAAATGATCCGTGATGCGTTCATCTGCGGGCTTGCCTCCCCATTTATACGCCAGCGTCTACTGGAAAGTAAGACACTTGAGCTGCAGAGAGCTTATGACCTGGCTTGCTCTCTAGATCTGGCAAAAAGAAATGCAGACCTTTTTACAGTGCCCAGACCTCGGTCTGCTGCCTTAACTACAGTCAGGCAATTTAAGAGGCCACAGGTGAACTCTATTAGGGAGGACTTTATCCCTGACGATCGATCTGATGACTTCACTGATGAAGAGGATGATGACCCCACTGTGGCAGCCTCTTGGCAATCTAAGAAATGCTTTTTCTGTGGTGATGAGTTTCACCCTCGGAGATTCTGCCCTGCTCGCAATGCGTTTTGCAGTCATTGCAACAAAAAGGGTCATTTTGTAAAGGTTTGCCTATCAAGAGCCTCTACGAGGGCTTATCAAGCTAAGTCCTACCGAACTGCCCCAGTAAGGGCCTATCAGGATGTTCCAACTAAAAACTATCGTGCTTCCTCTCGGGTTTTTTCTCGAAGAAACACACCTAGAATTTCAGCCACTCTTTGTGCAACGACACCAATTACAGCTGCTTGTCCTCAGAATCTATTCCATGCAGCTACAAAAGCATCAATTAATGGACATACTTTAGATGCCTTAATTGACTCAGGTAGCACTGATAGTTTCATTAGGGAACAGACTGTTGCACAGTTAAAGCTACATGTTTTTCCATCGGACCAGGCAGTTGCGATGGCTCAGTCATCACTTAATACCAGAATTTCTGGCTTCTGTGTAGTTGAAATAATGCTTAAAGGTCACAGGTATCCCTCCACCCGGCTTTCGGTGCTCAAGGACTTATGTAGTGATCTTATCTTAGGGCTGGATTTTCAAAAGCAGCATAAGAAGCTTACCATTGAGTTCGGCGGATCCAAACCTGAACTCACTATTTCTAATATACGACCTCGATTACCGTTCTGTGCCTTGTCAGCAGCTTCACTGGATGAACCCTCACTGTTTGCCAGTATCCCTCCTCGATGCAAACCGATTATAACAAAGTCACGCCGTTTCAGTCAGGAAGACCAGTCTTTTATTGCGGCTGAGATTTCTCGGCTTTTAGCAGAGGATATCATCGAGCCTTGTTCGTCGCCATGGCGCGCCCAGGTCGTTATTGTTAAGAACCCTCTACAACCTCACAAGAAACGGCTGTGCATTGACTATTCACAGACCATCAATCAGTATACGGACTTGGACGCATACCCATTGCCGCGCATCGATGATATGGTTAATAAATTGGCTGAGTACACGGTGTTCTCGACTTATGATCTGAAAAGCGCCTATCATCAGGTACCCTTGAAGGTCTCAGACAAGCAGTATACAGCCTTTGAAGCCAATGGGCGGCTGTATCAATTTCGTCGCCTCCCCTTTGGGGTCACTAATGGAGTGGCTGTCTTCCAGCGAGCAATGGATGACCTGGTCAAACAGGAAGACTTGAAGGATACGTTTCCTTATCTGGACAATATTACTGTCGCAGGTCGCAATCAGCAGGAACATGACGCCAATCTCCAACGATTTTGGGATGCACTCCAGCACCGTAATTTGACATTGAATGCGGCTAAATCCATTGAGTCACAACCAACTATCAACATCCTTGGCTATTGTGTGGGCAATGGCATCATTAAACCTGACCCTGAAAGGCTTCGCCCACTCCAAGAACTCCCGCCACCTAAGAATCCGGCCTCCTTGCGCCGGGCCCTCGGCCTGTTTGCATACTATGCGAAATGGATTCCTAACTTCTCGGACCGAATCCAACCTCTACTGAAGGCCAGCACATTCCCACTAGACACAACGGCTGTTGCAGCCTTTAACCTCCTGAAAAAGCAGTTGGAGAAAGCGGCTCTTCACTCCATCGATGAGAGTCTTCCTTTCGTGGTTGAGTGTGATGCCTCGGAGGTGGCAATCTCAGCCACTCTGAATCAGGAAGGTCGTCCGGTGGCATTTTTGTCCAGGACTTTTCAAGGGGCTGAGCTACATTATCCTCCAGTCGAGAAAGAAGCTACAGCCATCATAGAGGCAGTACGGAAGTGGAGTCATCTCCTGGCTCGCCAGCACTTTACCTTAATCACGGACCAGCGATCGGTCGCCTTCATGCTCGATAATCGAAAACGGACCAAAATTAAAAATAATAAAATCCAGCTTTGGCGGCTGGAATTGGCCTCTTTTGGTTACACCATCCACTATCGACCTGGCAAGGAGAATGTGGCTCCGGACACCCTCACACGAGCATTCTGCTCCGCCATGGCACCCTCTACGCTCGTAGACATCCATGATGGGTTGTGTCATCCAGGCGTTACTCGCATGCTGCACTTCGTGCGGTCCCGAAATCTCCCATTCTCTACCGGGGATGTAAAGAAGATGTGCTCGGACTGCAGAGTCTGTGCGGAATTGAAACCTCGGTTTTTCCGCCCCTCGGGTGGTATACTCATACATGCGACCCAGCCAATGCAAAGGCTTAGCATCGATTTTAAGGGGCCGTTGCCCTCTTCGACTCGCAACACTTATCTATTAACAATGGTTGATGAGTATTCTCGTTTTCCGTTTGCCTTTCCCTGCCCCAATATGCTGACAACCACGGTTATCAGCTGCCTTGAACAGGTATTTGCTTTCTGTGGCATGGCATCCTATGTTCATTCAGATCGGGGCCCTTCTTTTATGTCGGGAGAACTCAAGGCCTATCTCTCGGAACGGGGTATTGCTGCCAGCAAAACGACGCCTTATCATCCGGTTGGGAATGGGCAAGTCGAGCGTTTTAACGCTATCATCTGGAATGCGGTACGTCTGGCTTTGAGATCTCGGGGCCTACCCAACCAGCATTGGGAAGCAGTACTTCCAGACGCATTACACTCCACACGGTCCCTCCTTTCGACCGCCACAAATACGACGCCTCATGAACGGTTCTTCCGATTTCAGCGTCGCTCATCCTATGGGACATCTCTCCCGTCGTGGCTGACTGCACCGGGACCAGTGCTACTCCGAAGATATGTCCGGGCGTCTAAGAATGACCCCCTGGTAGATGAGGTTGAGCTCACTGACGTCAACCCTACCTACGCCTATATTCGGTATCCTGACGGTCGGGAATCTACCGTGTCATTGCGGGATCTGGCTCCCTGCCCGCCGAAACATAGAGGGACACCAGGGGATGATATTGTACCAGGCACATCTCTGGGCTTGCCAGGTGCCTCTCATCATGATCGGGATCTGACGCCGGCTGGTACCTCACTCCAGCGTGCCGACCTGGGGCAGACTGACTATGAGCCCGTCGGGGCTCGCACGCGCAGCCACGATCAACCCTGTACCGTACGCTCAGAAACGGATCTGCCACAGCCCTGCCCGACACCCATTCGGGTACCAGTACACAGTCAGGATCGTTCTGACCCCTCACAGAGCGGGCTGGAGCACTCGGACTCTGGTCCATGGCCCGCAGCGGGTAAACGGGCTAGGGGCCCTCTACCGCTACGAGAACCCAAACGGGTGCGGCTCTCCCTCATCCAACGGCTACGAAATGGAGGGAGCATTCCGGCCTCCTAATCTTTTGGGGGGGGAGAATGTGGTAACACTTTTCAGCTTCCTGTATGACATCACTTCCTGTAATCAGTCCAGGATAAATACTGGACTGATCAGTTAGCTCTGGAAGAGGCATAGGGTAAGACCTCTTTTGTATGCAGCACCGTTTTAAGTTGATTAAAGCTTACATTAAGTTTACCACGCGTAAGGCTCATTCTTACGACAGAAACCATCCCTTAAACACTCCAGGAAATCCTCCTCCACCGTATTGCTTCCAGTTTGAGTAGCCCAATCTATATGCATATTAAAGTCACCCATGATAACTGCCGTGCCTTTTTTGCACGCACCTCTGATTTCCTGTTTCATACCCTCCCCCACCTCACTACTGCTGTTTGGAGGTCTGTACACAACTCCCACTAACGTTTTCTGCCCTTTGGTGTTCTGCAGCTCAACCCATATTGATTCCACATCCTCCAAGCTGATGTCCTTCCTAGCTATTGCATTAATCTCCTCTTTAACCAGCAATGCTACCCCACCCCCTTTTCCTTTTGTTCTATCCTTTCTGAATGTTGAATACCCCTGGATGTTCAGTTCCCAGCCTTGATTGTTCTGGAGCCACGTCTCTGTAATCCCAATCACATCGTATCCGTTAACATCTATTTGCACAGTCAATTCATGCACCTTATTACGGATACTCCTTGCATTAAGACACAGAGCCTTTAGGCTTGTTTTATTAACATCCTTTGTCCTTTTAGACTTATGATTTAGTATGGCCCTTTGTGTTTCTTGCCTTTGTTTACTCGGCCTTCCCCTATTGTTTCTCACCCTACTAACATTTGTTTCTGACTGCATATTACTTCCCCCTGTTTCGCTACATAGGTTCCCATTCCCCTGCCATATTAGTTTAAATCCTCCCGAACTGCTTTATCAAATATTACCCCGAGGACATCGGTTCCAGTCCTGCCCAAGTGCAGACCGTCCCTTTTGTACAGGTCCCACTTCCCCCAGAACTGGTTCCAATGCCTCAGGAAATTGAATCCCTCCCTCCTGCACCACTGCTCAAGCCACGTATTCAATCTCACTATCCTGTTCTCTCTATTCTGATTAGCACGTGGCCCTGGTAGCAATCCAGAGATTACTACCTTAGAGGTCCTACTTTTTAATTTAGCTCCTAGCTCCCTAAATTCTGCTTGTAGGACCTCTTCCCGCTTTTTACCTATATCGTTGGTACCTACATGCACCACGACAGCTGGCTGTTCACCCTCCCTCTTCAGAATGTTCTGCAGCCGCTCCGAGACATCCTTGACCCTTGCACCAGGGAGGTAACATGATGAGATTAGTAATGAGATAAGTGCATTTAAAATAAAAAAGGGGATATATTAAATAAAGTAATCAAACTCAAAGAGGATAAGACCCCTGGTCCAGATGGATTGCATCCATGCATTTTAATAGAATCTAGGGAAGAGACCACAGAGGCATATTTAATAATTCATTAGAAAAAGGTATAGTGCCAGAGGACTGGCGGATAGCTAACGTAATACCGATATTTAAGAAGGGGGCTAGAACATTTCCAGGGAATTATAGACCAGTCATCTTAACATCAGTGGTAGGAAAAATAATGGAATGCCTACTAAAGGAGAAAATAGAAGAACATCTAGAAACCAAGGGGGAGAAATTCGTATCGCCCCGTTTGGGGCACAATTATCGGTCGGGCGCAAAGTTTAGCGCCTGGTGCAAATTATCACCTCTGACTGCTGCTTGACTTCTATCGCTCCTGGAGGTGATTGGAGCGCTTAATCAGGCGCTACACACCTCTCTTAAGGCGCTAACGCCGAGGAGCGAGGCACTACCTCAGAGCGCTGGCGAAGCTCATGTGATGTCAGTCAGCAATGGAACACACACACACTGGCAGTCAGCCAGTTCTTAAAGGGGAGGGTCGATCTTGCTCTCCATCCACACCCCGCTCATTGCAGCCTTGAATCTCGGCCTGGAGAGACCTGTACATCAAATCTGCTGGAAAGAACAATGGAGAGGCCCAGGGAAAGAGCTGAGAGTGCAGCCCCTATGCTCTCTTCTAAATCGATGCAAGTAAGGTCAAATCAAAATGAACCTGCAAAGTGCTGCTCAGTACCCAAAACTCCTTCACACAGCGTTGAATCTCTCCAGAAGTCTCTCTCTCTCTCTCTCTCAGAATGCGTGGTGCAAAAATGTCGCTGACAAAAAAAGTCAGGAAGCGGCCGCCTTTAAATAGCGCTCCCCCAGTCCCTTCCTGACTGCAAAACGCTCCCCTCAACCTGTCGTTGCTAGCGGCAGGCGGTAAGACGGGGGCGCTACTCAATATCCGGTCCGTGGCGCTACTGGGACGTTGCACGCTCGACTGACGTCACGATCTGTGGGCGCAGGAGATTGTGGCGGTAGTGTTTAGCGCTGCTGCAAAATGTCTGGTCAATTTCGCAAGCGGCGCAAACATCGCCGTGCCCAGGCACTAGTTGCTTTGCACCCCATTAGCGCCCTCTTAGGGCGCTAACGGGAGGCGCAAAGCAACTGAATTTTTCCCCCCAAAAATATAATAATGAATAGTCAACATGGATTTCAAAAGGGAGTCTTGCTTCACCAACCTTATTGAATTTTTTGAAGAGGTAACTGAGAGAGTAGACAATGGTAATGCAGTAGATGTAATTTATCTAGATTTTCAAAAGTCCTTCGATAAGGTACCCCATAATAAACTGATGAAAAATTCAGAGAATGCGGAGTCGGGGGACAAGTAACAGAATGGATTGCTGGCTGGCTTCAGGACAAAAAGCAGAGAGTGGGAGTAAAGGGTAGCTATTCACAGTGGCAGAAGGTGAGTAGTGATGTTCCACAAGGATCAGTGCTGGGCCCACTGCTGTTCACAATTTATATTAACAATTTAGACTTTGGAATCAAAAACACAATTTCTAAATTTGCGGATGACACCAAATTGGGGGGGATAGTCAATACTGAAGAGGACTGTACAAAATTACAGGAAGACATTAATAAACTTGCAGAATAGGCATATAATTGGCAAATGAAGTTCAACATAGATAAATGTGAGGTATTACATTTTGGTAGGAAGAATAGGAAGGTCACTTATCACTTGGAGGGTGAAAGTCTAGGTGGGGTAGAGGAACAAAGGGATCTAGGAGTAAAATTACACAAATCACTAAAAGTTGTGACACCGGTTAGCAAGGCCATAAAAAATGCAAACCAAGCACTAAGGTTTATTTCTAGAGGGATAGAATTGAAAAGTAGGAAGTTATGCTAAACCTGTATTGAACCTTGGTTAGACCATACTTGGAGTATTGTGTACAGTTCTGGTCGCCATATTATAAAAAGGATGCACTGGAGAGGGTGCAGAGAAGATTTACAAGGATGATACCAGAAATGCAAGGGTATACATATCAGGAAAGGATGAACAGGCTGGGTCTCTTTTCTCTTGAACAAAGAAGGCTGAGGGGTGACCTAATAGAGGCCTTTAAAATTATGAAAAATTTTGATAGAGTGGATACAGAGAGAATGTTTCCACTTGTGGGGAAGAGCATAACTAGAGGCCGTCAATATAAGATAATCACCAAGAAATCCAATAGGAAATTCAGAAGAAACTTCTTTACCCAGAGAGTGGTGAGAATGTAGAACTCGCTACCACAGGGTGAAAGTGAATAGTACAGATGCATTTAAGGGGAGGCTAGATGAGCATATGAGGGAGAAGGGAATAGAGGGTTATGCTGATAGATTTAGATGAGGAAAGACGGGAGGAGGCTCGAGTGGAGCATAAATGCCAGCATGGACTGGTTGGGCCGAATGGTCTGTTTCTGTGCCGTATATCCTGTGTAATCCTATGTAATGTAATGTAATCCACTCCCTCTACCTTGTCAGCGATACCCATATCCCGAGAATGAATAATTAAAAAAAGCTATTATATTGTTGCACTGTTGCATTATTTTGGAATAATTTACCTCTACCTTATAAAACTATCAGAAAACAACTATTCCTTTAAGTGTCATGTTTACATAAAGGTCTGCATGCACATAACTCAGTATATCTCAGTTTGAAATTGTAAGTTAGGCTTTTAGACATGACGGAAAATCCAGATTGCCTTTCTTCCTTACTATTTTGCACTATCTTCTATTTTGAGAAATAACTACATTTATTTATTTAGAAACATAGAAAAATAGGAGCAGGAATAGGCCATTCGGCCCTTCGAGCCTGCTCCACCATTCAATATGACCATGGCTGATCCTCTATCTCAATACCATATTCCCACTCTCTCCCCATACCCCTTGATGCCTTTTGTGTCTAGAAATCTATCAATCTCCTTCTTAAATATATTCAGTGACTTGGCCTCCACAGCCTTCTGTGGTCGAGAATTCCACAGGTTCACCACCCTCCGAGTAAAGAAATTTCTCCTCATCGCAGTCCTAAATGTCCTACCCTGTATCCTGAGACTGTGACCCTTCGTTCTAGATCCCCCCAGCCAGGGGAAACATCCTCCCTGCATCCAGTCTGTCTAGCCCTGTCAGAATTTTATACGTTTCAATTAGTTTTTCTCTCCCTCCTTTTTTAAATAGTGGGGTTGCATTTGCCACCCTCCAATCTGCAGGAACTGTTCCATAATCTATAGAATTTTGGAAGGTGACAACCAATGCATCCATTATTTCCATGGCTACCTCTTTTAGTACTCTGGGATGCAGATTATCAGGCCCTGGGGATTTATTGGCTTTCAGTCCCATTAATTTCTCCAGCACTATTTTTTTACTAATACTAATTTCCTTTAATTCCTCCTTCTCACTAGACCCTTGGTTCCTTAGCATTTCTGGGAAGTTATTTGTGTTCTCTTCCGTGAAGACAGAACCAAAGTATTTGTTTAATTGCCTTGCCATTTCCTTGTTCCCCATTATAAATTCTCCCGTTTCTGACTATAAGGGACCTACATTTGTCTTCACTAAACTTTTTCTTTTTACATACTTGTAGAAGCTTTTACAATCCACTTTTATGTTCCTTGCAAGTTTACTCTCATACTCTATTTTTCCCCTCTTAATCAATCTCTTGGTCCTTTTTTGCTGAACTCTAAACTGCTCCCAATTCTCAGGCTTGCTACTTTTTTCTGGCAACTTTATATGACTCCTCTTTGGATCTAATACTATCCTTAATTTCTTTTGTTAGCCATGGTCACTTTTCCTTTTGTGTTTTCATGCATTTGTTCCTTAAATGTTAGCCATTGCCTATCCACCGTCATGCCTTTTAATGAAGCTCCCCAATCTATCATAGCCAACTGACTCCTCATACCTTTGTAGTCTCCTTTATTTAGATTTAGGACCCTAGTTTCAGATTGGACTTCTTCACTTTCCATTTTAATGAAGAATTCTATCATGTTATGGTCACTCTTCCCTAAAGGACCCCGCACAACAAGATTATTAATTAACCCCTTCTCATTGCACAATTCCCAATCTAGGATAGCCTGTTCCCTAGTTGGCTCCTCAACGTACTGGTCTAAAAAAACATCTCGTACACACTCCAGGAATTCATCCTCCACAGTATTATTGCTAATTTGGTTTGGCCAGTCTATATGTAGATTAAAGTCACCCATGATTACTGTAGTACCCTTGTTACATGCATCTCTAATTTCCTGTCTGATGCTGTCCCCTACATTACCACTATTGTTTGGCGGCCTATAGACAACTCCCACCAATGTTTTCTGCCCCTTGGTGCTTCTTAGCTCCACCCAAACTGATTCTACAACTTGATTTTCTGAGCCAATATCCTTTCTCACTATTGCTCTGATTTCATCCTTTACTAACAACGCCACCCCACCTCCTTTTCCTTTTTGCCTGTCCTTCCTAAATATTGAATATCCTTGGATATTCAGCTCTCAGCCTTGGTCACCCTGCAGCCATGTCTCCGTAATCGCAATTATATCGTATCCGTTTACATCTACTTGCGCTGTTAATTCATCTACCTTATTACGAATGCTTCGTGCATTCAGATACAGTGCCCTTAGATTTGTCTTTTTAACATTTTTAGACATCTTAACATTTTTTTTGTACTATGGCCCTATTTGTCTTATTACCATTTTTTCTTACCCGGACCCTATTTGTTAGTGCACTCCTTTGTTTGTACGCTCTGTCCCTTCCTGACACAATCTGGTTATCCTTACCCCAATCACTTTCCTGCACTGCTTCCTTGTCTTTTCTCTTTAGCATTCTAGATTTCTCTCCACCGGGACCCCCCCCCCCCCCCACCCCCTTATTTAGTTTAAAGCCCTATCTACCTCCCTAGTTATTCGATTCGCTAGAACTCTGGTCCCAGCATGGTTCAGGTGTAGTCCGCCCCAACGGAACAGTACTAGTGCCAGTGCCCCACGAATCGAAACCCACTTCTCCCACACCAATCTTTGAGCCAAGCATTCACCTCCCTGATCCTATTGACCCTATACCAATTTGCTCGTGGCTCCGGTAATAATCCAGAGATTATGACCTTTGTGGTTCTGCTTTTTAATTCAGTCCCTAGCTGCTCAAACTCACTCAGCAGAATATCTTTCTTTGTCCTACCTATGTCATTGGTACCTACGTGGACCATGACAGCTGGATCCTCCCCCTCCCACTCCAAGTTCTTCTCCAGCCCGGAGGAGATGTCCTTTACCCTGGCAACATAGGTAGGCAACATAGCCTTTGGGACTCACGCTCCTGGCTGCAGAGAACAGTGTCTATCCCCCTAACTATACTGTCGCCTACTATAACCACCTTCCTTTTTACTCCCCCCACTTGAACGGCTTTCTGTACCACGGTGCCATGGTCAGTTTGCTCGTCCTCCCCGCAGTCCCCGCACTTTTCCACAAGGGTTGCAAGAATCTCGAATCTATTGGACAAGTGCAGGGACTGAGGCTCCTGCAATACTACCTCCTGGATCCCCGTACCTGCCTCACTCGCAGTCACACCCTCCTGTCCCTGACCACGTGTCAATTCTAAAGTATTTAATCTAAGGGGGCTGCCTCCTGGAGCAAAAGGTCCAGGTAACTTTCTCCCTCCCTGATGTCTCGCAATGTCTGCAGCTCGGACTCCAGCTCCTCAACTCGGAGCCAAAGTTCCTCGAGCCGCAGACACTTCCCACAGATGTAGTCGCCCTGGATAAAAATGTCCACAAGCTCCCACATATTGCAGCAGCAACACATCTCCTGTTCTCCCATTATTTTGTTTATTAATTAGTTTAGTGTTAATCAAATTATTTACCTCATTTAGTTTATTAAATTAATTAAATTAAGTTTAGTTTTTAAAATTTAGTTATATGTTAACTTAAAACTTAGCCCACAGTCACTACCAAATTTAATTAGTCTTACATTTTTTCAGCATTGTAGACAAAATGCTTGCAAGCAACACACAACATTTTCGGTTTACCAAGTGATGCAAAGCAACTTCCTGAGTTCAATTCTGATAAAGACAAAATAGCTTCTATTTTTGATTGATGCCCAAGTAAATTATTATCAGTCTGACATTTATACTAGTTTCTTGGATATTTCTCACTGATGTTTGTGTGGAAAAATATGATCTGTTTTAATTAAAAAATTGAACAGCACCCCAATCATTTCAGTGGGTTTGTTCTCTCCAATGCTGATGACTCTTCGTGACACTTACTACATGCAATATTTGACCTGCAGCTTTGTTCAGTTGGACAGAAACGACAAGAAGCTATAATGGTAAATGACCTATTACATTCTCGACACTTATAAGTACATTAGAGTTTTCCTTCAATAACAATTGAAGTCTGAAACACCTTGAGAGGAAATGCAACATGAATCAGGAAACCAACTGGAAAGGGGACCAATTACAATGATTAACGAGCTTTGCACTGGAAAAATCTTTTGTAAGGAGGAGCAGAAGTTGGATGAGGAGTCTTACTTCTGAACAAGAAGGCACAGCATTCATTGTTTAAGGTATGTTGGTACTGTAAATTATGTAACAAAACAAATAAGTAGTTGCTAAGGATTTTGAGCGCTACTTAAAGGTATATCACATTTTACTGTTTACTTGCTGCTAGGTGGTTGAAGAGGACTTTTGAAACACATTGGGAGACATTCTGGGACACTTTATCAAGAATTCACCAACACTCTATCAACATTTATTCTGGAAATTTTCTGAGGACTTCACCCAAAAAGACTAAGCGCTGGGCTACTCTACCTTATTGGACACCTTATAGGAGTCACCAGGAGAAAGGGAGTGTTTGGTCATGGGGATCTTGCTAGGGGTCCCCCTTGGTCTGCAGGAGGAATGGGAGGAGGACATGAGACCAGGCAGAGCAGCACCAGAGAGAGAGGAGGGCAAGGTGGACTCCTTCCCCCCTGTGAGTACAGGACATCCCACCTCCTCCACTAGGACCTCCATCATCAGGACCTCCAGTACCGCGTCCGAGAACCTGTGCGCCCTCTCCCTCAGTCTCTGAGCCATCCTGCAACGTGCCACTGTGTGCCAGCCAGCCCACTCCACACCTTCAGTGGAAGAGGGTGCGAGGAACCCACATATACTGCTCCACGAAAATTGTGTCTCATCAGTGCTCGAGTGCTAAACCTGCAGGTCTCTGTTTTAGCACCTCCAGCAAGTTCAGATTATGGTAATCAGCAATTAAACCCCAAAATTGTGTGCTAAAACCAGGCTTTCAAACAGGCTTATTAGCACAGCACCCATTTAGCGTCTGTTTTCACCCTTTCAACAAAGTAACCCCCATGGGGTTTCCCCACACGCTATTGTAGGAAGGGAGTGCCTGGAATTAGTCAGCAGCAGTAGCAAATGATGTCAAAACATATGACAAAAGGACAGACAGGAAGTGTTGTTCCATGCCCTTTTAGCCAGAATGCCTGTTTATAGCTGTGCAAAGTAATTGATATTTCCTGGCATGGTGTTGGAATCGGAATTGCTTTTACAACCTGACATCACATTTATTGTTCAGCAACAGCGACCCGCAGTCCAGCAGCAAGGCAATCTGGATGGGGCCCTGGCATGGGTCATTGTTTGACTGAAATTATTGATGCACTCTGACCAACAGCTGGGTCAGCTGTCGAAAATAAACTCATCTTGTTCTCAATTACAATGAGCAAGAAAGAGGAACACATACTGCCTCTGTTTATTTCATAAATGAGAGGAAGGTTTATTCTATGAATGAGCAAGTCCTCACAATTCACAGCTGGCAAACGTACACGTGCACTTACAAAAGCATACTCAAAATGCAATAAATTATATATCCCACCGTGTTTCCTTGCTATATATTCTACTCCTCTTCTCTTAGGCAGTCCCGCGGAACCGAGGATGACTTGCTTCCACATTAAAAATGAGTTCTCAGGTGACTGATGAGTCCAATGCGGGACCTACAGGGCTGGATTTTCATTGACCCTTGGAGGTGGGTTTGGAGGCGTGTGGGGGGTTAAAATTGCGAAAACTGGTGGGCGGGCACAAGCGCGCCTCCATCCCGCCTCCACGCAATTTTCATTAAATCATGTCTGCTGGTCCCAACTCCGTCCCGCCTCTAAGAGGCGGGATAGGCTGCTAAGGCCCTTAACAAGCATTAAATTGCCTCTATAATGCCATTTTGAAAGGCCTTTGTGATTTTAACCCTTTTTCTACGTGAAGCATGCCTGTTCTGAACCACGAATGTGAAACTTGGCGGGAGCACATTTGGATAGCTGGCTAGTTGGCTGGCTGGCTGGATGAGGAGACATATCTGGGAGTGGTGGTGCAAAAATATCTGGGAGCAGACTTAGGGCTGCTGCTGCTCATTTTGCATCCAGGTCCTCTCACAACAAAGGCCAGGTGGTCTTTGCAGACCTTCAATGCAGCAGCAATGATGACATCATCAGAGGCAACTTTCAGACTGAAAACACTAATTGGGTCACGGGTTCCCACATGCTGGAACTCAATTGCCCAATTAGGTGAAAATCGCATCAATCTCCCACATCCAATTGCAGTCGGGTGGATAACACGAAAAGTGGATGACACGACCCCAACCCGCCCCAGTATCAAAATCCAGCCCACAGTCTCTGTCACAGGTGGGACAGACGGTGGGCGGGGTGCTTGGGTTGACGTGCGCTCCTCGCGCTGCTTGCGCTTGGCTTCCGCTTGCTCCCGGCGAAGAGACTCGAGGTGTTCGGCACCTTCCCGGATGCTTCTCCTCCACTTTGTGCGGTCTTGGGCCAGGGATTCCCAGGTGTCAGTGGAGATGTTGCACTTTTTCAAGGAGGCTTTGAGGGTGTCCTTGAAGCGTTTCCTCTGCTCACCTGGGGCTCTCGTGCCATGTCGGAGCTCCGAGTAGAGCGCTTGTTTTGGGAGTCTCGTATCGAGCATGCGGACGATGTGACCCGTTCATCGGAGCTGATCGAGTGTGGTCAAAGCTTCAATGCTGGGGATGTTGGCCTGAGCGAGAACACTGACGTTGGTGCACCTATCCTGCCAATGGATTTGCATGATCTTGCAGAGGCAGCGTTGGTGGTACCTTGCCAGTGCTTTGAGGTGCCTCCTGTACATGGTCCATGTCTCTGAGGCATACAGGAGGGCGGGTATCACTACTGCTCTGTAGACCATGAGCTTGGTGCCGGGTTTGAGGTCCTGGTCTTCAAACACTCTCTTCCTCAGGCGACCGAAGGCTGCACTGGCACACTGAAGACGGTGTTGGACTTCGTCATCGACGTCTGCCTTGTTGACAGTAGGCTCCCGAGGTATGGAAAGTGGTCCACGTTGTCCAAGGCCTTGTCGTGAATTTTGATAATCGGGGGGCAGTACTGTGTGGCGGGGGCAGGTTGGTAGAGGACCTTTGTCTTATGGATGTTTAGTGTAAGGCCCACGCTCTCGTATGCTTCGGTGAAGGTGTTGACGATGGTTTGGAGTTCGACCTCCGAGTGAGCGCAGATGCAAGCATCGTCTGCATACTGTAATTTGATGACAGAGGATGGGACGACCTTGGATCTGGACTGGAGGCAACGGAGGTTGAACAGTTTCCCGTTAGTTCTGTAAATTAGCTCCACTCCAGCGGGGAGCTTACTGAGGGTGAGATGGAGCATTGCAGCAAGGAAGATCGAGAAGAGCGTTGGTGCGATGACATAGCCTTGCTTGACCCCGGTCCGTATGTGAATTGGGTCTGTGGTGGAACCTTTGGTTAGGATCACGGCTTGCATGTCGTCGTGAAGTAGGTGGAAGATGGTGACAAACTTTTGAGGGCAGCCGAATTTGAGGAGGACACTCCATAATCCCTCACGGTTGATAGTGTCGAAGGCCTTTATGAGGTCAAAGAAGGCCATGTACAGCGGTTGGTGCTGTTCCCTGCATTTCTCTTGTAATTGACGCGCGATGAAGATCATGTCCATTGTGCCCCTTAGTGGGCGGAATCCGCATTGTGATTCTGGGAGGAGCTCTTCGGCCACTGGGAGAAGGCGATTGAGGAGGATCCTTGTGATGACTTTCCTTGTGCCAGTCAGCAGGGAAACTCCTCTGTAATTACCGCAATCGGACTTATCACCTTTCTTGAAGAGAAACTTGGAGCAGATGGAATCCCTGCCGAGGCACTAAAGCATGGCGGAGAAGCACTACTGGCGCGAATTCATGAACTAATTTCTCTTATCTGGAAGGAGGAGAGCATGCCAGGAGATCTCAGATATTCTACTTCTACCACATGAATGAAAGGTAAATGTGTAACCAGTTTTAAATGTACTAAATTATTGTTTTTAAGTATACTGGTATTGAAGCAATTGAATATTTGTTCACTGGGCATGGTGTAGACAATGCAAATCGAAACTGTTAGTAGTTCAACCACAACAACAACAACAGCAACTTGTATTTATGCAGTGCCTTTAACATAGTAAAATGTCCCAAGGCGCTCAACAGGAGCATTTTCAAACAAAATTTGACACCGAGACACACAAGGAGATATTAGGGCAGGTGAAAGAGGTAGGATTTAAGAAGTGTCTTAAAGGAGAAAAGAGAGGCGGAGAGGTTTAGGGAGGGAATTCCAGAGCTTAGGGCCTAGGCAGCAGAAAGCACGGCCACCAATGGTTGAGCGATTATAATCAGGGATGCTCAAGAGGCCAGAATTAGAGGAGCGCAGATATCTCGGGGGGTTGTGGGGCTGGAGGAGATTACAGAGATAGGGAGGGGCGAGGCCATGGAGGGATTTGAAAACAAGGATGAGAATTTTAAATTTGAGGTTGCTTCAGATGCTAATGAGTTAGCATTGATGTTGTTTCCTCATAAACTGCGAATAATAAGCAATTCAATAACTTGTCTCAGATATCTTGTCTCAGTACTCGATAAATGCCTTATGCTCATGTTATTGGAAGGGGTTTGATCTCTTACTGGGTGTGAACAGCCAGAAAATAAATCAGAATCACTGACACCAACAGGCAGTCTGGCTTTTGGAAAGTGGGCACTGCAAAGGTAGTCAACAACAAAAGGCTACAAGAAGGATTGGGTGCTCGCTAGAGGACTTATAAATTAGTTTCAAGTCAAGCAAGACAACTCACTGAAGTGAGGTAGCGTAGTGTGTTCATTATTTTGATATTATTCGTGAAGACACGTTGCATTGGTGAAAATAACTGAATCTGATCATAATTGTTGGTCCGCATGTCCATTGGATGGGAAATAAAGCAGCTTATTGATTCATATCAAGTCTTGTCCCATCAAGTGTTCACTCAGTCAATCTTTGGAAGTTGAAGAGATACACTTACAAAAGACACAAATATCTGATTCAGATCACCATACAATTGTTATACCTCTGGGATATGCTATTTTACAAGAAGATGTCGAGACAATCTAACTAAGGCAAGCTAATGAATTGCTTATTATTTGCAATCTATGAGGAAACAACATCAACGCTATCTCATTAGCATCTGAATTACCATTTGTCCCAGACCCCCTTTTCTTTTATTTGAGGAATATACTAGGCTTTACAACATATCTTAAAGTAGCATTTTTTCCAATCTTTTCTATGGAAAATGGTCAAAAGATCCCTAACCACAACAGTAACATTATTTAGGACTTTTGCAACAAAGGATGGCCCCAGGTGTGCACTATTTCCATTCTATTTGTTTCGTACATTTCTGCTAACCCAGCTACAGCAATGCTTTTTCAGTCATTGGTCAAAATTACAAACATCACAATCCTAATTTTTTACATTAGCAACATTTGTTGCATGACTGAATCCTACACTTTAGCCTTTACAGCCATATGTACACCCCATACCGCAAAATGGAGAGTATTGCTGAACACAGAATAGATCTTCACTATGGCTTTAATTCCAAAGGTGTTGTTGCTCAACACTTCAGTCACTGTCAATAGCTAGCAATAACCTTCTCTGATTCTTTTCATCATCATGCTGACAACATATATAAATCTGCTTGTTTCAATTTCTATTCTACTAGCTTGATATTAATTGATATCACTTGAACTTCTGTCTGTCTTTTCTGGTATTAATGATTACTGCTCAAATTCCTGGTTGAGCAGTTGCAGAAAATAGCATGATTTATAATGCTGATCTTCATGGTGCATTATTACAATGCTGTTGCGAACTAGAATAACAATGGCACTTTGGACAGATCTATCGTCTGGAACAGATAAATTGTAATGCCCATTGCTCCTGAAAAACTAGCTGCTATCAACTTGGGAACTTGATGTGTGAGACAGTAAACTCTCCCAGGCCTTTCAACATGTGATCTTGCTCTCCAGCTCACTCGCTGACAACAGTCTGGTTCTTTAAAAAAACAGACACAATACTAAAAATCTTCATTGCTCCCACATCCTCTTGGCCACTTTTCAAGCCAGCACTTTGACTGGTTTAGTCCAATTAATTATTTGCCTCTTAGAGTTTCTCTTGCTCAGTTCACCATGTCATTGGCAAAGTCCAGGTCAGTAAGGTAAGTGCTGTTCATCAATAGTAAAAGCAACTGCCTGCCAACTAATTGAGTTAATCACGACACTAAATAGCAACACTGGCAGAGCAACTCACACCCAGAGTGATCATGAACAGTTCTCAGATTGAACCATTAACCTTAACACAGCCTTAATTATTCTTCTGTGTAACCGTAGGTAACTTAAATCATTTTCAAAATTTTCTGAAGAGTTTCAGCTTCAAAATCTTCCGGATGGTTGACCAATTAAGGCACTCCACAGCTTTTTTAAAGAAGTTAAATAATTCATATAAAAGGGATGTTGAAATTCCAAATACTAGTTAAAAAAGCAGAAGAGAATCAAATAAATTGAGCAGGTCTTGCGTATGGAGCAAAATTACAAGGTGCAATCGAGCAATTGCGCCTAAATGTGCTCAAAATTGCGCTGATTAGGTTACAGTTCGAGTTTCCACTGAAATTCATTTGCATAATCACAAACGTAAAATCTTCAATGAACCAGTGCAGTCGGGTAGCGTAATAGAACTTAATTGTTTCTTTAATTTTCTTTCCATTAATGTGTTTAAGAGTGGTAACCTGGTGCAGTTTTATTAACACAGCTGAAAATGGGTTTAACACCAAAAATATGCATTTTTAATAAGAGTGTCTAGTCCACCACCTGTGAGTAACTGATTTAAAATCACTGAAAATGACTTTAAAAAAAAACTATACTGAACCATTTAAAAGTTTCATTGGTGTAAACTAGTCAGTTTCTTAGTGAACTACATATTTTTTGAGATGGAAAAAACGTTCAAAACGTGCCTACCAATGCCTCTGCGCCGAAGAAATGAGCGTAGTTTGAAGAGCCTTCCCTAACAAGCACAATCGGCGGAATCTCACAATTTTGACCCAGGGCGCGTGGCCAATTTTGTGGGCGGGGCCTGAACCAGCAAATTGAACCTTGAACCAGCATAATAGATCATGGAAAACACGAACGTAAGTGGTTTTGGGCTTAACTCGCTTACGTTTAAAATTCCCCGATCTTTTGCGCTGGTTCGGCCGATTCCGCCCGGATTGTGCTGATATTACTGTGGTAAATGAGCGGAAACTCTACCCCAAAATATTTTAAAATGTTATTTTAATATTTATTCAGAAACAGTACAATTTAAGAAAATTTATTGACAAGAAGCAGTCAAATTTTTAAGAGGGTCATGATTCTGAGATTGTACACTAATCAAATAAATATGGATAATGCATGAAAATATGGAGGGCAAGGAAGAACAGCAGACAACCAGGGAAAAGAATACTGCAGATCACACAACATGTGCCTTTCCCTGCCCCGGATGCAAAGAGAACATCAAACATATTCAAGGGGAAAACTCTCCACTGGCTGCAGTCATACCTAGACCAAAGGAAGATGGTTGTGGTTGTTGGAGGCCAATTATCTCAGCCCCAGGACATCGCTGCAGGCAGTATCCTAAGTCCAACCATCTTCAGCTGCTTCATCAATGACCTTCCCTCCATCATGAGGTCAGAGGTGGGGATGTTCGCTGATGATTGCACAGTGTTCAGTTCCATTTGTAACTCCTCAGATAATGAAGCAGTCTGAGCCCGCATGCAGCAAGACCTGGATGACAGTCAGGCTTGGGCTGATAAGAGGCAAGTACCATTTGCGCCATACAAGTGCCAGACAATGACCATCTCCAACAAGGTAGTGTCGAGCCACCTCCCCTTGACACTCAATGGGATTACCATCGCTGAATCCCCCACCATCAACAACCTGAGGGTCATCATTGACTAGAAACTTAACTGGACCAGCTACATAAATACTATGGCTGCAAGAGCAGGTTTGAGGCTGGATATTCTGTGGCGAGTGTCTCACCTCCTAACTCCCCAAAGCCTTTCCACCTTCTACAAGACACAAGTCAGGAGTGTGATGGAATACGCTCCACTTGCCTGGATGAGTGCAGCTCCAACAACACTCAAGAAGCTCAACACCATCCAGGACAAAGCAGCCCGCTTGATTGACACCCCATCTACCACTTTAAACATTCACTCCCTCCACTACCGGAGTACCGTGGCTGCAGTGTGTACCATCTACAAGATGCGCTGGTTTCTTTGATAGCACCTCTACCACCTAGAAGGACAAGGGCTGCAGGCGCATGGGAACACCACCACCTTCAAGTTCCCCTCCAAGTCACACACCATCCTGACTTGGAAATTTATCGCCGTTCCTTCATTGTCGCTGGGTCAAAATCCTGGAACTCCCTCCCTAACAGCACTGTGGGAGCACCTTCACTACCCGGACTGCAGTGGTTCAAGAAGGCGGCTCACCACCACCTTCTCAAGGGCAACTAGGGATGGGCAATAATTGCTGGCCTTGCCAGCGACACCCACAGCCCCTGAATGAATAAAAAAATTGGGCCGGATTTTCCGCATCCGTAGGGGCCTCGCAAGTGCCAGTTTCAGGCACGCGAAGCGCATGCGCTGAAAACCGACGCTTGCGATCTGTCAAGAATTCTCTTAGCTGTATTTTGCTGTGTCTTTGATGTAATGCCTTCCTGACTGATTGTATCTCTGCCAAGGTGGTGTGATGGAGGGCAGTCAGAAACACATTGTTCTCTGTCTATATATGCTTTGTATCTGATTTGTATTCCCTCACTTTACCTGACGAAGGAGCAGCGCTCCGAAAGCTCGTGATTTCAAATAAAACTGTTGGACTATAACCTGGTGTTGTGCGACTTCTCATTTTTGTCCACCCCAGTCCAACACCGGCATCTCCGCATCAAGAATTCTCTTGACAGATCATCCGTGTGCCCGGAAAAAGTGCCTCTGCGGGTGGAGAGTTGCGCTTTTTGCATGCTGAAAGGCCATAGAATTCTTATGCCTGGTAAAAGTAGGCATAAGGCCTGCTTTACCAGCTTAAGAGTGTTGAAAAATAGAACAATTAAATTTGATAACTCATTTATAAATTAAAAATACTCTTCAAAAATGTAAGTTTATTTTTAGCCCCGTAAAAACATTTAATTTTTTCTTCAAAAAATTAATTTGTTTAATTTGTTTTAATTAAATGGAATTTTATTTAATTTTAATTATGTAATTTAAAATAAAATGTATTTAATGTTTTAGTGTGTTTTTAAATGTGTTCTGTCCCTACAGACCTGTCAAGAGTATGAAGGGGGATTTCCTTCTTTGATTGGTTCGCCTGGCCCCTGGGATACCTGGGCCTCTGCACATTTCCAACAGGAGAGGCCCAGGATCGCAAGCCTCGGGAACTACCGAACCAGCAGGTAAGTTCGTAGATTTTTTTCCGATCGGAGGCATCGCCCGCAGGAAGCCTCCGATCGGAAATTCAGGGCCAATGATTTCAGTGATCAAGTAAATGTTGGGTAATAGAGGGTTCCTTTTGTGCTGGTAAAATGCTACCTCAAGACCTAATTATGTCCAATCTCACAATATAATCAAGCAGAAAACAGAAGAAAGTGTTCAATGGAACAGCCTGAAGCGTATTGTAGGACTTGGTTCCAAAGTTCATGAAAATGAGGGCACTATTGTAGCAAGGCGACTGCTGTACAGAATGAACTAGCAGGCTGTTTATTAAAAGATTGCCAAAAAAGAGCTTTCTGATGTAAAATCTGCGCAAATACCTGTACCTACATACAAAGACAAATAAGATGTAAACAAAAATGTTTCTACAAATTAAAGGCATCTAATACTCAACTAAACAGAGTTAAGTGTAAGGAATAGCTAAAGAAAACAAAGGCTGCTACTAGATCAGCTAAACGATTAATGGAAAAGAGGATCATAGACAATTGTGGCAGTAATGGGAAGCTTTGTCGGTTATGTGAAGAGTCAGAGAACTATCAAAGACTGTATTAGGCCATTGAAGGATGTTCAGGGACAGATTACGAAGGACTCATGGGGAATGACAGAAATATTAAATGAGTACTTTGTATCAGACTTCACTCTTGAAGATGATGTGCGACTGTTAGAAATTAATGATGATGGAAATAATAAAAATCCTAATATTAATATAGACGAACATCTTGATCCGGAACTTGTGGTCAGTGGTGAATGAATGGCGCTAGCCGTTCATTAGACTTGCACATACCCACAGACTTTCTATGGGCTTTTGTTTGACATCAGTAACAGGAAAGATGCTTGAGGGAATTATTAGGGATGCAATATATGATTGATTGGATAGAGAGGGACATATTATGGACACCCGACATGGCTTCATAAAAAGTCTTACAAATTTGATCGTAATTTTTGAAGAAGGTGGATGAGGGAAGCCGAGTAAACATTGTCTACTTAGACTACCAAAAAGCTTTTGACAACGCAACTGTACATGATTGAAGTCTCTGGTATTAGTGGTGATATATTGAGTTGGATTGAGAACTGGCTGGAAAGACGTAGGCAGAAATTATTTAAAGATGGATTTGGATCTGTTTCGAGACCAGTCACCAGTGGTGTCCCGCAGGGGACCGTTGCTCTTTACTATTTTTATTAATGATCTAGATGTAAGTGTTGGGGGCACGATCTGCAAATTTGCAAATGATACTAAGATCTGTGTGATTTTTAGGACTGTAGACGATGCTTGACAGCTTCAGGCAAGTCTTGATGTGTTGGGGGTTTGGGCTCATGACTAACAAATTATGCTTAATTTGGAAAAGTGCAGTGTTATGCATGTGAGCGGGGTGAATGCTCAACATACATACACCCTTCAGGGAAAAGCATTAAAGAAGGCGGAGAAAGAAAGAAATGTGCGTAGATCTCTAAAAATTCATGAGCAATGCCATGAAGTGGTAGCCAAGGTGTTGGGGTGCATTCATAGGACAATTGACGATAAGACAAAGCACACTATTTTGTCCTTGTACAAGACCTTGGTCAGGCCTCAGTTGGAATACTGTGTTCAGTGTTGGTCTCCTCACATGGTGGGTGATATGGAGACTTTGGAAAGGGTGCAGAGGAGGGCCACTGGACTAATTTACAATTTAAAGCATCATAGTTATCAAGATAGGCTAAAGAGTTGGGACTCTACACCTTAGCGAAGCGTAGACTTAGGGATGATCTGATCGATGTTTATAAGACGACAAAGGGAACAGATTGTGTTCAAGTTGACAGTTTGTTCCAAATAAATAGTTCAGGGTTTTAAATTGTACAAGGCCAGATCTAGGTTCGATGTCAGAAGGTAGTTCTTTTCCCAGAGAATAGTGGACCTCTGGAACAGGCTGCCATCTCGTGTGGTGGACACGGACTCGCTGAGTTCCTTTAAGGGAGAGCTGGATTTTTTTCTGGCTGGGGCAGAGATCACCTCTTACAAAAGGTAGGTACCGCAGGGAATTCAGGGCCAGAGTGATCTCCTGGACTAGTTTCGATTGTCCAGCTGGGTCGGAGAGGAATTCCGCAAATTTCTTTCCCCAAATTAGCCTGGGTTTTTCACCTCTCCTGGAGATCACATGGTTTCGGGTGTGGTGGAGTGTATGTATTGTGATACACAATGTATCATAATTGTGTGGGACAGGCTGGATGGACCAGAGGGTCTTTTCCTGTCCATCAATGCTTGTATGTTCGTATGTGTATATAACTAGAAGCCCTAAGCAGATCAGCAAACAGTGATGTGCAAATGCAGCCTGGTTTCTTCTCAACAACAATCTAAAGAACCAGAGAGGTTAAACAACTCCCACAATAAACCAGATAGGATTAATTAACCTGAAAATTGTCAATGGCCTTTTTTTAATCATAAACAACAGTTTTGAATATTCATGCCTAACTGCTATTTTCACATTTGTTGCTTGTTAAACCATTTCCTCCTCCACCCCCACCCCCTCCACCACCACCCACCGCCCCCCCCCACCCCTCCCCCTCAACTCCCACTTCTCAGCTTTCTGGTTCACTATGTCAGCTCCTTATATAATATTTTGTGATGTTCAAAAACCAACAGTCTGAACTCTCATCCTGGCAGGAAAATCAATTGCTGAGCTGATGATTGTAGCATACTGTCCTGTTGCTAAGATAATTATGTCACAAAGGCACCCTCTTTGTGGTAATAATAACCAGGAAAGCAGCGAAAGCAAATGAGAACAATTTGAACATTTTGTTTTGGCTGGGTATGAAATCAGAAGTCTCTTGAAATTCAAGCTTCACTGTTTGCGGATTGCTAAAACAAATCGCACATTTTCACTTTTGTAGGTCATAGCTATTATCAGTCTCAGTTACAGATAGGCAGACGATGTGAGCAGTCTGTCAGTAAGTCCTTCAAAGACTGCAAGAAATAGTTACATTGTAGAAGTTCCTTTCTACTTTAGGAAATAATTCAATAGTATATTCTTAGTACAGCTTTTTTCCTTGTGTTTATTACATTTATTCCCTCCCCTTCGCCCTCAGACATCACTGATCTGTGCTAGGGAATAGCCCCGTGGACATTGACAACTCTGTAATATCTAACCCAAGTAAACATTCTTCACATGTGACCCCAGCCTGAGAGCGTCAGCTCCCTACTGCTCCAACGGGTGAGATCAGCTAACACAGAGATTCAAGTGTAGGACAATCAATTGTAAGACAAGGCTGGATAGTGTTCAGGAGCGAAAGCCTTTGCATCCTTTACCACCAGACCACCCCCAGCCCAGGTACTAGTTGCCGTTCCCCTACTTCTTGGCTGAGATCAATTAACTCAGTACACAGACCAGGGATCAAACCGGGGGCGTTCCTCATCTGTATGGCTCAAATATCATATTAGGTAGTCCATAAACTAGAGTCATAGGGGGAGAAATTCAGTATCGCCCCATTTGGGGTGCAATTATCGTCCGGGCGCAAAGATTAGCGCCTGGCGCTAATTATCGCCACCGACTGCAAACTTGACTTTTATCGCCCCTGGAGGTGATTGCAGCGCTAAATCAGGCACTTCACACCTGTCTTAAGGCGCAAAGGCCGAGGAGCGAGGCGCTACCTCAGAGCGCTGGTGAAGCTCATGTGATGTCAGTCAGCAATGGAACACACACACAATGGCACGGGCCAGTTCTTAAAGGGGAGGGTTAATCTTGCTTTCCATCCACATCCTGCTCATTGCAGCCTTGAATCTTGGCCTGGAGAGACCTGCACATCAAATGTGCTGGAAAGAACAATGGAGAGTACCAGGCAAAGAACTCAGAGTGCAGCCCCCACAGTCTCTGCTAAATCGATACAAGGAATGGCAAATCAAAATGAACCTGCAAAGTGCTGCTCAGTACCCAAAACTCCTTCACACAACGTTGAATCTCTCCAGAAGTCTCTCCCTCTCTCTCTCAGAATGCGTAGTTCAAAAATGGCACCAACAATAAAAGACAAGAAGCGGTCACCTTTAAATAGCGCTCCCCCTTTCCCTTCATGACTGCAGAACGCTCCCCTCAACCTGTCGTTGCTAGCGTCAGGCGGTAAGGCATGGGGCGCCACTCAATATCCGCTCCGGGGCGATACCGGGGCGTTGCGCACTCGACTGACGTCACGATCTGCCGGCGCAGGAGATCGTGGCGGTAGTGTTTAGCGCCGCCGCAAAATGTCGAGTTAATTTCGCGAGCGGCGCAAACTTCGCCGCGCCTGGGTGCTAGATGCCTTGCGCTCCATTAGCGCCCTCTTAAGGCGCTAACGGGAGGCGCAACCAACTGAATTTTTCCCCCATAAAGTCATAGGAGGAAAAATTCAGTTGGTTGCGCCTCCCGTTAGCGCCTTAAGAGGGCGCTAATGGGGCGCAAGGCATCTAGCGCCCAGGCGCGGCAAAGTTTGCGCCGCTCGCGAAATTAACCAGACATTTTGCGGCGGCGCTAAACACTACCGCCACGATCTCCTGCGCTGGCAGATCGTGACGTCAGTCGAGTGCACAATGCCCCGGTATCGCCCCGGAGCGGATATTGAGTGGCGCCCCCTGCCTTACCGCCTGACGCTAGCAACGACAGTTTGAGTGGAGCATTCTGCAGTCATGAAGGGAAAGGGGGAACGCTATTTAAAGGTGACCGCTTCCTGCCTTTTATTGTTGGTGCCATTTTTGAACTACGCATTCTGAGAGAGAGAGAGAGAGAGACTTCTGGGGAGTTTCAACGTTGTGTGAAGGAGTTTTGGGTACTGAGCAGCACTTTGCAGGTTCATTTTGATTTGCCATTCCTTGTATCGATTTAGAAGAGACTGTGGGGGCTGCACTCTGAGCTCTTTGCCTTGTACTCTCCATTGTTCTTTCCAGCAGATTGGATGTGCAGGTCTCTCCAGGCCGAGATTCAAGGCTGCAATTAGCAGGATGTGGATGGAAAGTGAGATTAACCATCCCCTTTAAGAACTGGCCCATGCCATTGTGTGTGTGTTCCATTGCTGACTGACATTACATGAGCTTCGCCAGCACTCTGAGGTAGCGCCTCACTCCTCGGCCTTTGCGCCTTAAGACAGGTGTGAAGCGCCTGATTTAGCGCTCCAATCACCTCCAGGGGCGATAAAAGTCAAGTTTGCAGTCGGTGGCGATAATTAGTGCCAGGCGCTAATCTTTGCGCCCGGCCGATAATTGCACCCCAAATGGGGCGATACTGAATTTCTCCCCCATAGAGTCATAACGGCACAGAAGGAGGCCATTCGGCCCATCGAGTCCATGCCAGGTCTCTGTAAGCAATCCAGTCAGTCCCATTCCCCCGCTCTATCCCCGTAGCCCTGCAAGTTTATTTCCCTCAAGTGCCTATCCAGTCTCCCCTTGAAAACATTGAGTGTGTCCGCTTCCACCACTTCCGTCGGCAGCGAGTTCCAGGTGTTGAACTATTGTGGAGCTCATTGGAACAGCTCTAAAAGGAGAAAGGGATAATGGGTTCATATTTGGGCATAAAACAGTGCCAAACTACAATGTCTTACTCAGGAAGGAAATAGTGATTCCAAATCAGAAGAAAAACAGGATTACATTAGCACATTGCTCTTATTATTGAACAGACATGGAAGTCAAATATTTCCCCATTCTGCAGCACTGGGAAGAAGTTTGGAAGACTAGCATTTAGGTAGGCTAGAATGGGTATGTACAAGAGGAGGTGCAATACAGGAAGGTAGTTAGATCAGGACCATTGAGCTAGCAGTCAGACATGTTGGAAGAATCTTCCAGAGAAAATTGGATAAGGATAGGAAATGAAATAGAACCCCAGTAAAAGAAAGAAAGACTTGCATTTATACAGCGCCTTTCACAAACACCGGACGTCCCAAAGTGCTTTACAGCCAATTAAGTACTTTTTGGAGTGTAGTCACTGTTGTAATGTAGGAAATGCAACAGCCAATTTGCACACAGCAAGCTCCCACAAACAGCAATGTGATGGTGACCAGATAATCTGTTTTTGTTATGTTGATTGAGGGATAAATATTGGGCAGGACACCGGGGATAACTCCCCTGCTCTTCTTCGAAATAGTGCCATGGGGTACTTTACATCCACCTGAGAGAGCAGACGGGGCCTCGGTTTAACATCTCATCTGAAAGACGGCACCTCCGACAGTGCAGCACTCCCTCAGCACTGCACTAGAGTGTCAGCCTAGATTTATGTGCTCAAGTTCCTGGAGTGGGACTTGAACCCACAACCTTCTTGATACAGAGGCAAGAGTGCTACCCACTTTTTATATATATCATTTATTGAACATTAAGAACATTTACAACATCGTGATCATTCCATTGTATCATTCAAATCCATTCCGCCGCTCTGCACAGCCATTCCTCCAACACATATTAACATCAAAACCTGAAGTTTAATTTGTCTCCCGTAACATATATTAAACTATTGTACTTTAAAAATTAATCATAAAATACTATCTTTAAATTCTTTTCTGAATAAAACATCCACAGAGTCTTATAATGATCTTTTAGCTTATATTTAAAATACTCTTTTAGATTTATTCTCCTCCCCTTAAAAAAGAGCATTCCTTCTTTGCACAATCACGAATATAGCCAAACTGAACATTAAATTAATTGCGGCTCCGCTAGACTCGGCCAGACTCTCCTGCAATACCTATCTCAAAATTGAGTCCCACGGGATTCCCATTCTCGCTCTTCGGTCCCCACCCAGCAAAAAAACCTCACACAACTGTCAAACATAGTACTTAAAATCATTTAACTGCGGACATAACACCAGTAAATGGGACAGAGTCTCATCCCGTGTCCCACACACTGGGTAAGTTGTTCCCTCCACTCGTCCGATCTTACATAAGACCGTCGTGGTAAAAATCCAGTTATGAGCCAATTTGAAATCCAGTTCAATCCACTCTGGATATTTAAAATTCGCCCGCACTCCCTTCCAAATCCTGTTGAAGTTCAGCTGTGGGTATATACTCTGCCAAAACTCCTGACCAGCAGGTGTCTTGAATCTCCATTCTCTAAATACCCCATAGAAATCTTGAGTATTACAGTTGTCAAATTGGACCAACTCTCCCCCTTTCTCCAGCAGGAAGCTTGGAAAAGCGGGACGCATTTCACTTCCTTTGGAGATTTCCGCATTTAATTGTTCCATCCAATCCTGTGGCATTGCCCTCACAATCTTCTCATACATGATCATAATTGCTTTTTCCTCTACCTCCTGATCCTCCTCCCATACCATGTCTCTCACTATCGCTTCCGGCAACCAGCCTGGAATTACCTCATATAATACATCTTTCACACATATAATACCAGCTTTTATAAAAGCTTGATTAAATAATACCTCTCCTTCAATGTTGACCCACCTGTTCAAAAATAAGGGCTGTTCTAAAAATTCCTCAGCACCCTTGGGCATAAACTGCACACTTTTTAAAAATTGGGCCCAAGTCTCTACAACCCCCTTATAAAACCTAGGGAGAGGTTTAATCGATTTCAAAAAAATATTATTGTATTCCATATACAATATCCCCTGCCCTCCTATCCCACTTCGTTTAAAAAAATGCTCAAAACAACTCTTCCAAAAACTTGTATTTCACTTCTGAAGAAATCTCTTCACCCATTTGATTCTAAAGGATTTTTTCTTCAAATCAATATCTGGGGAATTGAGTCCTCCCTGATTTCTCCGTCCAATGATGGTATTGTAAGCAACCAAGGCTGGTTTCCCTTCCCATAAAAACCTCACACAAGCCTGTTGGATGGACTTTTCTGCCCATTCAGGAATATCCTCCACCGTCAATAAGTACCATAGCTTAGCTAGCAGGAGAGCGGACACCACTGTCGCTCTTCCTTGCACTTTCAACCACCTTCTTTCCCATCTTCCCAAAATCTTTTTAATTTTCATAACCTTTGGTTCCTAATTTAATTGATCCACTTCATCCCTGTCTTTCTTGCACCCCATATGCACCCCCAGAACTTCCAAAACCTCCACCACCTTAAAGGGGCTTTCCTCCAACCATTCCCCCCTACCCCTTCCTGCAACCAGGCATTGGGACTTACTATAATTCACTCTGGCTCCTGAAGCTCTACAATACTCCTCCACTACTCCCATAGCTTTCCTCACTGACTCCCCATCTCTCAGCGTTAAGGTTGCATCATCTGGATATTGATGTATCACCGACACCTACCCGGAACTGGGAACCGCAATCCCAACTACACCTTCTTTCTTTCACATCATGTAACCTAATGGTTCTGCTACCAATGTGTACAACAATAGCGACAGGGGACAACCCTGTCTCACTGACCTCTGTACCGGAAAATACTTGGATAAAAAAACCATTACATTTAACGCAGCTAAATATGTTTGAATAAAAAATCCTTATCCACTCAATGAAATTTTCCCCGAAACCAAATGCTTCCAAAACCATCAATAAAAACTCATGAGAGACCCTATCAAAGGCTTTCTCTTGATTTATCTTTAATACATAAGCCTCCCTCCCACTCTCTTCCATGAGCTCTATTGCATCTCGGATTGAGACCACAGAGTCTGCGAGGTCCCGGCCTATGACTCCATAGGACTGAGAGGGCAAAACTATCTGCGGCAACACTTCTTTCGTACGAGTTGCCATAACCCTCGCCAAGATCTTATAATCCACATTTAATAATGTGATGGGCCTCCAATTCTTCAGATCCCTTCTATCCCCTTTATTTTTATAAGCTAAGCTTATGACACCTCTCATAGATGGGGCCAGGCTTCCCTCAATTTTAATCTCCTTAAAAACCTCTAAGAGCAATAGACTTAAAATCTCAAAAAATTCTTTATAAAATTCTGCACTTAGTCCATCGGACCCTGGGCTTTTCCCCCCCTTCATTCCACTTATTGCTACTTTTATTTCCGCTAATCCTACTTCTTTGTCACACATGCTTCTCTCATCCTCCTTTAAACCCTCTTCAATAAAAGCACCTTCTCCATCGTCAAATTGGAAATGTCTTCTTTTGTATATAACTCTTGATAAAAGCTGTTAGCCGCCTTTACAATCTCCCCACTTTCATTAATGATCTTCTCCCCAACCTTCAACTCTCTAATTAATGATAATCTCTGTTGCAGCTTTTCTTGCTCTAGAAATATCTAATGCATCTTTCGCCCTCCAATGCATCTTTAGCCTTTGCACGGAGAATGGCCCCCTTGCATTTTTCAGCTTGCAATAATTCCCACTCTTCTTTTAAAACCCGGAACTTAGTCTCAGCTCCCTTATCCCCTCCGTCAACTGTTTTACAGATATCCATAAACCTTTTGTTTATATTCTCTTCTCGACGCCGGTTAGCTGCCGCTCTCTCTTTCCCATAACGTACCGAAAAAACTTTTACCTCATATTTGAAATTGTCCCACCAAACTCTTCTTTCTTTCAAAAACAAAGGTTCCTTCCGAGCATTCTTTATTATATTTAATATCCCTTCTTTATAAGCAATTTCTTTCGGGTATTGATTGTTTAAAATCCACACCCCTGGACCGATCTTAACTCTGCTGTTCCTAATTCTAAGGGGTAAAAATTCACTTGGTTGCGCCACCCGTTAGCGCCTTAAGAGGGCGCTAATGGGGCGCAAAGCCGCTAACGCCCGGGCGCAGCGATGTTTGCGCCGCTCGAGAACTTAACTTGAGATTGTGCGGCGGCGCTAAAACTTACCGCTGCGACCACCTGCGCGCGCAAATTGTGACGTCATTCCATGGTGCAACGCCCTTGGGGCGCCCCGTAGCGGAAATTGAGTGGCGCCCCCTGCCTTACCGCCTGGCGCTTCCAACGACCAGAAGACTGGAACGCTATCAATCGCTGTGGGGCTGGGGGGGGGGCGCTATTTAAAGGGGGCCTCTTCCTGTCTTTTATTGTTGGTGGCATTTTTGAACTACGCATTCTGAGAGAGAGAGGGAGAGACTTCTGGAGAGATTCAACGTTGTGTGAAGGAGTTTTGGGTACTGAGCAGCACTTTGCAGGTTCATTTTGATTTGCCATTCCTTGTATCGATTTAGCAGAGACCGTGGGAGCTGCACTCTGAGCTCTTTGCCTGGTGCTCTCCATTGTTCTTTCCAGCACATTTGATGTGCAAGTCTCTCCAGGCCGAGATTCAAGGCAGCAATGAACAGGATGTGGATGGAAAGCAAGATTAACCATCCCCTTTAAGAACTGGCCCGTGCCATTGTGTGTGTGTTCCATTGCTGACTGACATTACATGAGCTTCGCCAGCGCTCTGAGGTAGTGCCTCGCTCCTCGGCCTTTGCGCCTTAAGAGAGGTGTGCAGCGCCTGCTTTAGCGCTCCACTCACCTCCCGGGGCAGTAAAAGTGAAGTTTCCCGTCAGTGCCGATAATTAGCGCCAGGCGCTAATATTTGCGTCCGGACGATATTTGCGCCCCAAATGGGGCGCGACCTAATTTCTACCCCTAAGAGTCAAAGCCAAGTGGTCACTAAAAAATACTTTTTTGTAATAAATCTCCATCACCTCAGAACTTAACCCTTCCCGCATTAACACAAAATCTGTTCAGCTCTGTTTTAAAACATCACCCACCCAACCTGTTCTGGAGAACTCCCTTTTTATGGGGTTCCGATCCCTCCATAAGTCTCTCAAATTTAAATTTGCCATCATTTTTACAATCATCTCTCTGGAGTTATCATCCTTAAAGGTCATCTGGGCTGAAATGTCCATCCGAGATAAAAAATCCATTAAAAGCCCCCACTATACAAAGGTTTTCCACCTCTGCCACTTCAGTGAATAACCACCAAAAAACATCGTGACACTTGCAATGGTCGTTCGGTGCATAGATATTAAAGAGACAATTTTTACCCTTAGCCGTAAAAATCTCCCCTCAATGTCCTTATCCACCAAGGCAACGTTCTCTTTTATGGACGGACTCACCAAAACAGCCATCCCTCTACGGTTATTGTTTGCACAACTTGCAAACACCTCTCCCTTCCAAATCTTCCGAACTCTTTCTGGGATATCCTCATCCCAAAAGGTTTCTTGCAGACACAAGTCATTGCCTTTAAAACACTGCAACAACTGCTGCAATTTCTTCTCACCCCTCAGTCCGTTCACATTAATCGAGACCAATGTAATCATGGCTCCAATTAAGTGAAGTATGCCTGATATTCTCCCCATCATTTAATCGCTGTCCCTTCGCTCCTCTCATGCTCCTTCTCAACTTTTCCGGCAGCTGTTGCTTTTTCCTGCAGCCTCCGGCTCTTTTTCACCTCCTGTTTGAACTTTCCCTGCAGTTTCAGCCTCTTCCTTGCATTAGGTTTGGGCTGAGGAGCTGCCCCTTCTCCCTCCTTTTGCCCCTCACTAACCTTTCCCTTTCCACACGATGCCACCCCACCCCCCACTTCCATGTCTCTGTCCCCTTCTGATTCCTCACTCTCGAGCTCTTCTGTGCCCTTCTGTTCCTGCTCCCCGTCAGATAAATAATCCTGCTCCCCGTCAGATACATCATCTCCCATAGAGAGTCTTCCTGCTACCGTCGTTTCTCCAACAGTGCCGCTCCCTTCGGCCTCATCATCCCTTGCTCCCTGATCCTTCTCTCTCTGAGACAATGGCGCACCAATATTGCTCCCTTCTGGCGTCTTTGTCTCCCCGCTCCCATCCTGCTGCCCCTTTAAGGCTCCTGCCTCTTGCACCCTCTCCTTATCTTGCCCCCTCCTGCTCACCGAGATGTCCGACTCCCCGTCCTTCTTTGGAGTACTTACATTTACCCCGCGGACCCCAGATTCTTTAGGGAGAGCTGAACCGTATTATGGCTCAACTCTGCCCTCGACCCATGCTGCCCTCTGCTGTCTTTGTCCTTTTCCACTGTACTTGGTGTGTTTTCCACCATCTCCATCCTGTTCTCTGCTCCGCAATTTTCTGCCTCCTCCTACGCTCTTTTCTCCTTCAAATCACCAGCTGTGTCCTCCGCCTGCTCCGCTACTCTGGCCGTTCCACTCACACCTCCTGCTCCTTCTTCCATCTCCTCGACACTCATAGAGCTTCCTTCTGCCTCACACTCACAGCGGGTGGGGCCTTTGTGACAACCCCACAGCTCTCTGCCTTGCAGCTCCAAGCGATATGTCCAGACTCGCCGCAATTATAACAGTACAAGTCCGGACAGTTTCTTAAAAGATGGTCGTGTCCAAGACAATAATAACAAACCTTCACCTGGTTATCATGCAGTACTCGGAAGTACTGCACTCCTTCCATTGTCTCAAATTTCATGCTGTACGGTAATGACTTCACTCCCTTTGGGAACCGCACCTTTACGTAATGGGTTCCATCTGCTACCCGTGTTCCTGGATAGTATCTCCTCTTTATTGCCAAGCAAATTTTAATGTCCCATGACTCCAACTTTTTGATTAGCACATCGTCCTCAATATAAACCAGCAGGTTTAAGAATGAGACCACCACCTCTTCCAAATATAGCAGAGATACCTCCAGGAACTTATCACCAACCTTCAAACTGAGTAAAAGTCTTTCCACCTCCTCTTGGCCACTGACCGTCACCTCGAACACAACATTCGGCTTTGGTCGGCAGGCAAAGCAGCTTCCCTCGCCGCTGTCCTCATGTACTGCTTGGATAATATCCCAAGCTCGTATCTCCTTATCCTCGCACTGAACCACCACTGTGTTTTCTTTTCCAAACCTCCTAGGGTCCCGGCCCAAATCTTTGGGCCTTATTCTCTCCCTTCCAACAACAGTTTCTCCCCTGATTAAATTCATCTCGGGAACACTGTCCTCTGAGAGGCTCGGCACTCCAGCCCCCTCAGCAGCCATCTGGCTGCTGTTTATGGGCCAAAAAGGCCCTAAAGCCTGAAAAAAAAAACACCACCAACTTTTTACAAGCTCACATCCAACTCCCTGCAGTAATCAGGCAACCAGCAGCACCTGCTCACTCCTAGCCCATCCCACCTAGAGAGTGCTACCCACTGAGCCACTGCTGAAACAGGAGGGTAGAGGGCCTGGGAGCAGGAAGTGTGTTGTACAACTTGAGCAGTAACAATAGGCGGAGGACGAGTGAAAACAAAGGAGAGCTAACAGGACTAGTAACAAGATTATTGTTAACGTTGCACATGGAGCAATCATAGCTGTATGCAACGAAGGTAGATATCATATAAGTAGATTACCGATAATATTTTAATTTTGAAAAAAAATCCTACGGTAGGGAGTGGACAACATCGTTTTATAGTGGGGATTACCCCATAGTTATCACTTTGCTATCTATCCTTCTAAACAATGTGAGCAGTATCACCACAACACCAGATATCATGAATATACCTTTATCCTACTTTCTCCTAAAACTTATTCAGAATGATTTCTAAAGGGAGGTTAATTCTCCCCAACCTCCCCCCACTCCCCGCCTATTATTCTATCTTCCTCATCATCATCTGAAGTGGCTGGCCTGTTGAAATATGATTCCACAGGTACTGATTGTCTTTTAGTACCTCATCAAAGTGGTCATTATTTATATGTGAACCTGGGCAGTCTATTCAAGCTTGGAGCCATCATGGCCAAACCCATCCATGCCCTGCTCTCACCCAATGTCCATACTTATTAATGTGCGCATATGAACACACACCCTACCTTCTAGCCAGACTCACTGGGTGGAGTAGAACTCTGGCCAATTTTACCCCCTCTTTAATCCAAGGCACGGAGGCTAATTATAGTGCCCCCTACTGCTCCAAAGGGTGAGATCAGTAACTCAGAGATTGAATCTGGGACCATTCTTTTCCATATGGCTCAGTTCCAGATTTGGCAGTGCACTTATTAACTTAGTCATTCAGGAATATTCTGGTTATTTTTAACAGCAGTTTTATCTGTAAAATGGTAAACTAGTGTAATAATACATGAATGTTTAGCTGGTCAAAAGCTTCTAATTAAAGTGGAAGATTTCTTTCAAGTAAAATTGCAGTTACTGAAGAATCCATCATACAGGAGGTAACTTTGATGCCAGACATCAGTGTGAAGAATGGATCTGCAGGTAAGCTGTACCTTGTGGACAAGCATGCAAAGAGTTTATATGGCTGAGTGAATTCACAAATCATTTGTGTTTATTTTTTGTACTTAAAGAACACTGGGCCACAGAAGGAAGCCCATGCAAAAAGAATAGGTTCCATATACAATACAGTAACAGTGATGGATTGCATCTGTCTTTTGAGTCCCGACCTCTGCTGGAGGGATAGTAAGTCAGTGTAGACTAAATTCCCAGCAATCTTCTCAATATGTGCTGAAATCTAATTTATTGCCAGCTGTCTAAAACTGAGTTTGCAGCTCTTATTTTACAACTGAACTCATAAGCTGTAGTATCACAACATTTGCCATCAACTAACTCTTCACCTCCTATTGTGGTTAGAAACTGTGAAATCTTCAATCAGTTCCACAATAAACCCTGCAAACTTCTATCACTTGTATCGCAATCTCTGCTCCAATCACAAGGGACTTTTTCAGTCCTATGGATCTGTGGTAATCCCAAATTTCTGTGCAGTCGACAGTTCTCTGAATGGCAGATGCTGACTTTCAAATTACTTACCAGAGCTGGAACCTTAATAATTATGTTGTCAGTTTTGATACATGTGAAAGTCAGTTTTTGGTCAAGGTTCCAATGTCCAGTGTGATATTGAATTGAATGCTCTACCAGCAAGACTGTTTAATGCTTGGACAGAATTAGAAATGGGTGGGTGAGCTTAATAATGAGGGAGGCTCCTGACCTGACCTGTTATGATGCCTGATGGGGATGGAAGCCATTCTTTGCAAGCTGGAGGGAGGGATGGTGGAGATATATGAATTAAATACTGTGGTCTAGAGCATTACTAACATTACATAGTATTATGCAGATTCCATACTGTCTTGTTTATAATCTGCTCACTTTATGAGCTGAACAGTCTGGAGTGACTAAGCAGGAAATTTTAACCTGGAGGATCACATGGGTTTGGGTGCGGGTGGAGGGGGGTTAAAACCGGCAAAAATGCCAGCGCGTCGGGAAGCCGGCTCTAACCTGCTGACTTCTGGGTTTAACTTGATCGCGTTAGGCTGCTTGCGCGCAACCCCCTCAGGAGAGGCGGGTTTTTTTTATTACATTTTCTCATACACCCATGTGCATTCCCTTGTGCAACTACAAAGCTTTCCTCTTCCTTTCCCTTTAACTCCCATGTGGTGCAACCACTGTGGCCTGAGCTGAGGTAGAGGCAGGCTGCTCAGATCCCTGCCCTGACCACTGAGATGCTCTTGGCCAACGACCTCTTGGTTTTGGAGACAGTGAGGGCTCCGACAAAGACTGCTCCACCTGCAGCTGTGCAGGGACAAACTCGGCCATCGGGAGACGAAGCATCATGTGTGCTATTGATTGGGGGAGGGCAACGGATGAGAAGTGGAAGCACTTTGAGTGGAGTCTCCACTTCCTTATCCCCTTTTGCCATCATCCCTCTCTTGTCCCAGCCACACTTCACTGCTGCCACTGTGCTGGAGAGCACTTTGGTGCAGATCAGTGCGGCCCTGTTAGGCCAAGGCTGAGGTATCTGTCATCCTATTTAAGGTGGCAGACATGTTGTCATCCAGAGTGTGCATGGTCAAGGCGGCACGGACTCAGCTGATAGCCATGTTTGATGTTCCACGGAGCCGGCCACTCTCTCCATGGAAGAAGACATCATCGCAATACTCTGCAACGTCAACCCACTCATGCCTGAGGAGACTCCTCCATTCTCTCTGCAATCATGGTCAGTGTGCTTGGAAGGCCTGTCAGTGCATCGCACATTCTCTGCTGCTGCTAAATGATTCTCCTCTTCATCGACGGCCCCCATCTGTGTCCAGCTGTGCAGAGCTTGTTGAGGCCTGAGCCCTCCGACGCGGACTCTCCACTGCAGTCCGTGTCTCCACCATCTACTCTTGCTCCCTCATAATTAAGCTTCATTTCCAATTCTGTTCAAGCATTAAATAGTCTTGCTGGTAGTGGATTCAATTCAATATTACACTGGACATTGGAACCTTGACCAAAACTGACTTTCACATGTATCAAAACTGACAACATAATTATTAAGGTTCCAGTTATAAAGTAATTTGAAAGTCACCAGGTGAAAACCCAACTATCCGCCTACGTGCTTCCACCAAAGTGTGAGTATCTGAGCTGGTGCACAGTCTGCATGAGTCCTGTGACGGTGCACCCTCAGAAGGACTCAGCTCCTCTGAGGAATCGGTGGCGGCGACCTCCACTGACTCCAGCTGCACGCATGAAAGGCCTGTCGATGATAAAAGACATGAATTAGCCCTGGCAAGGTAAGAATGTTGCAAGTTATCATTATGAACATGATCATGTTTCACTCGCTGTTGACTGAGAGTCAACGTGACTGAATGCTGTATGACATGTGGGTCGCTGATATTTAATTGTGTCACCAGATAGCTGGGAGCTCCTTGCATCCCCATCGCCGACCGCCAGGGATGCCAAAATGCCACTTATCTTCAGCGCCTCCTCCTTTGCACTTAATAGCTGGGAAATCTGTGGAAGACCACCTCCACTTCTCTCCCTCTCCCTCGTGTTCTGTGCTCTCTTGTCCTCTGCAACGTGGGAAAGAACAGACATATGAGTGAGAGTAATAACACGTGTTGAACGGATGGATGTCATTCATTTGGTGAGGGTGACTATCAGAGGCATGACATTGCATAAGGATGAGGGTGAGTTTCAGTGGTGGATGGATAGATGGGGATGTGAGGAAGTGCATAGAAAGAGAAGGATGGGTGCGCCTGCAAGGTAAGTGGGCGTGAGGAGTGATGTGCTGGAGTAGGCTTGAGAAGACAGAGTGAGGGGGTGGGGTGATGCACACAGCAAGATGTAGGTGAATGTGCAATTGTACTCACCTTTCCTGACCTGGTTAGGTCATTAAACGCTTCCTGCACTGAATCCAGGAGTGTGGCCACCTCCAACCATGCCTTCTTTGTGGCAGCAGCAGGTTTCATTGTCCTGTTACTGGGGAAGAGAATCTCTCTCCGACTCCTCACTGCCCCCGGCAGCACATGAAGGGAGGCGTCATTGAAACGTGTTGCAGCCTTTGCCCATCTCACATCCATCATTTAACTTCCTGTTCCTTTGTTGCAAACTCCAACACCTCCAAACTGCATCTTCAGATTGACCCTTTAAATCCTGGAGTTGAGATTGCACCATGCAGGTCCTCATCTCGCCCGCTGCCGGCTGAGTTAAAAAGCCACTGACAGACCCGCTGAACTTACCTCCGGGTTTCTCGCACGATATCGGATCCTCCTACTCTCAACACGAGTAAATAGCGAGGCCTAAGTTACAGCACTTACGGCCATTAGTTATTTTATTTACACAATTTAATTCAGATACAAAGAGAGAGACTGGAGAAGCTGGGGTTGTTCTCTTTAGAGCAGAGAAAGTTAAAGGGAGATTTAATAGAGGTGTTCAAAATCATGAAGGGTTTTGATAGAGTAAATAAGGAGAAACTGTTTCCACTGGCAGAAGGGTTGGTAACCAGAGGGCCCAGATTTAAGGTGATTGGCAAAAGAACCAGAGACTGTGTAAACATTTTACACAGCGAGTTGTATGATCTGGAATGCACTGTCTGAAAGGGTGGTGGAAGCAAATACAAAGGTAACGTTCAAAAGGGAATTGGATAAATATTAGAAGGGAAAAACTTTGCAAGGCTATGGAGAACGAGCAGGGGAGTGGGACTAGTTGGATAACTCTACCAAAGAGCTGGCACGATGGGCCCAATGGCCTCCTTCTGTGCTGTATGATTCTAGGGCCGCGATCGTACCTCTGGAGACATGTTGGAGGCGGGACTTCTGGTTTCCAGGTTTCAGTCCCGCCCCCAGCGACGTCTGATGAACCCCCACTATTTTCCCTTGATTGGCCTTGTTAAGCCCGCCCTGCGGGCTTAGCCGGCAGATTAAGGGGAAGCCGGTGACAGATGATGTCAGCGTATGATGCTTCATCTGTCGAAAAAATTTTGACAGATGAATTGTCAGCGTTTGACAGCTTTGAGAAGCTGTCAAACACTGACAATCTCTGTTCTAAGGTGAGCCCTTGCACACAGGCACAGCAAGACCTCTCTCCTCAGCAGAAAGCAGATGGCTGCTGCATCTGAGAATGCAGCAGCCATTCTGTCATCTCTGCCATTGAGATGAGGCACCTCCGGATCCCCAAGGGTTGAAGCCTGCAGAAACAAACAAAGGTAAGGAAACTTTTTCCAACACTTTACACTCACCTCTCATACTTACCTGTCTACACTTGCACCCATCACTCACCTCTACAGCGGACATTTTACCCCTCCCACCCACTGCTCAATTGCTGACCCTGGCGAGGTTCACAGCCGTCGGGAAGCCCGCACTTGCAGGGGTAAAATGGGGAAAAGCCTCAAAACTGCCTGTTAACTACCTGTTAACAGGCAGTTAATTGGCTCTAATCCCCTTCTTGCCTCGAGGAGACGGGTCCCTGCGTGAGTTGGGGACCCGCCTCCCGGGAAGATGGTTCGGAGGCAGGTTGGGAGTGGGGTTGGGACCCGCTCCCAATTTTTCCCATTTTGCCAGCAGTCCCGCCTCCAAACCCGCCTCCTCAGGGCTGGTAAAATCCAGCCCTATGAGTCTATGTCTGTTTTAATTTATCAGTGACAGGAATTACATTGTGCAGTAGATGAACTATCATTATTAACTGCAAAGTATAGTTCTAATGTTACAGTCTCACCCCAACCGTTCAATAGCTTCTTTTCTGCAGTAGATGACTCCATTCTGTACAGGTTCAAAACCAACTGACAAAGTAGAGGCAATTGATCGCCTATTGTATTCATGAGTTCACTGTGAGCTGAACTCAGATTTTGCATGTAAACAGGAGAAAGGAGAATTCTGTTCAGGATGAGACCAGCAGTAAGCACACATTAGGATAAAGGGAATCCTTCAAGAAAGTAAGGGGGAAAAATTCAGTTGCTTTGCACCTCCCGTTAGCACCCTAAGAGGGTGCAAAGCAACTAGCGCCCGGGCGTGGCGATGTTTGCGCCGCTCGCGAAATTGACCAGACATTTTGCGGTGGCGCTAAACACTACCGCCACGATCTCCTGCGCCCGCAGATCATGACGTCAGTTGAGTGTGCAATGCCCCATTAGTGCCCCGGACCGGATATTGAGTGGCGCCTCCTGCCTTTCAGCCTGCCGCTAGCAACGACAGGTTGAAGGGAACGTTTTGCAGTTGGGAATGGACTGGGGGAGCGCTATTTAAAGGCGGCCGCTTCCTGCCTTTTTTTGTCGGCGACATTTTTGCACCACGCATTCTGAGAGAGAGAGAGAGAGAGAGAGAGAGACTTCTGGAGAGATTCAACGCTGTGTGAAGGAATTTTGGGTACTGAGCAGCACTTTGCAGGTTCATATTTGATTTGACCTTCCTTGCATCGATTTAGAAGAGATCATGGGGGCTGCACTCTGAGCTCTTTGGCCTCCATCCCGCCTTCGAGCAATTTTTCCAAATGCATGGTTTCTGATCCCGTCTCCGTCCCGCCTCCAAGAGGCGGGATAGGCCCTTAAAGGCTTAACAACCACTTAATTGCCTCTATAATCCCATTTTGAGAGGCCTTTCTGATTTTAACACTTTTCCGACGTGATACACGTCTCCTCTGAAACACGACGGTGAAACCTGGCGGTAGCACACTTGAATTGCTGACTATCAGCTGCAGGTCCACCATTAAGAAGGAGATTTGATCAATCATCATTCTGGGGGAACTTTTAGCAGTCATAACCATTGTTGTGGAACTTTGGAGCCTGGAGTAGTAGTAGTAGTAGTAGTAGTAGTAGTGGTGGTGGTAAAAAATCTGGGAGCAGACTTAGGTCTCCTGCTGCTCATTTTGCCTCCAGGTCCCTCTCACAGCAAAGGCCAGGTAGTCTTTGCAGACCTTAAATGCAGCAGCAATGATGACATCATCAGAGGCGACTTTCAGACTGAAAAAATTAATTGGGTCATGGGTTCCCACATGCTGGAACTCAATTGCCCAATTAGGGGAAAATTGAATAATTCTCCCACATCCAATTGGAGTCGGGTGGCTAACACGAAAAGCGGATGACACGACCCCAGCCCACCCCAATGACAAAATCGAGCCCACAGAGTCTCACAGCACATTCAGCCCACCATGCCTGTACCAGCACTTTGAAAGAACTATCCAAGTAGTCCGATACCCCTCCTCTTTCCCCATTACTAATGAATCTGCTTCCACCACCCTTTCAGGCAGTGCATTCCAGATCATAATAACTCACCGTGTATAAAAAGTTTCCTCATCTCACCTCTGGCTCTTTTGCCAATTTCCTTAAATCTGTGTCCTCTTGTTATCAACCCTTCTGCCAGTGGAAACAGTTTCTCCTTATTTACTCCTTCAAAATCCTTCATGATTTTAAATGCCTCTATTAAATCTCCCCTTAACCTTCTCGGCTTCAAGAAGAAAATCCCAGCTTCTCTAGACTCTCCATGCAACTGAAGTCCCTCATCTCTAGTACCATTCGAGTAAATCTCCTTTGCACTCTTTCCAAGGCTTTGACATCCTTCTTAAAGTGTGGTGCCCAGGATTGGAGACAATGGGCTCGATTTTGCCAGTGTGGGCGGGCTGGGGCGTGTCAGGTGGCATTCGTCTCAGGACCCCGACTCTGAAGTGAAGTGGGGAAAAAGTGCGATTTCCCCCAAATTGGGCAATTGATTTCCAGCGTGTGGGAACCCCTGGCCCAATGAGTCTTTTCATCCAGAAAGTCACCTCCGATGACGTCATCAATGCTGCTGGATTTAAGGCCTGCAAGCAGCCTTGCTTCTTCTGGAGACTGCAAACTTTATGGTGATTGTAGTAAGGAATTCATTGATCGACTATGTCCACCAGCAGGCAAAAGTGCTCTCCACGCTTCGATGAGCCCTCCCTCCAAGCTCTGGTGGAGAGAGCAAGATCGAATAAGGAGGTGCTCTTCCCTTCCTCAGGGAGAAAAAAGCCACCCCAGCAGACTAAAGCTGTGTGGCTGTAAGTGGCCCAGGAGGTCAATGCCATATCGATGAGCCGCAGAACCTGGCTGCAATGCAGGAAGAGGTTTCATGATCTTCTCCGCACAGGAAAAGTGAGTATGACTTTCCCATCACCCTCAATCTGATCCCCATCGCCTCTCCTCACCAGCACTCTGCTTCCTCCACATCTCACTTGACACTTACAGCCCTACACCCTTACCCATTCTCTCTCTCTCTATGGTCACATTCACTTAACTATTCGACCATGTAGCCCTCACACTCCCTATCACTGTGATGCAACAACAACAACAACTTACAACACTCAGGGAGGGCCCTTTGCCTCCTTCTAAGCATCTATGCAATGCATTCTCTGCACTCACTCCTTCATTCTCACTCAAACTCCACTTGTGTCCCTCATTGCAGGAAAAGAGAGCCCACAATAAGAGGGCAAGAGCCATGTCAGGAGGAGGGCCACCCTCAGTAGCCCAGCTCACCGCCTGGGAGGAGGCAGCCCTGGAAATCGCCGGGATCGAGGAGGATTCCCAAGTGGGGGACGGACAGACGGGCGCATCACAGCAAGCTGGTGACAGAATAGTTTGGCATCTCTCTCATTGACATTGCATGAGTCACTGATAATGAATCTGATGTTCTAACAGATTGACTTATGATCCTCTGCACTATTCAATGTACATGTAACCTTGACCTCACATCTCTGACTCTTTCCTTTACACCCCCACAGGACCATCGAAAGCCCCCGTCCCCACTGTCCAGGAGGAAGAGCCTGAGCTTCCAGACTCCTCAGAGGAAGCTGCAACCTCTGAGGGCGCAGCGTCAGCAGAATTCATCGCACCCAGCACCAGCGCAGACACTCACACCTCGGTGGGACCTTCGCGAGATAGAGTAGTGTTGGCACCTGGTGTATCACAGCTCACAAGTGAGCATCAGCAGATGGTGGAGACAGGGTCAGCAGTGGAGAGTCCTCGTCGGAGGGCGCAGGACTCTGCCAGCTCGGCTCCGCTGCATGTCGACCCTGTGCCTCCGGGTCCATCCAGAAGGAGAGCGGTGCTGGAACTCCAGGAACAGGTGCAGGAGTCTCTGGCAGGTTTTGACTCCAGGGTCGCTGCAAGTGTGGAGCGAATGGAGGAGTCCATCGCGAACATGAGCAGAGCCTTTGTGGAGGTATTGGCGCATGAACGCATCACCACGGAAAGGATGGCAACCTCCGTGGAAAGGATGGCTAACTCCGTGATAAGGCTGGCTACCGTAGAGGAGAGGATGACTACGGCCATGGAAGAGCTTAGTCGCCAGGGTCTTGAAAACATGGTCATTGTTCAGAATAGAATGACATCTCTTGAGGAGCGATGGTCAGCTATTGAGCATAGAAACCAGACCTTCATGGAAGTCCTCTGGAGTAGGACTTCCAGTGCAGAAATGGGTCCTCATGGCCCCCCTGAAGTGTAGCAAGGTGCTGTCAAGCCACTTGCTAGCTCTGAAGTAGGGCTGACCCATGAGAGGGATGTTGGTGGCAGACAACAAGGAAGTGGGGGCTCCTCTCCAAGCATTCACACGACCATGCCACTGCAAAGCCCTCGGTCAGAGCCCCACCAGAGTCCTCACCAACTGAGATGGGCGTCTCAGCCCCTGCACAGCTGCAGGAGCAGCAGACTGTTGCCGAGCCCTCACAGGTTCGCAACCCCAGAGGACGCCTGCCAAAGGCATCGAGACAGGAGCAGCAAGAAGGTGAGCAAGGGGCCTCCACATCTGCTGAAGCCACAGGGGAAGCACTATGTAGGAGCACGCGTAAGAGGAAGATAAAGCACAAGTAGTCACAAGGGTAGTCACTTGGGTGCTGTGATGTATTGTATTTGGACCAGCCATCCTTGTCATAGTATCATAAACAGATTTGATGGCAAACTGTTGAAGTTGTGGCCTGTGTCATTTCACAAATGGGACTTTCACATTGAGGGCTTAGGGCGACTTGCAATTGTCAGTATGGTGGTCAGAGTGATAGGAATCCGCAGGTTCTTGTCCATTGTCAATGCTCTGGTAAGAAGGTGCGAGACAAAAGTGTTTGATTGTGCAGGCTAAGCAAATCTGGCCAACATGAGTGCATCCCTTGCATCCCGGGCAGCAATGTGGTCGCGCTCTGGCGCCTTCTGGCCTGTGCAGTTTCAGGTGGGTGAGCAGCAGCTTGGCGCTCCTGTTGTTGCTCCTGCTGTTGGTGCTGCTGTTGTTCAGGGTTCTGCTGCTGCCGCGGCTGGTCTTCGTCCGAATCTGATGTCCAGGAGGAAAGGAAATAAATGGTTCTTGTGCTTTTGCTATATACACGGTGGCATAGTGGTTAGCACTGTTGCCTCACAGCGCCAGGGACCCGGGTTCGAATCTGGCCCTGGGTGACTGTCTGTGTGGAGTTTGCACATTCTCCCCGTGTCTGCGTGGGTTTCCTCCGGGTGCTCCGGTTTCCTCCCACAGTCCAAAGATGTGCGGGTTAGGTTGATTTGGCTATGATAAATTGACCCTTAGTGTTAGGGGGGATTCAATACGTGGGGTTATGGGGATAGGGTGGGATATGTGTCGGTGCAGGCTCGATGGGCCGAAATGGCCTCTATCTGCACTGTGGTGATTCTGCGATACCTCAGTTGAGGAAGCGCTCAGTCAAGGTGAGGAGAGGGGTTTCCCAGGAGGTCACACTGGAGATGGGTCTCAGGCTCCAAACTTCCACAACAATGAGTAGGCCTGCTAAAAGTTCCCCCAGACCTGAGACAACAAAGTTCTGCCACCTGCAAATGATGATTGCTGAAAACTCCTTTTTAATGGTGGAGCTGCAGCTGTAAGTAAGCAATCCAATTGTGAGGCCACCAGGATTACCTGGTGTGTTCCAGAGGAGGCGTGTAAGATGGAGGAAATGTCTAAAAATCAGAAAGGCCTCTCAAAATTGGATTATAGAGGCAATTAAGTGGTTGTTAAAGGCCTTAAGGGCCTATCCCGCCTCCAAGAGGCGGGATGGAAACGGGGTCTGAAACCCCGATTCTGGGAAAATTGCTCGGAGGCGGGATGGAGGCGGGATCGGGCCCCCACACCATATTTTGTGATTTTAACACCTCACCGCCTCCAATCCCGCCTCCTCGGGCCTGGCAAAATCGAGCCTAATACTCCAGCTGAGGCCTAACCAATGTTTATAAAGGTTTGACATAACTCACTAGCTAAGGGGTAGAGTTGAACACTAACAGTAATTCCAGCAGATCTCCATACTCACAGATAGCTAGCAATAATACCGGAAGGCTTTCACTTTATGACGCTCTTTCCTTGGACTGTCCCATCTGTGTTTTTTTCTTGACTCTGATTAACCAGTTGCCCGAGTGAGGAACTTTTCTTGCCTCATTGATTTGAAACCTTTAGATTGGGATTTCACTCCACCCCTTTTTGATAGAGTACTGGGTGCAGTTGTGTTCAGGCAGTCCTGTCACATAATTTCCACGATTACCATAGTTAGGCTGCGGTGTAATGCTACATCTGGTAATTTTTCTAAAAATGAAAGAAACAGCACTACAATGGGAAGGTATATCAAGATTATGAGCTTAAAGATTATGATAATTCTCTCCATTTATAGATTTAGCAGGTCAGGGAAGGCTGCTGTGTATAACATTGCCTTTCTACTGCAATGCAGGGAAAATTGGGGCCAAAATATATACCCTAAAAGTATTTTAAATGTGGCATGAAAATAATTTGTCAAAGACACCTGTGAAACGTAATTTATGTTCTTTTCATTAAGACTCTCAATGTTGCTGCTCATAAGATATCTAGACTGCTTTACTTGTAAAAATATGTATTTTTTAATACTGGATAAACACAGCCTCTGATTATATTTTCACATATGTGGTGATTCCAGGAGTAGTTTATTGTTACCCATGAGGGACTGCCTGAACTACTTACGAATTCTACTCAAGTGCAACATAAACTTCTGAACAGCAGTTTGCTGAAAAGTAAACCATCTTCTTGAGATCACCTTCATGCTCAGTTCAGTTTCCAAGTATCGTGGCAGATTCAAGCATTTCTGCACAGCGCACTTTATTAATACAGATTCAGGTCTCATGCAATTCAATCCTCGGGACTTAGAGACTGCATGTTCTACAGTATAGTGTCACTCAGTAGTTTATTTTTAGTCAATCACTATTCAGCTCACTGCCGTTTATCCAGAATGAAAGAAATCGAATAGAGGATAACTTTTACTTCTTATTCCAGGTGTCTCGTATATATCCAGAAATTTAGGTCTCGTGCTGAATTCACAAGCTTGCCGCATGCATAAGCAGCAACTCTTACTATCATTTCCTTTTTTTAAAAATCAAATTTATTTTCCATATTAAGCAGCATTTCCCTGTGTCTACAGCGACCCGTTTAGGCTGTCTCGTTCATTCAGAGTGTAGGCTTAAGCAGCGCAAACAGACATGCAGGCTGGATTTTGTCAATGTTGGGGGCGGAACTGCTGGTTTTCAGTCCCGCCCCCAATGACGTCTGACCAACCCACGCTATTTTCCCTTGATTGGCCTTGTTCACCCGCCCTGCGGGCTTACCGGCCAATTAAGGGAAAGCCGGTGACAGAGGACGTCAGTGCATGACGTTTCATCTGTTGAAAATGTTTTGACAGGTGAATTGTCAACGTTTGACAGCTTTGAGAAGCTGTCAAACACTGAGAATTTCTGTTCTAAGGTGAGCCCTTGCACAGAAGGCTCACCAAAACCTCTCTCCTCAGCAGAAAGCAGATGGCTGCTGCATTTGAGAATGCAGCAGCAATTCTGTCATCTCTGCTGTTGAGATGAGGCACCTCCAGATTCTCAAAGGTTGAAGCCTGCAGGAAGAAGCAAAGGTAAGGAAACTTTTTCCAACACTTTACACTCACCTCTCATACTTACCTGTCCACACTTGCACCCATCACTCACCTCTACAGCAGACTTTTCGATCCCTCTCACCCCCGCAGACCCACTGCTCACCTCGCTGACCCTGACGAGGTTCGCAGCCGTCGGGAAGCCCGCACTTGCAGGGGTAAAATGGAGATAAGCCTCAAAACTGCTTGTTAACTATCTGTTGACAAGCAGTTAATTGGCTCTAATTCCATTCCCACCTCAAGGAGACGGGTCCCTGCACGAGTCGGGGACCCGCCTCCCGGGAAGATGGCACGGAGGCGGGTTGGGAGCGGGGTCGATACCTGCTCCCAGTTTCTGCCATTTTCCCGGCAGTCCCGCCACCATACCCGCCTCCCCAGAGCTGGGAAAATTCCCCCCGCAGAAACTGCCTTGATTGTAACGTAAATTTATCTGCAGACCTGTTTTAAAATACACCCCACACAGGAAGACTTCAAAGATTATTTTAGCCACAATTATCGTAAAGACAACCAGGCTTACCAGTCAACGCTCAGGAGTTCTGAATTTATTAGTTCTGCATTCAGTTTGTGCTTGATTGCAATAATGAATGTTGTGACAGAGCGAACCATCAGCCGTGTCACTATTATAAAGAACAAGCTAAGGTCGACCATGTCAGATACATGGCTATCAAATCTTTTGCTTCTATCCTGTGCAAATGATATTTTAGAATCAATCACAAAGAATGAGATTGTATCGAGTTTTGCATCGACAAGTCCAATGAGAAAGAAACTGCTGACTGGCTGATTGCCGTGTATCTTCTTTTTAATCTGTTTTTGCTACTTTTAGTAATATAAAAGCTTAAGTAAATGGTTCTACAATATATGTATTAATTTAATTCTCTAGATACTGGTGGGCTGGGGGGAGGGGGATCAGAGGAGGGGGGGACTCTTCCAAGACCTGGGAGGGTTTCCCCACTGCCTCAGACTGTTTTGGGCAGTGAACTCACACCCAGTATTAGCTGAGCTGACACTGTTCAAACACAGTTCATGTAGGATCCTTACATCCACACAGTCATATACTCTTGTCTAATCGAATGTGACTAACCAGTGAATATATGTTGGGAGCACTCATGATGTATACGTGCAGAGATAGATCTGAATCACTTGGAGAACCAACCAACTTACTCTTTATTTTTCCTTGGTTCCATCTTCTTTGGAGATCCATCAGGATCCTCATCTTTCAATTAGGCACTTTACAGCCTTCTGGACTCAACACTGAGTTCAACAATTTCAGACTTTAACCCCTGCCCCTATTTTTTCACACGGCAGCTGTTGATGATTGCCATCCCCATTTGCAACATTTAATCTCTCCTGCCTTCCACCCTATCACAGACCTTCCCTTTTGTTCTTTCCTCCCCTCCCCCTTTCCCTACCCCTGCACTTGCTTAAAACCTGTTACATTTCTAACTTTTTCCAGTTCTGACAAAAGGTTTCTCTCTCTGCAGATGCTGCCTGACCTGCTGAGTATTTCCAGCATTTTCTGTTGTTATTTCAGATTTCCAGCATTCGCAGTATTATGCTATTGGAATAAATGCTCTGTAGCTATACACTGAGATGTCCTCTAAAAATGATCCTCACAAACTTTGTCATACACATTTAAAATTTTGACTAAAGCTTGATTAATGACTACAGAGACATGATTGCTTTGCTTAGTCTGATATTTCACATTGATAAAACATTCAACAACTATCCAAATACCCTCCTCTTCCCAGTGCACACAACACCAGCAGCAATTTGGTCACAATCTCACTTTCACACTCAGCTCTTGGGGAAAGATTAGAAAATACTTGTGTGAACATAAAATGCATCAGCCTAACAAACATCATGCTGATTGGTCACAATAGTTTAAAAAATTGGGATCGACTGTGCACATTATCCCACTGCAGTTCTTTAACTGAAGTTTTTCATTACATTTGTACCTCTGCTGCATCTTTTCAGCTTTTATCAGACATCTTCAATACCTGACATGTTCACACTGTAAAATTCCTTTAGCATTTTGGGATGGTGTTGTCATCAACACTGGACTAGACAATTGAGCATTCAATAATTTAAATAAAAATGTTAACATTGAACAATAACATTAAAAAAAGCATGATAACATCCCACGCCAATAGCCCAGTTTCTGTGAGTGAACCTTAACCTCAACTTCAGAAGCATACCCCCTAGTATGAATTTAGTAATGAATCAATAACATTTCAAGTCTATATGCATTTAATGGGCTGGATTTTTCTCTTTGGGATGGAGTAGCGGCAGAGCGGGAATTCCACCAAACCCTCCAAATCCACCCCAACACATTTCCCTGGGTCAGGGGTCAGGATGGGCTTCTGGTAGGATTCCCGTCATCAAGAGGGAGCCGGCCGCTGTAAAGCCAGGAAATCCCTGGGATATTGCAGTGAGAACACCGCTGCAGCTCCAGAAGAGGTGCAACAGCAGTTAAAAGGGTAAAAGAGCCCCGACAAAAAATAAGGCCTACAAAGATAAGTCTTCAGGCTGAAATGGTGTGAGAGGAGGCCCTATCCCTCCATCAGGAAAGTTCAGGGCATTTACTGCTGTTACCTCATCTTCCACCAGCAGGTCCTGGGAGCAGCAGTAATTGGGGCGGCCAGTCGGGAAATTTGCCGAAAACCTGGGCCCACTGGCATTTGCAGGTGGTGGGCAGGGAAAGGGCTGCCAGTGGCAGTCCAGGCCAGGAGAAGGGGTGGGGAGCGAAATCCAGATCAGGCTGGAGAGGTGGCAATAAACCTCAGTGACCCATTTTCCAACCATTCCATTGTGATCCTGTTCAATTTCTGGTGGGATTGTGGTGAAAATCCAGCCCAATGTGTTAACACCGTGATCCATGCCGCTATTGTATTTGAGGATGCAGTGTCCAGCGCCCCACTACTACTGGAAATACACAAGCTTCTATTAGTGATGCAACAGATATCAAAAATGTTTTACGTAGCGAGCATCTAACCACCGCCCCTTGACATTCAACGACATTACCATCGCCGAATCCCCCACCATCAACATCCTGGGGGTCACCATTGACCAGAAACTTAACTGGACCAGCCACATAAATACGGTGGCAACAAGAGCAGGTCAGAGGCTGGGTATTCTGTGGCAAGTGTCTCACCTCCTGACTCCCCAAAGCCTTTCCACCATCTACAAGGCACAAGTCAGGAGTGTGATGGAATACTCTCCACTTGCCTGGATGAGTGCAGCTCCAACTACACTCAAGAGGCTCGACACCATCCAGGACAAAGCAGCCTGCTTGATTGGCACCCTATCCACCACCTTAAACATTCACTCCCTCCACCACCGGCGCACCGTGGCTGCAGTGTGTACCATCTACAAGATGCACTGCAGCAACTCACCAAGGCTTCTTCGGCAGCACCTCCCAAACCCACGGCCTCTACCACCTAGAAGGACAAGGGCAGCAGGTGCATGGGAACACCACCACCTCCAAGTTCCCCTCCAAGTCACACACCATCCTGACTTGGAAGTATATCGCCAATCCTTCATCATCACTGGGTCAAAATCCTGGAACTCCCTCCCTAACAGCACTGTGGGAGTACCTTCACCACACGGACTGCAGCGGTTCAAGAAGGCGGCTCACCACCACCTTCTCAAGGGCAATTAGGGTTGAGCAATAAATGCTGGCATTGCCAGTGACGCCCACATCCCATGAACAAATAATAAAAAAAGAACATGAGCAAGAGCAACAAATAACGCTGCCCTCGTAGTGGGGAAATGGCCTTACTGCCCAAGAATCTAATAGACTTTGAATAATGTAGTTGAGAATAATTACGGCCAGCTGACCCTGAGAACAAAATGACTGCCAAATATTTTAAAGCAAATATAACCATTTTTTTCACAAAATCTCTTAACTGGGAAAGTGAGAATTGCCACTCTAGCACCTGCCACTGTTTACAGCCATTTTTCCCTGGCAGTTGAATAAACTTATGCATATTTATACTGTAACACAACATTTCTCATTCATCCTATCTTCTATGCTTCTATGCCATGGTTTAGAATGGAATTTTAGCAACATGGCTCTATAAATTAATTAATTAATTGATTTCTTTCTTTCTTTCTTCTCCAGACACAATACTCTAATTCTGTCTTTGTTGGCTTCTTATTCTCCACCTTCCATAATCTTCAACTTGTCCAAAATTCTGATGTATATCTTGGCTCGGATTTTGTGGTGGTAATGACAGCGAAACTGCCAGCGTTCGCCGTCATTATCCCCTCTGAAACTAACCGCAACTTCAGGATTTAGCACAGGTGCAGATGAACACGGAAATCCTGAAGTTGCGGTCTGTCATTCCCTGCTCCGCCACAGGTTGCACTGTGGGACTCCCCAGAGCCAGCAATCAATTCAAATCACACTGAAGGATGAAAACTTCCCCTTTTACGATAGAATATCGCTGTTAAAATCCCCCTAAAATGTTAAACCATGTTGAAAGAGGTGTAATTGGGTTTTTAGCGGCATATCAACTGCTGAACAACCATTCTGGCCCTGAAAAACTAATTTTATATTTGTGGAATGTCACATTTTTCCATTGATAGGGATAAGAATTACAAGTTTTCAATATAATAATTATTTTTTAAAGTTTGTTTATGATATTTCAGATTTTACCTTCATCCTATGAGTATGTCCCAATCTTTATTTCGCTCTCTGTAAAATTTCTTAAAAGTAAATTATAATCTGTGCATTTTACTTCCTGGTTTGCTGTCTGTGAGAGTTCTTCAATGTGATTGGCTGCTTAGCCAGTTTGATGGCATCACTGTTGCTGGACGCTGGTGATGCGTTTGATTTGGCCCCAGATTCAAACTAAGGTCAGGAGAGTTGAAATTGACGCCACAGAGATCGCAAGATCTTTGTGTCAGCTTTCTTCGAGGTCAGCGGCGATCGCCATCACTTCACTGCTGACCGCAAATTCTGGACAAAGCTTGTCTTGGACTAAGTCCAGCTCACCCATCACGCCTGTCCTCACTGAGCTACATAGCTTCCCATCCCCCAATGCTTTAAATATAAAAGCCTCATTCTTGTCTTTAAATCCCTCCACTACCTCTGCAATCTTCTTCAGCTCCATATCCTCCTCCAACACATTGTTCCTCTGACTCCGGCCTTTTGTATATCTCTTTCCCCCGCACCCCCCCCACCCCTCCTTCACCACATCACTGGGCCCTATTTTTTGGAATTACTTCTGTAAATCTCTCTGCCTTTCCGCCTCTATCTCCTCCTTTAAAAAACTCAAAATCTATCACTTGGGCCAAATTTTAGGTCATCCCTTATAATCTTTCCACTCCAGTGTCTCTTTTCCATTCACTGGTCTGTGAAATGCCCTGGATTTTTTTTTTTTGTTAAAGGTGCAATTCAGAATGACTGCAAAATGCATCAGATAAACTGAGCAGTGAATGTATTTTGCAACAATGACAAGTTTGAAAGTAATGACTGTGAACACTCCTATCTTGTCAGTCATCAGCTAGGCCATTCTCTCTAGGATTAACTAGAAGATGCTCTGTCATCAGTTCCTGAGGATGTACTTTCCTGAATGGCCAATGCTGTCGACCGGGACTTTGCACTTCAAAATCAGTTGGGGCATGCCTAAACAATTGCAATGTTTTTCCCAGAAATGTTTGTATTAGTAAAGCCTAAAAGGATGTTTGTGAATGCGTATATATATATATGCATATAGATACATATGTGCATCCCAATGGCAAACCCTAAAAGATTTGCAGCCTGCATTCTTAGACTATCCACAGAATATGATGCATTGTAAAAGCTTCACTGTGGTCTGTCGCCGCTTGTTTATACAGTCAATTCCTATTATTGTTGCTTTCCGCTGGCTTGCTTAAAATAAATGTGTTTATATATCCAATTTCATATCACCAGCAAAAAATCTTCAGTGGGGAGGTCAGTTGTTAAGCTGTTAATAATATACTTTAGTATGATATTTATGGTTGCTGAGATAATGTTGAGGTCCCCTTTTTTTCAATTTGTACATTAAACCATTGATACAGGAAAAATACTAAAAATCTAGCTGTGTAGAGCAATAGTTGGCTTGGAATGCAATACAGGGCTATGACACAGAGAAGGACTCAGGTGATATGATGACTGTATAGGTGAAGGTATGAAAAAATAGCTATATGCACTAACCCTTCACATTTTTCAAGATATTGATGAGCTGAAATTTCCCTTTTGTTGATGACAATGGGCCAGCTTTTGCTCTCAGTGGCGAAGGAATGGCGTCAGCCATTCGTTACACTTACACTTGCCCATAGACTTACTACGGGGTTTTGCACTGGAACTTACTGTAAATTAGAGAACCCAAAAGCGCAGCACCCTCTATAGAGCATCTGGAATCTGTGTGAACTGGGCAAGCAACTGTGTGTCTCCTTAACCAATCAGATTGAAGAATCGTTAGTGAACAGCACAGAGTCTCAACCAGGAAGTTTTAGTTAGAATATTGAATTCAATGTCAAATCTGATACAGAAAGTGAAATAAAGAGAGGGTAAGAACGATTGGATTGAGAGAGATAGAAGAAACAGAAAGAAAAAGTAAAGAAAAAATCATTTAAACTTTTATTTTTTTTAATTTCCATCAATAATCACAGTCTGAAGGAATAAGACTCCACACTTGGTAAAAGTTCATTTTCAGTGTCAGAGAGGTTGTTTGGCATTAATTAAGACTTACCATGCTGTTAAGAGGGTACGTACACTGGAATGGACCAGCCCTAACTTTTTCTGGTGAGTTTACTTTCTATCTCTGAGCAATTCACGCCGTTCAATGTAGTTGAATGGGGAGCCAGATGGCGAGCAGCTTTGGGAGGAGCAGGGCATCTCGGGCAGCAAGCTCCGGATTTCCGCATTTAATTGCACATGTGCGGTCGCCGGACATTGCTGCCTGATTTCCACGTCAATAACGGTGAGCAATGTTAGCCTCACCGTTATTTCTACAGCAAAATCTGGCCTAATGCAATGAGTAAAGCGCTCAGTCATCTACTCTTGGAATATATTCTCTATGGTCAGGGAGCACCTCATCTCATAATTTCTGCTTTGAGATGAATGAGCAATTCAGCATGCGACTGAATCAGGGAAAAAGCTCCCCTGAAGTGGAGTGCTTTATCATCTGCTGATAGTTTCCATCACCCATGCAATTGGCAGTGATCGCTTCCATCTCACTACATTTTATGAAATGGTTTCATCTGTGTTAATGAACATCAATAAGAGCTACTGACGTAAAGACTTGAATATCAAGTATCTATTCACGTTCATGGAAGACTAGGATGATCTGTTTACCAAGATGATCATAATTTGACTTCAGGTTTTCAGGATATGAATGGTGCACCATCTGAATCTATCTGAATGCAGATCACTAGTGAACAGTATTCTGATGCCTCTGTGGTGGCATTCATAGTACTCTAAATCACCTTGCTGATAAAAATAAACTGGACCTGTGCTGAAATTGGTCATCAGTGGGTTATGCAGATGACACAATGTGGAAACCCTGGTCCCCTGTTTGGCCCAGACCCACTTTCCTGAAGAAGAGACTCTGTAAATATTCTAATATATCATAGGAACACAGGAACAGGAGTAGGTCATTCAGCTAGTATCAGTAATGGTAACAATAAAACTATCGGATTGTCATAAAAACCCATCTGGTTCACTAATGTCCTTTAGGGAAGGAAATCTGCCGTCCTTACCTGGTCTGGCCTATATGTGACTCCAGACCCACAGCAAGGTGGTTGACTCTTAACTGCCCTCTGAAATGGCCTAGCAAGCCACTCAGTTGTAACAAACCGCTACGAAAACAATAATAAGAATGAAACCGGACGGACCACCCGGCATCAACCTTGGCACCGGCTATAGACACGGCAACGGCACGCCCAGCCCAGTCGACCCTGCAAAGTCCTCCTCACCAACATCTGGGGACTTGTGCCAAAATTGGGAGAGCTGTCCCACAGACTAGTCAAGCAACAGCCTGACATAGTCATACTCACAGAATCATACCTTTCAGCCAATGTCCCAAACTCCTCCATCACCATCCCTGGGTATGTCTTGTCCGACCGGCAGGACAGACCCACCAGGGGTGGTGGCACAGTGGTATACAGTCAGGAAGGAGTGACCCTGGGAGTCCTCAACATTGATTCCGAACCAGATGAAATCTCATGGCTTCAGGTCAAGCATGGGCAAGGAAAACTCCTGCTGATTACCACCTACCGCCCTCCCTCAGCTGATGAATCAGTACTCCTCCATGTTGAACGCCACTTGGAAGAAGCACTGAGAGTAGCAAGGGCACAGAATGTACTCTGGGTGGGGGACTTCAATGTCCATCACCAAGAGTGGCTCGGTAGCATCACTACTGACCGAGCTGGCTGAGTCCTGAAGGATTAACTGCCAGTATGGGCCTGCGACAGATGGTGAGAGAACCAACACGAGGGAAAAACCTACTTGACCTCGTCCTCACCAATCTACCTGTCACAGATGCATCTGTCCATGACAGTATTGGTAGGAGTGTGTTGTAGGGGCTAATCGGAGCCTTAAGCGGACTAACCGTGAAGGAGAGTCGACGCGCTACCCGACTTAGCCCGACTGAGCAATAAAACTCAAACACCAATTTACACGGTTAAATGCGGGAGTACACTTTATTCAGAGCGCTCTGGGAGAGAATTGATGCACCCACGTGCAGTCACCGACCTCTCAAATAAGTCACTCTGGGGCACAGTATTTTATACATCCATCATTGATTACATCGTGCTCACATGAGCATGTGATAGTTATTAGAATCCAATCAATTTTATGTATACAATTGTTAAGCATAGTAAATCAATTAACGTCAGGATACAGTTGATGTGATCAGCCTCGTCTATGTGACAGTGTTATCTCGAGCCCTGTACCAGGATACAGTTGATGTGATCAGCCTCGTCTATGTGACAGTGTTATCTCGAGCCCTGTATGTTGCAACGTTGTCTGACAAGGCAGACTGCCAATCCATTGCAGAAAAGTCCTGTGTCAGTGAATTTAAAGTTCATTAACTGGATGAGTTTTTCTTCTCCGACATTTGTTTAATAATTTTCTTCTCCAACAAGTGACCACCGCACAGTCATTGTGGAGACAAAGTCCCGTCTTCACACTGAGGACACCCCCCATCGTGTTGTGTGGCACCGTGCTAAATGGGATAGATTCAGAACAGATCTAGCAGCTCAAAACTGGGCATCCATGATGCGCTGTGGTCCATCAGTAGCAGCAGAATTGTATTCCACCACCATCTGTAACCTCATGGCCTGGCATATCCCTCACTCTACCATTACCATCAAACCAGGGGACCAACCCTGGTTCAACAAGGAGTGCATGCCAGGAGCAACACCAGGCGTACCTAAAAATGAGGTGCCAACCTGGGGAAGCTGCAACACAGGACTACATGCATGCTAAAAAGCAGAAGCAGCATGCTATAGACAGGGCTAAGCGATCTCACAATCAACGGATCAGATCAAAGCTCTGCAGTCCTGCCACATCCAGTCGTGAATGGTGGTGGACCATTAAACAACTAACGGGAGGAGGAGGCTCCATGAATATCCCCATCGTCAATGATGATGGAGCCCAGCACATGAATGAAAAAGACAAGGCTGAAGCGTTTGCAACCATCTTCAGCCAGAAGTGCCGAGTGGATGATTCATATCGGCCTAATCCTGAGGTCTCCACCATCACAGAAGCCAGTCTTCAGCCAATTTGATTCTCTCCATGTGATATCAAGAATCGGCTGAGCGCACTGGATACTGCAAAGGCTATGGGCCTCGACAACATCCCAGCTATCGTGCTGAAGACTTGTGCTCCAGAACTAGCCACGCCTCTAGCCAAGTTGTTCCAGTACAGCTACAAAACTGGCATCTATCCGACAATGTGGAAAACTGCCCAGGTATGTCCTATCCACAAAAAGCTGGATAAATCCAATCCGGCCAATTACCGCCCCATCAGTCTACTCTCAATTATCAGCAAAGTGATGGAAGGTGTCATCAACAGTGCTATCAAGCGGCACTTACTCACCAATAACCTGCTCACTGATGCAGTTTGGGTTCCCCCAAGACCACTCGGCTCCCGACCTCATTACAGCCTTGGTCCAAACAAGGACAAAGGAGCTGAATTCCAGAGGTGAGGTGAGAGTGACTGCCCTTGACATCACTCAGGGTGTGGCATCAAGGAGCCCTTAAGTAAATGGGAATCGGGTGGGGGGGAACTCTCCACTGGCTGGAGTCATACCTATCACGAAAGAAGATGGTTGTGGTGGTTGAAGTTCAATCATCACAGCCCCAGGACATCACTGCAGGAGTTCCTCAGGGCAGTGTCCTAGGCCCAACCATCTTCAGCTGCTTCGTCAATGACCTTCCCTCCAACATAAGGTCAGAAATGGGGATGTTTGCTGATGACTGCACAGTGTTCAGCACCATTCACAACTCCTCAGATAATGAAGCAGTCCATGCCCGCATGCAACAAGACCTGGACGACGTTCAGGCTTGGGCTGATAGGTGGTAGGTAACATTCGCGTCACAGGAGTGCCAGGCAATGACTATCTCCAACAAGCGAGAGTCTAACCACCGGCCCTTGACATTCAACGGCATTACCATCGCCGAATCCCCCACCATCAGCATCCTGGGGGTCACCATTGACCAGAAACTTAACTGGACCAGCCACTAAATACAGTGGCAACAAAACCAGGTCAAAGGCTAGGTATTCTGCGGAAAGTGTCTCACTTCCTGACTCCCCAAAGCCTTACCACCATCTACAAGGCACAAGTAAGGAGTGTGATGGAATACTCTCCACTTGCCTGGATGAGTGCAGCTCCAACAACACTCAAGAAGCTCGACACCATCTCGGACAAAGCAGCCCGCTTGATTGGCACCCCATCCACCACCTTAAACATTCACTCCCTCCACCACCGGCATACCGTGGCTGCAGTGTATACCATCTACAAGATGCACTGCTGCAACTCGCCAAGGCTCCTTCGGCAGCACCTCCCAAACCCGCGACCTCTTCCACCTAGAAGGACAAGGGCAGCAGGCGCATGGGAACACCACCACTTCCAAGTTCCCCTCTATGTCACACACCATCCTGACTTAGAAGTATATCGCCGATCCTTCATCGTCGCTGGGTCAAAATCCTGGAACTCCCTACCTAACAGCACTGTGGTAGTACCTTCACCAAATGGACTGCAACGGTTCAAGAAGGTGGCTCACCACCACCTTCTCAAGGGCAATTAGGGATTGGCAATAATTGCTGGCCTTGCCAGCGACGCCCACATCCCATAAACAAAAAAAAAAAAAACCCTCGAGCCTGTTCCACCATTCGATGAGATCATGGCTGATCTGTGAACTAACTCCATATACCTGCCTTTGGCCCATATCCCTTAATACCTTTGGTTAACAAAAAGCTATCAATCTCCAATTTAAAATTAACAATTGATCTTACATCAAGTGCCTTTTGAGGAAGAGAGTTCCAAATTTCTACCACCCTTTTTGTGTAGAAGTATTTCCTAATTTCACTTGTGAAAGCTCTGGCTCTAATTTTTAGACTATGCCCCCTAGTCCGAGAATCCCCAACGAGCGGAAATAGTTTTCAATATCTACTCTATCTGTTCCCCTTAATATCCTGAAAACTTCGATCAGATTAACCTTCTAAATTCTAGGGAATACAACCCTAATTTGTGTAATCTCTCCCCGTAATTTAACCCTTGAAGTCCGGGTATCATTCTGGTAAACCTACGCTGCACTCCCTCCATGGCCAATATAGCCTTCCTAAGGTGTGGTGCTCAGAACTGCTCACAGTACTCCAGGTGTGGTCTAACCAGTGTTTTGTATAGCTGTAGCATAACTTCTATCCCCTTGTACTCTAGTCCTCTAGATATAAAGGCCAGCATTCCATTAGCCTTTTTGATTATTTTCTGTATCTGTTCATGACATTTTAATGATCTATGTACCTGGACCCCCAAGTCTCTTTGGACCTCCACTGCTTTTAGCTTTTCAGCATTTGTAAAGTACCCTGTTCTATCCTTTTTATGCCCAAAGTGGATGACCTCACATTTGTTGAAATCCATTTGCCACAGTTTTGCTCATTCACTTAATCGAACAAACGAACATACGAATTAGGAGCAAGAGTAGGCCATTCGGCCCTTCGAGCCTGCTCTGCCATTCAATAAGATCATGGCTGATCTGATTACTCCACATTCCCGCCTACCCCCGATAACTTTTCATCCCCTTGCTTACCAAGAATCTATCTACCTGTGCCTTAAAAATATTCAAAAGTGAGAAGTCGCACAACACCAGGTTATAGTCCAACAGCTTTATTTGAAATCACAAGCTTTCGGAGCGCTGCTCGTTCGTCAGGTGAAGTAAAGAAATACATATGGGCACAGCATAAATAGTCAGAGAATACTACCAGACGACTACAGTTAATCTTTCTAACTGCCCTTTATCACACAGGTGTGATAAAGGGCAGTTAGAAAGATTAACTGTAGTCGTCTGGTAGTATTCTCTGACTATTTATACTGTGCCCATATGTATTTCTTTACTTCACCTGACGAACGAGCAGCGCTCCGAAAGCTTGTGATTTCAAATAAAGCTGTTGGACTATAACCTGGTGTTGTGCGACTTCTCACATTTGTCCACCCCAGTCCAACACCGGCATCTCCGCATCATTAAAAATATTCAAAGACTCTGCTTCCACCGGCCTCTGAGGAAAAGAGTTCCAAAGACTCACGACCCTCTGTGAGAAAAAAATTTCTCCTCATCTCTGTCTTAAATGGGCGACCCCTTATTTTTAAACAGTGACCCCTAGTTCTAGATTCTCCCACAAGAGGAAACATCCTCTCCACATCCACCCTGTCCAGACCCCTCAGGATCTTATATGTTTCAATCAAGTCACCTCTTACTCTTCTAAAATCCAGCGGATACAAGCCTAGCCTGTCCAACCTTTCCTCATAAGACAACCAAGAATAGATAAGGGAGAACCAGTGGATGTGGTGTATTTGGACTTTCAGAAGGCTTTCGATAAGGTCCCACATAAGAGATTAGCGTGCAAAGTTAAAGCACACGGGATTGGGTTAAGGTACTGTCTTGGATAGAGAACTGGTTGGCAGACAGGAAGCAAAGAGTTGGAATAAACGGGTCTTTTTCCGAGTGGCAGGCAGTGACTAGTGGGGTACCGCAGGGATCGGTGCTAGGACCCCAGCTATTCACAATATATATAAATGATCTAGACGAGGGAACTAGATGTAATATCTCCAAGTTTGCAGACGACACAAAGCTGGGTGGGCATGTATGCTGCAGAGAAACTCCAATATGATTTGGACAGGTTGGGTGATTGGGCAGATGCATGGCAAAGCAGTATAATGTGGATAAATGCGAGGTTATCCACTTCGGTGGCAAAACAGGAAGACAGATTATTATCTGAACGGCAATAGATTGGGAGAAGGGGAAGTGCAACGAGATCTGGGTGTCTTTGTGCACCAGTCGCTGAAGGTAAGCATGCAGGTGCAGCAGGCGGTTAAGAAGGCAAATGGTATGTTGGCCTTCATAGCGAGAGGATTTGAGTACAGGAGCAAGGATGTCTTGCTGCAGTTGTACAGGGCCTTGGTGAGACCACACTTTGAGTATTGTGTGCAGTTTTGGTCACCTTATCTGAGGAAGGATGTTCTTGCCATGGAGAAAGTGCAGCGAAGATTCACTAGACTGATACCTGGGATGGCAGGAATGACGTATGAGGAGAGAGTGGGTCGATTAGGCTTATATTCGCTAGAGTTTAGAAGAATGAGAGGGGATCTCATTGAAACTTATAGAATTCTAACAGGACCAGACAGACTAGATGCAGGAAGGATGTTCCCGATGGCGGGGGAGTCCAGAACCAGGAGTCACAGTCTAAGGATAAGGGGTAAGCCATTTAGGACTGAGATGAGGAGGAATTTCTTCACCCAGAGAGTGGTGAACCTGTGGAATTCTCTACCACACAAGGCAGTTGAGGCCAATTCATTAAATATATTCAAGAAGGAGTTAGATATATTTCTTAAGGCTAAAGGGATCAAGGGATATGGGGAGAAAGCAGGGACAGGGTACTGAATTTGGATGATCAGCCATGTTCTCATTAAATGGCGGAACAGGCTCGAGGGGCCGAATTGCCTACTCCTGCTCCTATCTTCTATGTTTCTATGTTTCTAACCCGCCCATTCCAGGTATTAGTCTAGTAAACCTTCTCTGAACTGCTTCCAACGCATTTACATCCTTCCTTAAATAAGGAGACCCCAATACTGTACACAGTACTCCAGATGTGGTCTCACCAATGCCCTGTATAACTGAAGCATAACCTCCCTACTTTTGTATTCAATTCCCCTCGCAATAAACAATAGAATTCTATTAGCTTTCCTAATTACTTGCTGTACCTGCATAGCAACCTTTTGTGATTCATGCACTAGGACACCCAGATCCCTCTGCATCTCAGAGCTCTGCAATCTCTCACCATTTAGATAATATGCTTCTTTTTTATTCTTCCTGTCAAAATGGACAACTTCACATTTTCCCACATTATACTCCATTTGCCAGATCTTTGTCCACTCACTTAATCTATCTATATCCCTTTGTAGCCTCCTTATGTCCTCTTCACAATTTACTTTCCTACCTATCTTTGTGTCATCAGCAAATTTAGCAACCATACCTTCGGTCCCTTCATCCAAGTCATTTATATAAATTGTAAAAAGTTGAGGCCCCAGCACTGATCCCTGTGGCACACCACTCGTTACATCTTGCCAATCAGAAAATGACCCATTTATGCCTACTCTCTGTTTCCTATTAGCTAGACAATCTTCTATCCATTCCAATATGTTACCCCCTACACCATGAGCTTTTATTTTCTGCAATAATCTTTTGGCGCCTTATCAAATGCCTTCTCGAAATCTAAGTACAATACATCTACCGGTTCCCCTTTATCCACAGCACATGTTACTTCCTCAAAGAACTCCAATAAATTGGTTAAACATGATTTCCCTTGCACAAAACCATATTGACTCTGCCTGATTACTTTGAACTTTTCTAAGTGCCCTGCTATAATGGCCCAGATATTCCAATCGCAGGCCTCCCATGGGCGGAGGACTGCGATCTGCAAAAATCTGCACCCTTACCTGAGGGCTCCCGGGACGCGCACAATTCCGGTGCTGGGCCTCTCCAAACGGCAAGTGTGCAGGGCCCACGTATCCCAGAGGCGCAGGTAGTTCGCAGCGTCCCTGGGATCACGTGGGCCATGGAGAGCCAATCACAGAAGGGAATCTCCCTTCATACACTTGACAGGAAGACCTGTCAAATATATGAATGGAGATCACCCCAAAACATAGTAAAACTTTAAATACATTTTTTTTTAATCACATTTTTAAAATGACTTGAAATTACAATAAATTAACTATTTTAAACAAAAATTTAAATTTTTGAAAAAAATAATTAATGTTTTTTACGGGCTAAAAATAAACTTAGTTTTTTTAAAGTATAATCAGTGGAAAAATTTTTTTTTTTTACTTTTTTTCAACTCTTATCCTTACGCCTGCTTTTACCAGGTGCAAGAATTGTATGAGTTTTCTGCGGGCAGAGGGTCTCCAAAAAGCGGAACTATCCGCCCACAGAGGCCCTTCTCCAGGGCAGCCAAAGGATCTGTCAAGTGCTTTCTTGACAGATTGGAAATGCCGGTTTCCAGCGCATGCGCGGTGCATGCCTGAAACCGGCATTTCCGATGTCACTACGGGTGGGTACACAGCGCGTACACACCCGTAGGGATCAGAATATCCGGCCCAACGTCTTTAATAATAGCTTCTAACATCTTCCCTATGACAGATGTTAAGCTAACTGGCCTGTAGTTCCCTGCTTTCTGTCTCCCTCCCTTTTTGAATAAAGGAGTTACATTCGCTATTTTCCAATCTAATGGAACCTTCCCTGAATCTAGGGAATTTTTGAAAATTAAAACCAACGCATCAACTATCTCACTAGCCACTTCTTTTAAGACCCTAGGATGAAGTCCATCAGGACCCGGGGGCTTGTCAGCCCGCAGCTCCAACAATTTGCTCAGTACCACTTCCCTGGTGATTGTAATTTTCTTGAGTTCCTCCCTCCCTTCCATTTCCTGATTTACAGCTATTTCTGGGATGTTACTTGTATCCTCTATAGTGAAGACCGATGCAAAATACCTGTTCAATTCAACTGCCATCTCCTTATTTTCCATTATTAATTCCCCAAACTCACTTTTTATAGGACCAACACTAACTTTGTTAACTCTTTTCTTTTTAAAATATCTATAGAAACTTTTACTATCTGTTTTTATATTTCTAGCTAGCTTTCTCTCGTACTCTAAATTTTCTCTCCTTATTAATCTTTTAGTCATTCTTTGCTGTTTTTTATATTCTGTCCAATCTTCTGACCTGCCACCCATCTTTGTGCAATTATATGCTTTTTCTTTAAGGTTAATACTATCTTTAACTTTTTTAGTTAACCACGGATGGTGAGTCCTTCCCTTGGAATTTTTATTTCTTGTTGGAATGTATATATTCTGTGTATTTTGAAATATCCCCTTAAATATGTGCCACTGCAACTCTATTGACCTATCCCTTAACCTAATTTGCCAGTTCACTTTAGCTAGCTCTGCTTTCATGCCCTCATAATTGCCCTTATTTAAGTTTAAAATACTAGTCTGGGACCCACTCTTCTCTCTCTCAAACTGAATGTAAAATTCAATCATATTATGATCGCTGCTACCGAGGGGCGCCTTCACTATGAGGTAATTAATTAATCCTATCTCGTTGCACAATAATCTATCAATATCTCTTTGTAAATTTATGCTTTCATCTACAATGCCTACAATGCTGCCTATCTTTGTATCACCGGCAAATTTGGATATATGGCTTTCTATCCTATCATCTAAGTCGTTAATAAATATTGTGAATAGTTGAGGCCCCAACACAGATCCCTGCGGGACACCACTAGTCACATCCTGCCAATTTGAGTACCTACCCATTATCCCTACTCTCTGTCTCCTGCCACTCAGCCAATTTCCTAACCAGGTCAATAATTTGCCCTCAACTCCATGGGCTTCTACCTTAGATAACAGTCTCTTATGTGGGACTTTATCAAATGCCTTCTGGAAGTCCATATAAATAACATCCATAGACATTCCCCTGTCCACTACTTTAGTCACCTCTTCAAAAAATTCAATCAGGTTTGTCAGGCATCACCTATCTTTCACAGAACCATGCTGGCTCTCTCTGATCAACTGAATATTATCGAGGTGTTCAGTCACCTTATCCTTAATTATAGACTCTAGCAATTGCCCGACAACAGATGTTAGGCTAACTGGTCTATAATTCCCTGGTTTCCCTCTCTCGCCATTCTTAAAAAGCGGAGTGACATGTGCAATTTTCCAATCTAAAGGAACGGTTCCTGAATCGAGAGAACTTTGGAAGATTATAGTTAGGGCATCTGCAATGTGCTCACCTACTTCCTTTAAAACCCTGGGATGGAAACCATCTGGTCCTGGGGATTTAAAACATCGAGCCTTTCATCTACATTTATTAAAGATTCTTAGCATTTTGTCTGTATTCATACAAATTTTGAGATCAAAGCAGATTTTGACTGATGATTAAGACTGTTGACTTACATTGGCCATGAAAGCAATCTAATGGGGTACGGTAGCATAGTGGTTATGTCACTGGACTAGTAATCCTAGTTAGGCCTGGACTAATGATCTGATACCGAAACATGAATTCAAATCCCACCATAGCAGCTGGGGAATTTAGATTCAATTAAACAAATCTGGAATAAAAAGCTAGTATCATGAAGACTACCAGATTGACATAAAAACCCATCTAGTTCACTAATGTCCTTTAGGGAAGGAAATCTGCCGTCCTTACCTGGCCTGGCCTAGATGTGACTCCAGACCCACAGCAATGTGGTTGACTCTAAATAGCCCTCTGAAATGGCCTGGCAAGCCACTTATTCAAGAAGGTGGCTCACCACCACCTTCACAAGGCCAATTCGGGATGGACAATAAATGTTGGCCTAGCTGGTGATGCCCACATCTCAGAATGAATTAAAAAGAATTGGATGAATGAGGTGACTTTGGACATTTTGTGGCATTGACTATGCTAGCAGCTGCAATAGTCACTTGGGCTTGGCCATTTCCTCGAGCCTTTCATCTTATCTTTTCATACCTTCCTGGGAGATTTTTGGCAGATTTCCCACAGTGTAAAGTTATGGTTTAGTAGAAGGCACTGGAGACACTGTTTGTAATTGCTGACAATAGGAAAAGGAATTCCTGTAGTTTACGCAAATTGTGAAGCCAGACCTGGCATAAAACCACCAGGTAGAAACAGAGTAAGTGCCAACAAACTTACAGAAATGTATGGCCACACTGCACACAAAACCCCATTGCTCCCCTCTCTCACAGCATGTAAAGAATAGCAACAGGATCGATAAAGAATTCTTACCCGTTCTGGTGACACATAGCAATGATTGTTGTTGGAATCCCTCATTCACGTGTTTCTGCCTCCTGCGTCGGATTGCGAGCACTGTTCCCTGTGGGAATGAATGGACTTCCCAAGTGCTCACTTAATGCAAGAGTTTTGGAGCTGCAAAGGATTGTGAGATTGTGGCTGGATAAAAGGTTCCCTTTGCACTATTTCTTAAAGGAGATGAAAGCCTTTCTGAATAATTTTAATGGAGAACTATCAACAGATGTTGTTTGCCAGCAAACCCCACTTATCCTTTGTTCTCGGTTCTGCATTTTATTGAATTGTAAGTACTTGATTAGCTTTTTGGGGAAATTTTTTATTTAGTTGTTTTCATAGCATTGACAGCAAGCATACAAAACGCAACACTGTTTAATAAGCAGTTGTATTTTGTCTGCTTAATTCTGGCACGATTAGCATTAACATGTTTAAAGAATGGCTTTTGCTCCCAAAAGAAGACAATCAAATTTGAATATAGTAATATTGTATTTATATAGCGCCTTTAACATAGTAAAATGTCCCAAGGCGCTTCACAGGAGCGTTATCAAACTAAATTTGACCCCGAGCCACATAAGGAGATATCAGGGCAGATGAGGTAGGTTTTAAGGAGCATCTTAAAGGAGGAGAGAGAGGTAGAGATGTGAAGAGATTTAGGGAGGGAATTCCAGAGCTTAGGGCCTTGACAGCTGAAGGCTCTAATGGTGGAGCGATTAAAATCAGGGATGCACAAGAGGCCAGAATTAGAGGAGCGCAGATATCTCAGATGGTTGTACGACTGGAGGAGATTACAGAGATAGGGAGGGGGCAAGGCCATGGATGGATTTGAAAACAAGGATGAGAATTTTAAAATCGAGACATTGCCGGACCGGGAGCCAATGTAGGTCAACGAGCACAGGGGTAATGGGTGAACGGGACTTGGTGCGAGTTAGGACACGGGCTGCCGAGTTTTGGATGACCTCAGGTTTACGGAGGTTGGAAGATGGGAGGCCGGGCAGGAGGACACGGGAATAGTCAAGTCTAGAGGTAACAAAGGCATGGGTGAGGATAAGATAATATACACATTTGTTCCTGGGCAGGAAAGTAATTTCTTTCCAAACCACAGATTTAAATGTGTCTGGTACAGCAAGAGAAGCTTTCTCATATTCACGGGAGTATTGTGACTAATGCTGATGAAAATTATGAAAGATGTCTGAACAGCATTCTATAGGTTGCACGGAGAAGTCCAAATTATACTTTTTAGGAATTTTTTTGTGCTTGTTCAGGGAGTTAAGGGGACTATTTTAGTGAAAGGGTGAAAACAGGTGCTAAATGGGTGCAGTGCTAATAAGACATGCATGTTTGAAAGTCTGGTTTTAACGCGCAATTTTGGTCCTAATTGCTGATTACCATAATTTGAACTTGCCTGAAGGTTCTAAAACAGAGACCTGCAGGTTTAGCACTCAAGTGCTGATTAGACGCAATTTTCGTGGAGCAGTATATGTGAACTCCTCGCACCCACTTTCACTGAAGGTGTGGAGTGGGCTGGCTGACACACAGTGGCACATTGCAGGATGGCTCAGGGACAGTGAGAGGGCGCACAGGTTCTCGGACACGGCGCTGGAGGTCCTGGTGGAGGAGGTCCAGAGGAGGAGGGATGTCCTGTACCCGCAGGGAGGAAGGAGTCCACCTCACCCTCCTGTCCCTCTCTCCTGCAGCAGCTGGTGCTGCTCTGCCTGGCCTCATGTCCTCCCATTCCTCCTGCAGACCAAGGGGGACCCCTAGCAAGATCCCCATGACCGAGCACTCCCTTTCTCCTGGTGACTCCTTTAAGGTGTCCAATAATGTAGAGTAGCCCAGCACTCACTCTCTTTAGGTGAAGTCCTCAGAGAATTTCTGGAATAAATGTTGACAGAGTGTTGGTGAAGTCTTGACAAAGTGTCCCAAAAAGTCTCCCGATGTGTTTCAAAAGTCCTCTTCAAACCTTCAGCAACAAGTGAACAGTAAAATGTGATATACCTTTAAGTAGCGCTCAAAATCCTCAGCAATGATTTGTTTACTCCTTTTCAGTTGGTCGCTGTTAGGAGAGGGCGTTAGATCAAGAGTTATCCACCAAAATGACATGCAGCCTCTTTAATGAGTGTAAGCAGGCAATTTAAGTGGCAATAAGCCCCTGAACGATCCCCTGGGCGGCTGTTACTAGCGCGCGATTCAACTCCTTTACCAAGATGGCATCTTGCGCTAAACGAGGGCTAAACCAGCGTTGCAGCTTAAGACCCCATCTTGGCCACCTCTTTACCTCTTTAGCGTCTAAAGGGGGAGAAATTGGTCTCCTTTGCGCCTCCCATTAGCGCCTCCGAGGACGCCAGCTTTGTGACTTGGTGCGGTGATAGTACCAATGCCCGTGAAATTGACGTGGAGGTTTGTGGCGGCGTCAACCTGCACCCGGAGATCGTGACGTCATCCGGCTGCGCAGCGCCCCGATAGCAACCCGGATCCGAACTTCGGTTCTGCCCCCTGCAGCATCGCCGGGCGATAACATCGCCAGCCATAGGAGGTGTTGTTAGGGAGGCCGGGTGCTTGGGGAGCGGTATTTAAAGATAAGGCCGCTTGTGTCAATGAAAAATTTGTTTTCACCCCTTAGGTTGTTTTTTCAACTTTTTCCTGTGTCGCGATTGATCAGCCCTGCACTCTATTAGAGTGCTTGGGGGCTGATCGTCGCGGATCGCGGCTGCCGTCGGCGATGAGGGACATCAATTTAATGCAGAGCCTGCAGCAATGGCCCTTCCCTTTAAGGGAGGGAAGGAGTCTCCGTTCCCGGCAGCGCTACCCTCGACATTGGGCAGCGCTGCACCGCTATCGCCCCTCTTGCCGAACTTTAGCGCTCCAAGGGAAGTGGTAGCGCTTGATTTAGTGCTCCACTTCCTTCCTGGAGCGCTAAACCCGAAGTTCGCGTCGGATTCACTGGCAGAGCGCCCGGCGCTATTTTTTCATTACCGCTAAAGTATACTCAATTTCTCCCCCAAAGTATTTGACCAAAATCGCCCCCAAAACATTTTTCGTATGTTTTCACCCAGCATCAAGTATTCCCAGCTTGGGTATATAGCATGGATTGAATGAAAAATAACGCTCCCTTGACTTTGCTCCAATAAGGTGCCTTGACCCTTAATTTCAGAAGAGTACTCTTGACTGCAAAAGTGCTACATTTCTGTTTGTACAGCAGTCATTCCTGTGACTGTGTGAGAACTGTCAGACTAGTGCTAAACGGTTCCAAATTACAGGTAACGTTGTGCTGTGAGCTCGAATACATCGAGAAACTGGAAATTGAACTGGATTTAAAATGCCTAAACTCATTTCCCACAGGGCCTTTACAGCTGGTAGAAACTTTCATCTCATCAGCCTTAGCTCAGTTCAAACATAGGTCCCAGAAGTGAAAAGACTGCTAGCCCATTGTGCCATCCAGGTCCTTGTGCAAGGTACTTTGTAAAGAGCAGGCATCCTGAAAACATTGCTTTGGGGATTCGCTGCTTCCCAGAGCCCATCTATATGGAAACTGAATGAAGAATCCAGAAGGATTCTCCTGAAGCTATCTGTGCGAGCATAAGATAGTAATTTCTGTTTTCCTCAACAACGCATAGAGGTTAGGGTTTTCCAGTTCAGCCTTACGATTTTCCTGCCCGTTAAAATGAATGGGGGCAAAAACATGGGCTGGCGCGCACACTAGCAAAAGTCCCGGCCCAGATCTGTTATCAGCTGCTGTACAATAAAAAGAAAAGAAAGACTTGCATTTCTATAGCGCCTTTCATGACCACCGGACGCCTCAAAGCACTTTACAGCCAATGAAGTACTTTTTGAAGTGTAGTCACTGTTGTAATGTGGGAAACGCGGCAGCCAATTTGCATACAGCAAGCTCCCACAAACAGCAATGTGATAAACTAGATATTCTTGCTAAAAGAAAAACTAATGCTAGTCCAGTAAATCTAATTCAAAATCTAGCTGTGACTGACATATGAACCTAGAAACCCTCTCTGGGCATGCTTTATTATCTCTCAGCCTGGCAGCTGATGGAGCACCTTGTTATGGCAAAGTGGCTTCATCTCACTGGGAGGCAAAATGTCCCGCCTCGGGCTGATACACAGGAGCATTGACAGAAGATGTGAAGGAGTCTGAGATTCTGACCTTTCCACTCTTCTAGCTGAAGGATGACAGAATGAAGGCAAGAAAAACTGAACGACATAAAAACACATTTTGCTCTTAAAAGAGAAGTGTTTAATCTTTCACATGACTGAAGTACTGATATTTCTATAATGCTATCAGAGTTCGGTAGCTACTGCAAAGTCAGGCTTCCATAACAATTCTCTGATTAAAGGTTTATATGAAACATTAGCACTAGCTGGAAGGAGTTAAGCTAGCATAAGTCTTGCAGGTTAGATGGTGGCACTGTACAAGTCTTATAGGCAGGTTGAAATGCATGCAGGTGCTAGGTGTAATAAACAGTCCACAGTGTATTGAGTGCGTTAGAGTTCTCAGTTGGCTGCATGGTGGGGAGACCCACTGGTGCTGAACTAACAAGCCTGAGGATAGAGAATTATCTCGCTCACACAGACCTCTCACATATTTTGCCTTTCAGAATATTTATATTTTTGTTGATGTTGCTCCAAAAAGGCTTTTAGAGTATTTGTTTTAGTAATTATAATGGTAGCTGCATTTAATTAGAAATGAGAGCTTTTAAATTGAGTAGGAGTTTTAGTGTATTTATAATTATTCCACAATTTTAAGAAAACACTTACCAGAATGGTTCTGGGGATGGGAGATCTTAGCTACAAGGACAGGTTGGAGAAGCTGAATTTGTTTTCATTAGAGCAAAGGAGGTTGAGGGGTGATTTGATAGAGGTAACACGATTATGACGGGTTTGGATAGGCTAGACGGGGAAAGGCTGTTCCCACTAGTTGATGGTACAAGGACTAGGGGACACAGATTTAAGGTTTTGGGCAAGAGATACAGGGGGGATGTGAGGAAAAACCTTTTTACACAGCGAGTGGTGAGGACCTGGAACTCGTTGCCGACGGAAGTGGTGGCAACGGATACACTCAATGTTTTCAAGGGGAGACTGGATAGGCACTTGAGGGAAATAAACTTGCAAGGCTACAGGGATAGAACGGGGGAATGGGACTGACTCAATTGCTTTACAGAGAGCAGGCACGGACTCAATCGGCCGAATGACCTCCTTCTGTGCCATTATGACTCTATGACTCTATGGGCGCGATATTGCCAGCCCTGGGGAGGCGGGACTGCCGGGAAAATGGCAGAATTTGGCGGCGGGTGCCCAACCCGCCCCCAACCCGCCTCCGTGCCATCTTGCCAGGAGGCAGGTAGGTGACCCGCGCCGGGTCCCGTCTCCTTGGAGGCGGGAAGGGTTTACAGCCACTTAACTGCCTGTTAACAGGTAGTTAACAGGCAGATAAGAGGATTATCCCCATTTTGCCCACACAAGTGCAGGCTTCCTGAAGGCTCCGAACCCCGCCAGGGTCACCGAGGCGAGCAGTGGGTCTGCGAGGGTCGGAGGGGTGCAAAAGTGCGCTGTGAAGGTAAGTGATGGGTGCAAGTGTGGAGAGGTGAGTATGTGAGGTAAGTGGAAAGTGTTAGAAAAAGTTTACTTACCTTTGTTTCTACCTGCAGGCTTCAATCGGTGGGTATGCGGAGAGTCTCACATCTCCGCGGCAGAGATGACAGATGGCCGTTGCATTTTCCAATGCAACAACCATCTAATTTCTGCAAAAGAAAGAGGTTTGATGAGGTCTTGAATTCAAGAGATGGTAGATGGGATACAGATTTAAGAAAATGTGAATAGCCGAATAGTGAACCCCAGGGACACTATGAAAATAAATAATGACACAGTTGGGTCAACACGCAGCTACTTGATGCAACTAATGAGTAGACTCCCTCTTTAAGTACGAGGAATCAGTATGGCTGAATGGGACAACCGTGCATGACCCATTTTATATAGACATTGATGTCCAGCAGCGCTATTCAGGTACGAAGATCGCAATGTGGGGCAAGGACCTCATATTGAGGACTAAATGAGCCTTATACATGAGACTGGTGCATAGGTCTTCAACACCACAGGTACTTCCCTATTGCACTATATACATGGGCCACACAGCAGGCCCTAGACTTCAGAACCTGATAATACAATTGCCTGCGCTCAATTCACATTAATGGTATGGGCGCCAAGCATCATGCTATCGACCTCAAACTATCCATGGGAGATTTCCCTTCTGTGTTATGTATAAAAATCATAAACTCACTGGGGGATAAATTAGACAGCCCCCAAAAATGGGCACGGGGATCACGATACACAATTAACCCACGCCCATTGCTTCCGATGCAGGCAGCACGCCTGCTAATTTAAATGATTGGAGCATGCAGCCAGCGCTAACCGGCTGTTGAGTGGCTGCATGCCTCAGGGGGGGCCCAAGTTCGTGCGAGGCTACCACCACTTAATGCTAGCCTACACTACTTAAACCTGGCCTGCACCTCTTAAAGGGGAGGTGCATTCTGGCTGGAGCAGGTGCTGGAACTCTTTGTGGAAGAGAGTCTGAGCAGGAAGAATACTGAATAATGGTGCAACAGGGGAGCGCGTGTGCTCCAAGGTTCCCTGATGCTGCACTGGAGGCCTTGGTGTAGGAGATGGAAGGAGGAGAGAGGTCCTGTATCCACAGGGGGCCAGGAGGCCCTCCAGACAAACTCTGCAAAGGCAGTGGGCGCAGATAACCGTGGCAGTCAATGCCAGGAGTCAAGTCGAGGACAGGGATCCAGTGCCGAAAGAAGTTTAATGACCTAACATGAGTGGTCAAGGTCAATGAATTCATCTTCAAATGCCACATCCTACGAACTGCACCACTAGCCTCACACAATGCTCAATACACCCCCATCATTCACCTACCAACAATCTCGATCAAGCAGGATTCAAACCTCACATTCATAGCTTCACCTCACCCTTACACACTTAGCACTGCTGAAAGCTGCACATTCACATCTCACAGCTTCACACACTGTCAGCTATTCAACCATGGCAGGCACATCACCCAAACACATTGCACCACACTCACTGACACACTTCCCTTTCTCTTGAAGGACAAGGTGGCGCATAACCGGAGGCAACAGGAGCTAACCAGTGGGCTACTGGCACCTGCATGACCTTACCCCCATGGAGGACACGGTGCTCTCCATCATTGGAGATGCCATCACTGAGGCCGTGGCCAATGGCGGGGCTGAAACCATCAAAGAGGATGGTATTCTCATACCTAATCCTCCTTCTCCATCCAACTTCCCCCTTGACATGAATCCTGTTATTCATGTATGAAGTAATACTGGGCGGCCTGCTGGTGGCGCTGTCCAGGGAGAGTATAAATACTCGGGCATGGGCCCAGCTTGCTTAGGACATTCTTCAACAGGAACTAGTGAAGGACACAACTAGATTTCCATGTTGAAAAACAGTTGATTAAAGCTTTGTTTAACGCTTAGACCAAGTGCCTCGTAGTTTTCTTACGTCACCCCTCATCCCACAATGACTTTTGATTTAAAAGCTGCAGATGGTGTTAGCATGCACCTCTTACTTTTCCTCCTCACCACACCACAACCCTACCCCTGTGCCTTTCTCCTTTCAGATACCCAAGAACTGCAACCTGGCCAGGCTGTGGTGGAACAGCAATGGATGATGAAGATACAGCACCGTCACTCGATTTCACACTTGCAGCCACCAGCTCAGACACTGACACTCCATGTAATTAGACGATAGCATAGAGGCAGGATCTGCACATGACGAGACACCAGGGGAGGGGGCAAGGGTAGCACAGGTACCAGCTCGCCGTAGAGCGAGGTCGCACATGGGTTCTGTTGCACATGACTCAGATGAGCACTTAGATGGTGCAGGCTACAGAAGGAGGCTGATGGGAATGCACAATGAAATGCTTGGTGCATTGGCAGGCCTGCCAGAAAGCCTCCATGCAATATCAAGGAGCATGGAGGAGTCCAGCACCAACTTGGCACGGGGCTTTGCGCAGAGCTTGGAGCCCATCCTTTCCAGTGTGGAAGTGGTGGTCAACTTCATTAGCGCACTTGCGGACACAATCATGATAGTGTCTGACAGCAGATTTCTCAGCTTCCATTGCAGCACAAGAGGAAGCCACCCAACGTCATGCAGGCTCAGACTGCTGCCATTGTGGCTGAGATTACCAGTGTGGAAAGGGGCTTGCAGGGTGTCACAGCAGTCCAGCAATTTGTCCTCCAACAGATAAATAGGATTGCTGAGGCGCCACCCTGGGGAAGTGGCAGTGGCTCCATGGAGCAGGAACCTACTGTCCTCTCTCAGGAGGACAGCATTTATCCTCCCATCCCTGCCACTTCACCAATGCCCTTGCTGTTGCCTGTCAGTCAGCCAGCCCAGACTGCTGCCGCCCATGCTGTAATATATGTGGGTAGAAAAAAAAGGGCAGAGACAGGATGAGTTGCTAGGCCATGTGCTTGCTTTATTAGGCCAGAGTGAACTGAGCATGGTCATACTAAGCCATGTGACAAACCATGTGACAAACCATGTGATAATACATTACACTGCTTTCCCCCTTAAAAAAAAGTACATATTCCCCTCTCAAATACAACAAAACTATGGTCCCACTTTTCCCAGCATTACATGTACCACATAACAAAAACTCAGGGCTTTTTTCCTTTTAACTAAAAATCCTACAAATCAACTACAAATCCAGTTTAATAACAGGTTTGTGGAGCCTTCCTGATCTCCTTACTGAAGGTTTTGGTGTTGAACCAATTTTCGGGCGGTTTTGTTTTGGTTCCGAACTCAAAGATGACCCTGTTTCTATCTCAGATTTGTTTGAACCTGATACTTCAGTTACTGAAGTCTGAACTAAGTCAAACTCTTGTATGTGTTCATGATCAAGGGGTTCACTATCATGTCTTGGTTCATCTCTAGCAGAGATCATTTGATCTACATGAATACTTCAGATTTTGTCACCAATTTCACCCAAATATCTCTTGGTTCCACCAACCTCTGCTATGGTTCTTACATCCCACTTGTGTGAACTCAACTTGCCCGGGGGACTGAGAACATGAACACACTCGTTTTGTTTGAAACTGCGTTCTTTCTGATTAGTGTCATAATAACGTTTCTGACTCAACTATTTCTGTTCAACTCTTGAGGCCAAATTTGGTTGAACAAGACTCAATTGTGTTCTCAATAGAAACATAGAAACATAGAAAAATAGGAGCAGGAGTAGGCCATTCAGCCCTTCGAGCCTGCTCCGCCATTCAATATGATCATGGCTGATCCTTTATCTCAATACCATATTCCCGCTCTCTCCCCATACCCCTTGATGCCTTTGTGTCTGGAAATCTATCTATCTATCTCCTTCTTAATATATTCAGTGACTTGGCCTCCACAGCCCTCTGAGTGAAGAAATTTCTCCCCATTTCAGTCCTAAATGTCGTACCCCGTATCCTGAGACTGTGACCCCTCGTTCTAGACCCCCCAGCCAGGGGAAACATCCTCCCTGCATCCAGTCTGTCTAGCCCTGTCAGAATTTTATATGTTTCAATGAGATCCCCTCTCATTCTTCTAAACTCTAGTGAATACAAGCCTAGTCGACCCAATCTCTCCTCATACGACAGTCCTGCCATCCCAGGAATCAGTCTGGTGAACCTTCGCTGCACTCCCTCTATGGCAAGTATATCCTTTCTTAGGTAATCTTCTCTTCATCAAGAGCTCTGCTGGGGTATGTCCAGTTGTAGTGTGCAGAGTGGTTCTGTACTTCAGCAAGAATTTGCCAAATGTTGTTTCATGCTGAGTCCCAAACAACCCTGCAACACTTGCTTTTTGAGAGCTTCTTTCACTATTCTGACTGACCTTTCGGCTGCTCCGTTTGAAGCTGGATGATATGGTGGAATGAGAGTGTGTTTGATACCATTCCGTTTTCATGAATTCTTGGAATAGAGCAGAATGGAACTGAGGGTCATTGTCAGAAACAAGCTCTTCAGGTAAGAAACGTGCACAGTACTGGACCATTCCAAGGAAAGATCTTAACTCAGACACGTTCTGTGGCTTTGGAGCATTGATGACAGCATCAAGCTTTTCCTTCACTGGTTGCAAGCCATTTGCATCAACTTTCAGACCAAGGTACACAACCTCAGTCTGCACAAAAGCATATTTGCTCCTTTTCAATTAGACATTGTGGGCATTCAACCTTTGAAGCACTATATCTAACACTTCTAGATTTTCTTCCTCGCTGCTTGTTGCGATCAGCACATCGTCTTGATTGCATAAGCAATTTGGAACCCCTTGCAAAATCTTATCAATCATAGCCTGGAAGATTTTGGGGGAGGACTTCACACCATACGGCAGCTTGGTGTATGTGTGTGTTGATGGTGAGATATTGCTGACTCTCTTTGCCAACATTCAGCTGAGCGTAAGCGTGCGACAGATCAAGCTTGGAGAAAACCTTTGACCCAGAGAGTGCTGCATACAAATCTTGCGATGAAAGTAACGCTACTGCTCATCGTCAACTGCTTGGTTGATAACAGATGGAATCCCCGCTGAGGCACTAAAGCATGGCGGAGAAGCACTACTGGCGCGAATTCATGAACTCATTTCTCTTATATGGAAGGAGGAGAGCATGCCAGGGGATCTCAGAGATACCGTAATTGTGACCATCTTCAAGAAAGGTGACAAGTCCGATTGCGGTAATTACAGAGGAGTTTCCCTGCTGTCTGCCACAGGGAAAGTCATCGCAAGGATCCTCCACAATCGTCTTCTCCCAGTGGCCGAAGAGCTCCTCCCAGAGTCGCAATGCGGATTCCGCCCACTAAGGGGCACAATGGACATGATCTTCACCGCACATCAATTACAAGAGAAATGCAGGGAACAGCACCAACCGCTGTACATGGCCTTCTTTGATCTCACAAAGGCCTTCGACACTGTCAACCGTGAGGGATTATGGAGTGTCCTCCGCAAATTCGGCTGCCCTCAAAAGTTTGTCACCATCCTCCGCCTGCTTCACGATGACATGCAAGCCATGATCCTGACCAACGGTTCCACCACAGACACAATTCACGTACGAACCGGGGTCAAGCAAGGCTATGTCATTGCACCAACGCTCTTCTCAATCTTCCTTGCTGCAATGCTCCATCTCACCCTCAGTAAGTTCCCCACTGGAGTGGAGCTAATTTACAGAACAAACGGGAAACTGTTCAACCTCCGTCACCTCCAGTCCAGATCCAAGGTCGTCCCATCCTCTGTCATCGAATTACAGTATGCAGACGACGCTTGCGTCTGCGCTCACTCGGAGGTCGAACTCCAAACCATCGTCAACACCTTCACCGAAGCGTACGAGAGCATGGGCCTTACACTAAACATCCGTAAGACAAAGGTCCTCTACCAACCTGCCCCCGCCACACAGTACTGCCCCCCGATTATCAAAATCCACGACAAGGCCTTGGACAACGTGGACCACTTTCCATACCTCGGGAGCCTACTGTCAACAAGGGCAGACGTCGACGACAAAGTCCAACACCGCCTTCAGTGCGCCAGTGCAGCCTTCGGTCGCCTGAGGAAGAGAGTGTTTGAAGACCAGGACCTCAAACCCAGCACTAAGCTCATGGTCTACAGAGCAGCAGTGATACCCACCCTGCTGTATGCCTCAGAGACATGGACCATGTACAGCAGGCACCTCAAAGCACTGGAGAGGTACCACCAACGCTGCCTCCACAAGATCCTGCAAATCCATTGGCAGGATAGGCGCACCAACGTCAGTGTTCTTGCTCAGGCCAACATCCCCAGCATCGAAGCTTTGACCACGCTCGATCAGCTCCGATGGACGGGTCACATTGTCCGCATGCCCGATACGAGACTCCCAAAACAAGCGCTCTACTCGGAGCTCCGGCACGGCACGAGAGCCCCAGGTGGGCAGAGGAAACGCTTCAAGGACACCCTCAAAGCCTCCTTGAAAAAGTGTAACATCCCCACCGACACCTAGGAATCCCTGGCCCAAGACCGCACAAAGTGGGGGAGAAGCATGCAGGAAGGCGCCAAACACCTCGAGTCTCTTCGCCGGGAGCAAGCGGAAGCCAAGCGCAGGCAGCGCAAGGAGCGCACGTCAATCCAAGCACCCCACCCACCTGCCCCTTCAACCACCGTCTGCCCCACCTGTGATAGAGACTGTAGGTCCCACATTGGACTCATCAGTCATCTGCGAACTCATTTTTAATGTGGAAGCAAGTCATCCTCGGTTCCGAGGGACTGCCTAAGAAGAAGAAGAAGAAGAAATAACTTTGTAGTCACCACACAAGCATACAGTTTTGTCTGCTTTGGGCAATACCACAATCGGGGTCGCCCATTCACTTTTGTCAGATTTTACTAGCACTCCGTTCTCTCTGAGCTTCGCTAGCTCTTCCTCCACCTGACTTTTCAATGCATAGGGGACCGACCTTGCTTTACAATAGACAGGCTTCGTGTTGGACTTGATGCGGATATGCGCGTCATACCCAGTGATGCCCTCATAACTGTCTGTGAACATGCTTTCGTACTTGTTCAGCATTGTGCTGAGTCGCTTCTTTGAAGCATCTACACTGAAGATGTTTTTCCAGTCTAGTTTTAACTTTCTCAACCAGTCTTAGCCCATGAAAGTTGGCCTGTTATAGCTCGCTACAATAATAGGCAGCTTTACTGACTGGCCATTGTGTTGAACTGTACATTCCATTTGTCCACATGTCTCTAGGATTTCTCGGAGTAGGTTTTTAACTCTACGGTACTCTTTGTAGGTGGTACTTGATTAAACTTACTCTCATATGTGTCGTTACTCATGATAGAGCAGTCCGCCGCCGTATCAATACACATATCAATATATTGCTCATTGATCAAAAGTTTTGTGTGGAAGTCTTTCTCATGACTGCTAGTGTTGCCGCTAGTGGCATAGATACTGTAGATGCCTAGTTCTTCAACATCAGGTGTGTTCACTTCAATATCGTGAACTCCTCCCTTTTGTTGTCGCTGCTTTGCATTGCCACTAGAATGGTTCTTACTTCCTGCTTTAGATCTAGCTCTGCAAGCTGTTGAAATATGGCCTTGCTTCTGGCAGTGAAAGCACTTCACATTTCTGTGTTGGCAGGACTGTGTTGAGTGATTTCTATTGCAGCGATAACAAATCACTGAACTGCTCTCACCGACATGTTTTTGACTTGGTCTCACAGTTTTAGGTTTGGCTGTGGCTTTGTGACTGTAGACCTCTGCTGCACTAGTCACTTGGAGTTGGACGGAGCTCCCTAGCATTCTTACACGCCATCTCCATAGATAGGGCCATTTTGCATGCTATGTCAAACGTTAGATTCAGAGTGTTCAGTAACTTGGACTGTGTGCGCTCATCCACCAGTCCACACTCAAACTTATCTTGCAACACATGATCCAAAAATGTGCTGAAGTTACAATGCAAAGACAGGTTCTTAAAAGCTATAATGTACTCACTGATGGTTTCACTTTGTTTTTGGTTTTTGGTACCAAACTTGCTATTTCTAACAGCCTTGGGTCAAAATGGTCCTCGAGTTTCTCAACAATGTCTTCAAACGACGCATCCTTCGCTTTCCCTGGTGCGAGTAGGTTTGTCAACGTTCTGTAGACATCTGGCCCGATCTCCGTTAGAAAAATTGCTTTTTTCCATTCACGAATTACTTTATTTTGAGCTTGAACATTCTCATCTGCGCCTTCGGTCTCAATAATGTTATTGGCCTTAAAAAACATCTCCATCTGCTCAATGTAAGAACTGAATGGTTCGCGAGCTCAGTCAAATATGCCGAGGCTTCCGATGAATCCCATAGGCGCAGCCATGATTGTCCCGATCCCGTCGAACAGTGACTCAGCACGCTACCTGTGTACATGTGAGAATCAACGCCGCTGTTGCTGTGTGTACATACATGCGAAGGCAAAGCACAGACGATTCTGCATGAGCATTAACGATAAAACATCGCAAAAATTCAGTTTAGGTGTCACAAATTCACCTTAAACTTGTCCACTCGAAGGTTGAACACTGTGTCCTTCCATGATCCCTAAAAATGGCTTTGGGATCCCATTCTCGTCGCCAAAATGTAATATATGTGGGTAGAACAAATGAAGGACAGAGACACGATGATTTGCTAGTCCATGCGCTTGCTTTATTAGGCCAGAGCGAACTGAGCATGCTCATACTAAGCCATGTGACAAACCATGTGACAAACCATGTGATAATACATTACACATGCCAAGATGGTGCAGTCCGAAGCTGGGCCTTCTAGGCCCAGAGCTCCTCGAGGTCGTCCTCTAAGGCCATCTGCAGTGTCCCCCACTGAAAGTCCGCAGCCTTCCACCAGCTGTGCTGCAGCCACTGGGGTAGCACTTCATAGGAGCACTAGGACAGGCAAAGGCACATGGAAGTCAGGCACTAAGGGAATGCACAAGGGTGATTAGTTGATGTTTGTATGCAATATGGTGTGGTTGATTTATAAATTTGGTTTGGAATGTTTATTTTGTGTTGGCTTTTATTTTTGCATTGTGGCCACTGTGATGGTCAGTAACAGAGGTCTGCGCTTCACCAAGGACATCCTCGCTGAAATCTGCCACCTGCTGCAGCCACAACTGCAACATCAGAGCAGGGTGACTTTATGACAACTGCACCCATTTGGCTCAGTGGCAACACTCTCATCTCTGAGTATGAAAGTCGTAGGTCCGATCCCCTTTCCAGACACTTGAGCACAAAATCTACACTGACAGTTCAGTACAGTACTGAGAGCGTGCTGCATTGTTGGAGGGTCCATCTGTCAGATGAGAGATTAAACCCAGGTCCTGTCAATTGAGTCATAGAGTCATAGAGTTATACAGCACGGATAGAGGCCCTTCGGCCCATCGTGTCCACGCCGGCCATCAAGCCCTGTCTAATCTAATCCCATATTCCAGCATTTGGTCCGTAGCCTTGTATGCTATGGCATTTCAAGTGCTCATCCAAATGCTTCTTGAATGTTGTGAGGGTTCCTGCCTCCACAACCCTTTCAGGCAGTGAGTTCCAGACTCCAACCACCCTCTGGTGAAAAAGTTATTTCTCAAATCCCTTCTAAACCTCCCGCCCTTTACCTTGAATCTATGCCCCCTTGTTATAGACCCCTCTACTAAGGGAAAAAGCTCCTTAGTATCCATCCTATCTATGCCCCTCATAATTTTGTACACCTCAATCATGTCCCCCCTCAGCCTCCTCTGCTCCAAGGAAAACAAACCCAATCTGCCCAGTCTCTCTTCATAGCTGAAGTACTCCAGCCCGGGTAACATTCTGGTGAATCTCCTCTGCACCCTCTCCAAAGCTATCACATCCTTCCTGTAGTGTGGCGACCAGAACTGCACACAGTATTCCAGATGTGGCCTAACCAGTGTTTTATACAGCTCCATCATAACCTCCTTGCTCTTATATTCTATGCCTCGGCTAATGAATGCAAGTATCCCATATGCCTTTTTTACCACCTTATCCACCTGTTCCGCCGCCTTCAGGGATCTGTGTACTTGCACACCAAGATCCCTCTGACCCTCCGTCTTGCCTAGGGTCTTACCATTCATTGTGTATTCCCTTGCCTTGTTAGTCCCTCCAAAGTGCATCACCTCGCACTTTTCCGGATTAAATTCCATTTGCCACTGTTCCGCCCATCTGACCAAACCATCTATATCGTCCTGCAGACTGAGGCTACCCTCCTCGCTATTTACCACCCTACCAATTTTTGTATCATCCGCGAACTTACTGATCATACCTTTTACATTCATATCCAAGTCGTTAATGTAGACCACAAACAGCAAGGGACCCAGCACCGATCCCTGTGGTACCCCACTGGCCACAGGCTTCCAGTCACAAAAACAACCTTCGACCATCACCCTCTGCCTTCTGCCACTGAGCCAGTTTTGTATCCAATGTGCCAAGGCACCCTGGATTCCATGGGCTCTTACCTTCTTGACCAGTCTCCTGTGCGGGACTTTATCGAAGGCCTTACTGAAATCCATGTATACCACATCCACTGCGTTACCCTCATCCACACACCTAGTCACCCCCTCAAAAAATTCAATCAAATTAGTCAGACATGATCTTCCCTTGACAAAGCCATGTTGGCTAACCCTGATTAATCCTTGCCTCTCCAAGTGGAGACTAATTTTGTCCCTCAGAATTTTTTCCAATAATTTTCGTACCACTGATGTTAGGCTCACTGGCCTGTAGTTCCCCGGTTTTTCCCTACTCCCTTTCTTGAATAATGGTACTACATATAAAATCCTATGGCATTATTTGAAGAATAACAAGAGAGTTGTTCTGGCCAAAATTTATCCCTCAACTAACACACTAAAAAAATCATATTAACTGTCATTTATCTCTTTGCTGTTTGTGGGATCTTGCTGCACGTAAATTAATTGCTACGTTACATTGCAACAACGACTATGCTTCAAAATAATTTTTTAGCTGTCAAGCACTTTGGGATATCCTGAGGACACAAAAGCGCTATATAAATGCAACTTCTTACTGTAGTTTTTCTTAAGTAATGTATCTTAAAATATGGCTTGCACTTAGAACTTTTTTACTTTCAAAAAGGGATAATCAGCATCTATTGTAAACATTTCTGCAAGGTGACAGCTAACAGACTTTCATTAGTTATTTCTAAATGAATACACTCAAACTAAATGACATTTTTTCAGGGTAGTAGTATTTACAACAATTGAAAGGTTATCTGAACAGTTATCATCAGCTAATGTGGCTGACAAGCACAAGGTTTAGTTGAAACCTTTCTTCAATATTGACTGTTTGTAACTGCTTTCATAACCATTCTACTGTAGAAATATTGTACTTTTATGCTCGGCATGAAATAGATTTTTTGAACTGATAAAAGTATAGTTCTTTTAAACTGTGGCAGGTTGTACTGTAAAACCGCGAGGACACCAGCCATAAACAGCCTGTCAGAACCTTTATATTGGCACTAGGACCTGAGACTGAAACCAATGGCTAAGTAAAGCAGTGAAAGGTCATGCAAGATTCTGCTAACGTCTGAGGGAATGAACCTCCTAGCCAATAGTACTGAAGGTTTTTATAAACACTCTTTTTAAAAGCCTTCTGGATTCATGGTTTCCAAAAATATTGTTCTTATTGTCGCTAGAACAATAGGAATTATGAAGGCAGGATTCTAGCTGTACATGAAATGGTTATCTTCTTATTGATGGACAGGATTATGAATCTGAACTGGACAGATGATAAAAACTTTGGCATATTAATATACTCATTGTAGACTTTAACACCCAGTAATAGCCAAGAAGCAACAATAGTAGAGGACATTTTAGAATATTTAAAACCAATTTCTCCCCACTACTTCTGCTGAAGACTATTACTGGGTATGGTTCCACAGACACTAAAAACCTTCCATTATGTCACCTAAGTTTTGGAGGGAGAGAAGTGTTGGGCTGTGCTGCTACTGCCTTTGTTAAGATAATCATCACTCCTCAGGTTCTTCTCCCCTCAACTAATTGTAATGAAAATTAAATATTTTCAAAGAGATAAAATGAGCTGTTCTGAAGTTTATACACAGGATATGGAAAACTGAATTAGCCAAGTCATATTGTTATCCTTGTAAAGAGGCATCAATTGTTACCCTATTAGTATCATCTGATGGTTCAGAAGGAATAGCTCTGCCCTTTCCTAGCCTCTTTGATGTGGGTGAAGATGGAAGAGTGTTTTGCAATGCTCCCCACCAATAGTTTTAATTCAGAGTCATATCTTGGAAGAGGAGATGTGTCCTAATCACATCAGTAGTAATACAGGGATCTCTGTTCTCCACCCCTCCCCCATCTGACCTTACTATTGCTGCAGAGGTCTGTCTTTCTCACTTTCACTTTTGTCTTCTATCACCACATTTCCTGGCCTTTCCGTTACATGTTTCAGCTTGTTAACTTGCTCTTGTTCAATTTTACCTATCCAATCTAAAGTTCACCAACAACATCCAAACTGAGGTCTAATACTGAACATGAAGATGGCCAGATACTTCTGACCTCAGGTCTGTATTACCCTGCACTTTATTATTATTACCTCTTTCAGAAAAATATATTTTGTATCAAAACTTGGACAATGTTTATTTACACACAGACAATATGTGATATGAGTCAAAAAATTTACTGCTGAAAAATAATTTGGAAAGCACACTTTGCAAACTTTGATCCATGCACATTTTTATGAGATCTAACATTAATCAGGTAGCTACAATCTGTTACAATACTGCTCCCTATTATTATATTCTGTATAAAATCATATTATTGTCGAGATATTTAGACATAAATCTATTAAACTGGAAGAAAGAAATATGTGTGATTGTGAATACTCCAAGTAACATGTTCAAATGTTAACATCATTGCCATTGAATAAAATAAAAATGAATTTGCTGTGACATGGGTGACTCAGCATAATTATGGCTTTATTTAAGGTGGTTGGACGTCTGAGTACAGGTGAAACAAGTTTCAAGTAGAATCCAGTGCTGAAATTATGAAATCACTCCATCAGGCTTCTTAATTTCTTAACTTTCCCCCCTTTTCTTCTGACGATGCTGACTTGTGGTTGAGTATGGGTCCGTGCGCACTGACTCCTGTATCTCAGCCAAGTGTCCATTCTTCAAGTGTGAATTTGAACAAGTAGCATTGCCAGTATTCTCAATTGTGGGGGATTCACAGATGAGCCAACATCAATGCATTACATTTTCCAATAGGGATCAGGGTGACAATCCGGAGTGGCTGATTATTTTTATTCTCACTCCCTTGCACAGGGATGCTGAGGCTCAATACAACACCCCTGCTTCCACCTGGGACCCACTTGATCTGAATGGCTCAGTACCAAATCAAGGACTGCATTTACTAACTGAGCCATTCGAGCAAGGTCCCAACAGGTTTCAAATTGAATTAAACAAGATTTCCACCTGATGCTAAAGTGGCCATCGACAAAATCACTGCCTCACAATGCAAGAATAAATATATCAATCCCACACTCCAGTACAGAGTCATGCTTGAAGGGAGCATGGGTTGGGGAATCATGTTACAGTGTTGTAGACCTATCTCCAACCCACACTCCCTTCAAGTGCAGTATAGATAAACTTACCCTATACAGCCATCATAGACCTAAGAGTAATGCATTAAAATTGGGCTCTTTGAATATTAACATATAAATATTACATTTGGTATTAAATTCCCTTTTCTACTACTTTAATATTTTGAAATAAACAGGTTAAGTCTGTTAGGAATTTCATATGTGTTACCATTTATATTCTAACATTCAGAGATCGGAATTTCAAGGAGTAGATTCTGCATTCAGTTATTCCAATCATTAAGAGCCATCATTCTATAGCTTTTCATCCTGATGTGGTTTAATCCTGATACACTATTTATGGATTGATTGTTGATATGAAATAACAAATGTGGATTTCAAATTGTTTCAGGGTTGCGTAGTTTAGAACACTATGAAGAAGAGTTGCGAAGTAGCTATGGTACAAATTTTTTGTAGTTTCTAGAAGTCTTATTTTCCATCGATCATAAACAAGATTAATATTTAAAATTGTCATTGTACAGTTTAAGGCACTGTATATTACTCAAGTCCATATTGGGTAAAAGCTGATAATTCACTCAGCTCTTGTACAGTATGGCTGATGTGCGTCTCAGTATTAGGTGCTATACATGAATGCTATAAACTGGTTAGTTTTTATGCTTCTCATAACAGAGTGGCTGATATCTCAGAACTGAACAAGCTATACTTGTGCCAGAGCAACCAATATTTATTGATTGGGAATTTCAGATATGTAAAACAGCTAGATAAACAAAATCTTTCTGCCATAAAAATGGTGTACGTCTCCTCCACAGATGTTTCACTAGGTTCGGTATAAAATGTGTCACCTTTTACCAGTTGCATGCAGAGTTGGATTAAGAATTCTTGGGGCCCCTCTGCACCCCGCGCACACTTCACCTGACAAAAACTTACCCCAATGGAGAAGGCTGGGCTGCTGCTCTGCGGCGCTGGGACTTGCAGGCATTGATGGGCGGCTTCTTGTTCCAATGAGATTCGGGATGGGGAGGCTGGGTTCCTTGTGTTGTAACAGATGGGCTGACTATTGGGCACGGCTTACTGCCCCAGTCAAGGGGCCCATATTTAGCTGCATCTTCTAAGTCCGTGTGTTAATACGCTCCTGGGTGAATGCTCTGTTTGTCTCCTGTATTGAGCAGTCATCTGACTTAAGAAGCCAATACAGATCAGCTAGAAAACTGACTATTTACTCCAGGTTTCAATGCACATAAAACTTGAGATGATCAGTGATGAATGCCCTTGTACATCCAAATAAGCAAATTTGAGGACTTATTTAATGTTGAAGAGGGTGAATATCTTGAGCAATAAAGTATTATTATTGGATGGTTGACTGCTTCTGTTGGTCATATCTTCAACCCAACATTTCTGTGCATAATGTAGATTCAAGTCCATTCCCTAATGTGTGGATCATTGCTAGATCCCATTTACAAACAACCTACAGTGTGTCGAAAGATCCATTGATAATTGTATGCTAATCACATTTGTTCAGTATTTTTGATAACTCAAGTCAGTCACTCAGCAGTAAGGCTGTATTATCATGCAAGACTAAAAGCCAAGGAACTCGTTCTAATCAGACTGTGAGTTTTGTTAAAAAATGTTTTTTTTTAATTTACAGGTGATGAGAGAACCTTTCACTCAAGCACAAAACTGGGCCAATCCAATGAGTTGTGCAACTCATGATTTTTTTAAATCAAAGCCATCGTGGTCAGTTGTCTTATTTGCGGGCCAGATGTCAAATGTTTTTAATTGAAGTACTGACTGAGGCTAATTGAGAAGAGGTTACTGAGCTTGTGAAAACACTTTGGGTCAGGACCAGGAACAATATTTTTTCTCCTGGGTTTAATACGTAAAATTATTAACCATAATCACTGCTAACTTCAACCTAATGAAAGAAAAACATTTATACATTGGTCACAGATGACATTAACCGGGAGAAAGGATACAGAACGAAAAACAAGCCTGCAGACTTATTAAACAGACGTCCCTCGTACAAAAAATCTAACAAGAAGGGCATGGGGTTGCGATGGCTGAAGTCCAAGAGAATCACAGTCAAGACCACACAGATGGAAGAGATAAAAAACCTCTGTTACCCCTGACAATGCACAGCCTTTTTCTCTGAATCTGGGAGTTTCAGTAACAAGCCACCTGCATCCAAGTGACATCTTGGAGAGAAAGGGCAGGACTGATTAGTCTGTGCTACTGCATATTATCATATATCACCTGCAGTTTCATGTCTCACTCAGTAAGACAGATTTCATCTGTCATCTACCAAGAATCTACTGAGGCTCCCAGATTCAGAGAATCTGACTGTTCTATCTCCTTCTGTTACAATGGGAGGAATAGAACGGGGAGAAAGTACAGCTAACACAAGGCCACTGGCTAAACAGTATGCTTCAGATGTAATGTAGTAATGAATAAATTACTACAAAATTTATAGTAAGGAATGTGGCTGTCACGAATACAGTAATATCCAGAATGGTTAGTAATTTTTGTGCTAATTTTAAAGTAAGTTATAAATGTGATCCCCATTCTATAACAGCTGAACTGCATCTCTCGGCTGAAAATTGGGGGGTTTAGCGCCACCCGTTACCGCCAGATTCTGGCGAAAAAATGGCAGCCGGCGCTCTTCCGCCAACTGCTGGCGAGTCCTGTGGCGCCCGCAATTTTCGGATGGTTGGCAGCATTGCCGATATCAGCGCTCACAAAGCTCACTTGATGCCCGATCTGCGAGTTTGGACTTCACCATTCAACCTACCGGCATGCCTTAAGTGCGACGAGCCCAGCACACATTGAGAAGCAGGAAGGAGGCTCCAGCAGCAGTCTTTAAAGGGATCATCAGCAACTACTTGCAGCTGACATGTTTCCGCAGTTTGACTGGCTCTGTGTAACTTTCTGCAACTCCAGCAGCTTTATAAACTTCTGTCAAGGTTCTAGGGTAACAGGGAGTGTTGTTGCAAGTGGACAATGCCTTCATTCTTATTTAAAGGCTTCTGCTCACAACACTTGCTCACAGTCATGGGGGCTCTACTTGCAGTCCCCTCGCGCTCGAGTATCTTAGGGAGAGGGAGCGGAGGCAGCGAAGAAGAGGAGAAACAGACCATCGGGTTCCGCTGCCTTGACCGCTCGGGAGGAGCCCTTCAGTACACGCCAGAGCGGGTGTGCCTCACAACTTGGGCATCATGAGGGCGCAGCCCTTGCTAGCAGGGATTGCGTGACCACCTCAGGAGGAGGACGAGGGAGAGGAGGAGGAGGAAGAGAAAGATGAGCAAGAGGAAGAGGACAAGGAGGAAGGTAGGAGGCAGGCAGCCAATCCTCCTTCCGGACAGGCTGTCCGTGAGCAGCTCATCAGACTCCGCTTCCAATGAATGAACCCCCAGATCCCCGTTGCTCACCACATCCCCATTATACCATCCCTCTGTCACGGAATATCACAGCATTCACCTGGGCACAAAGCTGAAAGGAGAGCCATCACAAAAGATTCCAAACAAAATTAATAAATTTATCAAAAATCAAATCACACATATTTACACTTACAATATGAACGAATCACCCTTGTGCAATCCCTCAGTGCCTGTCATTCGGGTGCCCTTTCCTGTCCTAGTGCTCCTACACAGTGCTCCCCCAGTGGCTGCAGCATGGCTGGTGGAAGGCTGCTGAGTTTCCATGAAGGAGATTTCAGATGGCCTTGCAGGACGATCTCAAGCAGCTCTGGCCCTAGAAGGCCCGGCTGCAGACTGCACCACCTCGGCATGTCTGGGCTAGCTGGCTGAGAGCGGCGGACTGGCAGTGGTGGGAACAGGAATGCTGTCATCCTGAGAGAGGACAACAGATTCCTACTCCAGTGACCCAGTGACTGAACAACAACAACAACTTGTATTTATATAGCGCCTTTAACATTGTAAAATGTCCCAAGGTGCTTCACAGGAGCGATTATCAAAAAAAATTTGACCCCGAGCCACATAAGGAGATATTAGGGCAGATGACCAAGAGCTTGGTCAAAGAGGTAGGTTTTAAAGGAGGAAAGAGAGGTAGACAGACGGAGAGGTTTAGGGAGGGAATTCCAGAGCTTAAGGCCTTGGCAGCTGAAGGAACAGCTGCCAATAGTGGAGTGATTAAAATCGGGGATGCTCAACAGGCCAGAATTAGAGGAGCGCAGATATCTCAGAGGGTTGTGGGGCTGGAGGAAAATAGAGATAGTGAGGGATTTGAAAACAAGGATGATAATTTTAAAATCAAGACGTTGCTTAACTGATAATGTAGGTCAGCGAGGACAGGGGAGATGGGTGAACGGGACCTGGTGTGAGTTAGGACACGGGCAGCCGATGACCTCAAGTTTACGGAGGGTAGAACATGGGAGCCCAGCCAGGATTGTGTTAGAATATTGAAATCTAGAGGTAATAAAAGCATGGATGAGAGTTTCAGCAGCAGATGAGCTAAGGCAGGGGCAGAGTCAAGCAATATTCCGGAGGTGGAAATAGGCAGTCTTAGTAATGGCGCGGATATGTGGTCGGAAGCTCATCTCAGAGTCAAATGATTGCCAAGATTGCGAACAGTCTGGTTCAGCCTCAAACAGTTGCCAGGGAGCGGGATGGAGTTGATGGCTAGGGAACGGAGTTTGTGGTGGGGACCGAAGACAATGGGCTGGATTTTGATTCAGGGGCGGGTTGGGGTCTTGTAATCTGCATTCCGTGTTAGCCACTCGAATCTAAATCGATGTGGGAGATTGATGCGATTTTAACATAATTGGCCAATTGAGTTCCAATGTGTGGAAACCCATGGCCAGTGAGTTTTTCCAGTCTGAAAGTCACTTCCGATGACGTCATTATTGCTGCAGCATTTAAGGTCTGCAACAAGCCTTGCTTCCTCTGCAGACTGCCAAGCTTCTGCCTTTGCATGATAGAGGCACCTGCAGGAAGAATGGCCAGCCAGAGACCTAGGTTTGCACCTCGATTTGATGACGTCGCCCTGCAAGCTTTAATTGAGGGAGCCAGAGCTAATAAGGAGGTGCTCTTCCTTTCTTCAGGGAGGAAGAAGCCTTCCCATCAAACCAAGGCTATGTGGATCCAGGTGGCAGAGGAGGTCAACTCGTTGTCCATAACCCGCAGAACCTGGCTTCAGTGCAGGAAGAGGTTTCATGACCTGCTGCGCACTGGAAAAGTGAGTATGAATTTCCCATCACCCTCATTCTGATCCCCATTGCCTCTCCTCACCAGCACTCAGCTTTGACAACCTCTTCCTCCACATCCCACTTGACACTGACATCCCTGCACCCTTACCCATTCCCTCTCTCTGTATGGTCACATTCACCTAACTATTCGACTATGCAGCCCTCACACTCCCTATCACTGTGATGCTATGAAAACAACTTACAACACACAGGGAGGGCCCATGGTCTTGCCACCTCACTCCGAATTTGTCTCCTTCTAACCATCAATGATATAGATTCTCTACACTCACTCCTTCATTCTCACTCAAACTCCACTTGTCTCCCTCATTGCAGGAAAAGAGAGCTCACAATAAGAGGGAAAGTGCGAGGACAGGAGGAGGGCCACCCTCAGTAGCCCAGCTCACCACCTGGGAGGAGGCGGTGCTGGAGATCATGGGAGTGGAGGAGGATGCGCAAGTGGGGGACGGACAGACGGGTGCATCAGAGCAAGCTGGTGACAGAATAGTTCATCATCTCTCTCATTGACATTGCATGAGTCACTGATAATGATTCTGATGCTCCAGCAGACTGACTTATGATCATCTGCAATATGCAATGTGCATGTAACCTTGGAATCACATCTCTGACTCTTTCCTTTACTCCCCCCCAGGACCATCGCGAGCAGCTGTCCCCACTGTCCAAGAGGAAGAGCATGAGCCTCACCACTCCTCAGAGGAAGCTGCAACCTCTGAGGGCGCCGCGTCAGCAGAATTCTGCGCACCCAGCACCAGCGCAGACACTCACACCTCAGAGGGAACATCGCGAGATAGAGTAGTGTTGTCACCTGGTGTATTACAGCTCACGAGTGAGCATCAGCAGATAGTGGAGACAGGGACAGCAGTGGAGAGTGCTAGTCGGAGGGCGCAGGACTCTCCTAGCTTGGCTCAGCTGCATGTCGACCCTCTGCCTCTGGGTCCATCCATAAGATTAGCGGTGCTGGAACTCCAGGAACAGATGCAGGAGTCTCTGGCAGGTTTTGTCTCCAGGGTCACTGTGAGTGTGGAGCGAATGGAGGAGTCCATAGCGAACATGAGCAGAGCCTTTGTGGAGTCATCACGGAAAGGATGGCAACCTCCGTGGAAAGGATGGCTACAGTAGAGGAGAGGATGGCTACGGCTATGGAGGAGATAAGTCGCCAGAGTGTAGAAAACATGGTCATTGTTCAGAATAGACTGGCATCTCTTGAGGAGCGATGGTCATCTATTAATCACAGAAACCAGACCTTCATGGAAGTCCTACTGAGTAGGACTTCCAGTGCAGATACGGGTCCCCATGGCCCCCCTGATGTGCAGCAAGGTGCTCTCAATCCACTTGCAAGCGCTGAGGTGGGGCTGACCCATGAGAGGGATGTTGGTGGCAGACAATAAGGAAGTGGGGGCTCCTCTCCAAGCGCTCACACGTCCAAGCCACTGCAGAGCCCTCGGTCAGAGCTCCACCAGAGTCCTCACCCAACTGAGATCGGCGTCTCAACCCCTGCACAGCCGCAGGAGCAGCAGACTGTTGCCGAGCCCTCACAGGCTCGCAACCCCAGAGGATGCCCGCCAAAGGTGTCGAGGCAGGAGCAGCAAGAAAGTGAGCAAGGGGCCTCCACATCTGCTGAAGCCACAGGGGAAGCACCACGTAGGAGCACGCGTAAAAGAAAAATAATGCACAAGTAGTCTCAAGGGTAGTCACTTGGGTGTAACGTTGTGTTTAATCTTGAAATGACAGCACTTGCTTGGTGTGATTCAAAATTCTGCTGGCAAACTGCTGAGTTGTGGCGTCTGTCATTTCGCAAATGGGACTTCCACATTGAGGGTTTAGGATGACTTGCAATTGTCAGTATGGTGGTCAGAGTGATAGGAATCCGTAGGTTCCTGGCCATTGTCGATGGTCTGATAAGAAGGTGCGAGGCAAAAGTGTTTGATTGTGCAGGCTAAGCAAATCTGGTCAAGTGCGTCCCTTGCATCCCGGGCAGCAATGTGGTCGCGCGCTGGTGCCTTCTGGCCTGTGCAGCTTCAGGTGGGTGAGGAGCAGCTTGGCACTCCTGTTGATGCTGCTGCTGCTGGTGGTGCTGCTGTTCATGGTTCTGCTGCTGCCACGGCTGGTCTTCGTCCGAATCTGATATCCAGGAGGAAAGGAAATAAATGGTTCCCATGCTTCTGGTATATGCCTCAGTTGAGGAAGCGCTCAGTCAAGGTGGAGAGAGGGGTTTCCCAGGAGGTCACACTGGAGATGGGTGTCAGGCTCCAAACTTCCACAGTTGTGGTTATGCCATATAAAAGTTCCCCCAGACCTCAGACAACAAAGTCCTGCCAACTGCAAATGATGGCTGATCACATCTCCTATTTCATGGTTGAGCTGCAGCTGATAGTCAGCAATCCAAATGTGCTACCGCCAGGTTTCACATTCGTGGTTCAGAACAGGCGTGCTTCACGTGGAAAAAGGGTTTAAATCACAAAGGCCTTTCAAAATGGCATTATAGAGGCAATTTAGTGCTTGTTAAGGGTCTTAACGGCCTATCCCGCCTCTTGGAGGCGGGACGGAGTCGGGACCAGCAGACACGATTTAATGAAAATTGTGTGGAGGCGGGATGGAGGCGGGCTTGTGCCCGCCTGCCAGTTTTCGCAATTTTAACCCCCCACATGCCTCCAAACCCACCTCCACGGGTCAATGAAAATTCTGCCCAATAGCTTTGGTCTTCCCAATATTTAGTTGGAGGAAATTCTGCTCATCCAGTACTGGATGTCGGACAAGCAGTCTGACAAATTAGAGACCGTGGAGGGGTCGAGAGAGGTGGTGGTGAGGTAGAGCTGGATGTCGTCAGCGTATATGTGGAAACTGACGCTGTGTTTTTTGGATGATGTCGCCGAGGGGCAGCATGTAGATGAGAAATAGGAGGGGGGCAAGGATAGATCCTTGGGGGACACCAGAGGTAACAGTGAGGGAGTGCAAACAGAAGCCATTGCAGAGGGAATGGTAGCGTAGTGGTAATGTCACTGGGCTAATAATCCAGAGGCCTGGACTAATGATCCATGAAACGTGAGTTCAAATCCCCACCATGGTAGCTGGGGAATTTAAAAATCAGTTAATTAAATAAATCTGGAATAAAAAGCTAGTATCAGTAGGTCAGCGAGGACAGGGGAGATGGGTGAACGGGACTTGGTGCGAGTTAGGGCACAGGCAGCCGAGTTTTGGATGACCTCAAGTTTATGGAGAGTAGAACATGGGAGCCCGGAAACTGCCGGATTCTCATAAAAACCCTATCTGGTTCACTAATGTCTGGCCATCACCATCCCTGAGTATGTCCTGTCCCACCGGCAGGGCAGACCCACCAGGTGGCACAGTGGTATACAGTCGGGATACAGTAGTGGCCCTGGGAGTCCTCAACATTGACTCCAGACTCCATGAAGTCTCATGGCTTCAGGTCAAGCATGGGCAAAGAAACCTCCTGCTGATTACCACCTACTGCCCTCCCTCAGCTGATGAATCAGTACTCCTCCATGTTGAAGAAGCACTGAGAATAGCAAGGGCACAGAATGTACTCTGGGTGGGGGACTTCAATGTCCATCACCAAAAGTGGCTCGGTAGCACCACTACTGGCCGAGCCAGTCTGGGCCTGCGACAAGTGGTGAGAGAACCAACACGAGGGCAAAACCTACTTGACCTCATCCTCACCAATCTACCTGTCGCAGATGCATCTGTCCATGACAGTATTGGTAGCAGTAACTCCCGCGCCCCTCCCTCCTGTGCATTTGCTGATCCCACCACAGTACGTCATCACTGCTGCAGATGGTGATTGTCTGCCTCGTCCTGCTGGTGTCACTTTGAAAGCTTCCAAACTTCTCCAATACCTGTGTGCTGACAGGAACTCTCTGCTAAACATGTGCCAGAGTGCACTGTGGAAGCACTGAGCATTTATTGAGATCGGGCAATCTGAACTTTAATGACCCCCATGAAGTGCACCTGAAACTCGCCGCCTTTCCTGAACCCCGGGAAACCTGTGCTGGAAACGTTAAATTCAAAAGACTGTTCAATTCAATCGAAAATTGCCTCATTACCATGTTCTAATGATGTTAAAGGCTGTATTAATTACCGATCCGCCTGTACTAATGATTGCGCCGACTCTGGCCAGCAGATTACTTGCACGCAGCCAAACGCACCTCTGTTAAACCTGGAGGTGGGCGTGTTGAAGCCGGGTCGCGGTCGTTCTTCTATTTTTACTTCCCACCTGACCCCAACCCAGAAGTTCTGATGAAAGGTCTTCGACCTGAAACGTTAACTCTGTTTCTCTCCCCACGGATGCTGCCTGGCCTGCTGAGTTTTTCCAGCGTTTTCTGTTGTTATTATAAATAATTGAGAACTTTTTTGTTGGGGGTTATATGGTCAGTCATCTCACTGGAGGCAATGAAAATCATATGTTGACCTTCACGAAATATTCTCTTTCCGTGCATATCTGCAAAGGACAAGATGTGCCAAACACAATTCAATGTAAACCTATTTCACTTTGCCAAAACAAAGTAATAGATGCATATGCCAGCCGTGGCTCAGCTGGTAGCACCCTCACCTCTGAGTCAGAAGGTTGTGGGTTCATAGTCCCACTCCAGAGACTTGAGCACAAAAATCCAGGCTGACACACCAGTGCAGTACTGAAGAAGTGCTGCACTGTCGGAGGTGCCGTCTTTCAGATGGGACGTTAAACCGAGGACCCATCTGCTCTCTCAGGTGGACGTAAAAGCTCTTATGGCACTATTTCAAAGAAGAGCAGGGGAATTATCCCTGGCATCCAAGCCAATATTTATCCCTCAACATCACTAAAACAGATTATCAGGTCATTATCACATTGCTGTTTGTGGGAGCTTGCTGCGTGCAAATTGGCTGCCACGTTTCCCACATTACAACAGTGACTACACTTCAAAAAGTACTTGATTGGCTGTAAAGCGCTTTGGGACGTCCGGTGGTCGTGAAAGGCGCTATAGAAATGCAAGTCTTTCTTTCTGTGTCAAGTCTGTTATGGATATAGCATGGGCCTAAACATTACGAGATAAAAACAAAAGCTTCTAAATGCTGCAAAGCAGTAAACACTGGTAATACACAGCAGACCAGTCAGCACCTGATGGGGAAAGATAGGTTAATGTTTCAGGTGTGGCTGATTCTTCCATTTCGTTACTGCAGATTGGCACTTCTGCAAGAGAGTGAGGTTAAGAAAGGAGAAAAGTAGCAGTTTGGAGCATATGGGATACACGAGGTACATGTGTCTCATTCTAAGTTTAGAAACCGGCAGCTCATTTTTCTCTTCTACAGCGCACGATCTTGATGGAGATAATTCTATCCAGCACAGATTGGCACTGACTATATTAATTTTAACGAACTACAAGAACACGCTGGTGCTCAGTTCACAGTACAGTAATTTTACCCCAGTGGACAGTCAGTAAAACAAATGCCCCTACAACCACTGTGAATTTGCCTCCAATCAGCATGCGGTTTGCTGATATATTCTGTCATGCGTCGGATGGAATCCCATCCGCAACAGTAAAGCGTCTTCTTTTTTTAGGTGCTGACTGGCCTGCTGTACACTCCCACCATTTTCTGCTCTCACTTCACATTGTCCAGTGTCTTTTGTGGATTTCCTGTATTAGCCCTGCTCTGATAAGGAATTTGCTTTCCTGACACCTTAAGCTTAAACTGTCGGTTTATCCCAGGATATCAGCAAAATGTGTATGAGCGGAGCTTCATAAAAAGATGGCAGTTGGCTGGATTTCTCTGGTCAGTATCAGCAATTCCATTTTTTTTTTGTTTAAAGTAGTCAATTGAAGACTCGCAAGCCTACAATATACCCACAAAGCACTGCATCAAAAGCAGAAGCAGTACTCATAAGGAAGATAGAGCAGACAGCAGATTTGTGACACAGCAATACATGAAACCCATCAGCTGATGACTGAAAATCCCTCTTTTCTAATTAATCGAGGTACACAGGCTAGGGATGAAGAGGATCAGGGAAATGAAATCAGGAAAAAGATACCATCAGTCATTTCTGCGGCCCATTGTCATACTTCAGAATCAGCTGTAATGAATCACTCAGGCATTCCGGAGATACATTCAAATGGTGAAGAAAATTCATTGTCCAGTGGAGAGCATTTGATAAAAATCTTCCCTTTTTTTTTCATTGTCACAAGTCCATGATCAGAAAGGAAATCAAGGCAGCACAACAGGTGTACTGTGCAGCCTGCTGGAATCTGCAAATGAGCTCAGACAGAACCTGTTCTTTTCAGTTTCGCACAGTGAAGCAAATCCCTGTCGTATCACAGCCAGCTGCAATATATACTAGGAAGGCTTAAGATCTCAGAAATAAGTGCTGAATTGACCCTCGGGTTACTGTAAAGCACTATAGTAGTAACAGCAGGATGAAATAAAACTGAAGAAAGCAGTCGTAAGTTGACTGACTGAAATGCAGAGACATTGCAAGCAGCTGAATGTTTGTCTGTGCAACCAAGCACTTGGAACAAGGATTTTATTTTTATTTTTAAAGGGAGTTTTTCTGAACTGTTTCAATGGTGACTTCCTCAAACTATAATGCTATGGCAGCCCTGATTTAGAATTAACCCCGAGACTCACGGCATTGTAAAACAGAACCTAACTGTAAGGTTCTAAACTTAATGGAAGTCAGTAAGGAGATGAACTTCAATTGCACAAAGCCCAACTGGGAAGCATAAAGGCAAATGAAAAAGAGAAAGCTGTATAAATTTACAAAATAATAAAAATGGATTGGAGTGAGTTCAGGTCTAACAAATTCTTTGGGTTTGGATAACTGTAATGAACTACTATAGCTTCTCTCTCAGAGCTCATCACATCATTCAAACTATTGGAGTGTGTTATAGCCTACTGAAACATGTGCAGCATATGTTATTCTCCATAATAACATAGGCAAGCTCTTTACCAGTCTTGCAAGGGCTCTTTAAAGAAAATAGGAACAGAAGAGAAAATGCTGCATGCATTCAAATATCAGGAAAATATATGGTCAGGAGTAAAACTGGTTATGAGCTCAATGGCCTCATAAGTGTGAAATAAAATTGGACCCCCTCTCCAGCATGTTTATTATATACAATATAACATGTACAAGGCAGCATGCTAAGAAGTGAACTGCTGTCGAAATCAACCTGGTATTACCACAGCTTTGTAACTCATTACTTGGAATATATTATTATGCCTAATATAGGTTCATCATCCCAGCTTGAAGCGGGCAGTTTACTTTCTAATATTCACAGTATGTGACCAGAGAAAAATATGCAAAGTATGTACAGTGGAATGTGTATTCCAGTTTATTGCTGTGAGTCACCTCATAACATACGGTGACAAAGCTGAGTGAGTTAGAGATGTGAGTGCAGTAAAATGTCAAGTGCTACACACAGGAAGGAAAAATAAATGTCACGGGTACTTCATGAATGGTGCTGAAATAGCCCAAGGAGCCTTACTGGACATGTCCAGCCAATGCAGAGCAACAATCAACAAAGCCAAGCGGCTGCTGAACTACATAGTTAAAAGAATAGAATGTAACTTCAGAGTAGGTAATGATCAAACTGTAGAGTGCTCGAGTCAGACTGCAGCCAGAATATTGCAGCCAGTTTTGGTCGCCAAGAAATAAGAAAGACATTCAAGTGCTGAAGACAGTACACAAAACTGATCCAGTGTCAAGGCGTCTGAGTTAGAAAGGAGGTATGTGAGAGGTGATTTTGTAGAGCTATACAAGATATATAACGGTATAGAAAAAATTCACTCGGAAAATTACTTTAATATAAACTGTGGGAGTAGTATTAATTAGTAAAATTAGTAAAAGGTCATTTTAAGATTGATATCAGGAAATTCTTCTTCACATAAACAGTGAGCAGCACGTGGAATAAACTTTCAGATAGATAGAGCAGTGGAAGCAAAAACCCTGGAATATTACAACGGGCGGAGGGATCTTTCTGGATGGATTCACGTCCATAATGATATTCTAATCTTCTATCACAGTAATACGTATACTGATATACAAATCCCACAGCAGCTGCGTAACATACACACTTGATTTTATGGTAGTAAGGGAAAATCTGTCCACATAATTGTTACATTAGAAACCTTTCTAAAATACTTAAGCCATAAACAGCAGTAGTAGCAGGTGACATATGAATTTGAAGGAGAGCTACATGCAAAAGAATGCTGTACTGACAGAGGGAAATGTTAAAAAATATTGCAACTTAGGTAGAAGAAACAAAAGTAACAAGGTTATTCAGGCTCATAGGTCGCGAAATTCAATAACCCGTGAAAACAAGCACGGGGATCGCAATGCGCTATTAACCCGCAACTGTTGAGTCCGATGCAGGCAGCGTGCCAACTTCGTGCTGCCTGCTCTTTTAAATGATTGTAGCGTGCAGCCAGTGTTAACTGCACTGTTCATTGGCTGCATGCATCAGCAGGGGGCCCAAAATCGTACGAGGTTAGCACCACTTAAAGCTGGCCTGCACTACTTAAAGCCAGGCTGCACCTCTTAAAGGGGAGGTGTATTGTGGCTGGAGCAGGTGCTGGAAGTCATTCTACAACTGATTCTGACCTGGGAAATACTCAATAATGGCACAACATGGGGGACAGCGGGCTCCAAGGTTCTCCAACGCTGCACTGGGAGGCCTTGGTGGAGGAGGTGGAGAGGAGGAGAGATGTGCTGTATCCACAGGGAGCTAGGAGGCCCTCCAGACAAATGTTCAGAAGGCTGTGGGAGCAGATAGCTGTGGTGGTCAATGCCAGGAGTCAAACCCTGAGCGCCTGGATATAGTGCCGCAAAAATTTCAATGACCTCACATGAGTGGTCAAGGTCAGTAAATGCATTTTCAAATGCCATATCCTACCAACTGCACTACCAGCCTCACACACTGCTCAATGCACCACACCCCATCACTCACTTACCAACAATCTCTATCAATCAGGGCTCCTACATAACATTCATAGCTTCACCTCACCCTCACACACTTACCACTGTTGCAAGCCTCACACCCACATCTCACAGCTTGCACACACTGCCAGTTATTCAACCATGACAGCCTCATCACCCAAACAGATTGCACCACACTCACAGACACACTTCCCTCTCTCTTGCAGGACAAAGGACAAGGTGGCTCACAACTGGAGGCAGCAGGAGCTAACCGGTGGGGGACAGGCGTGCCTGCACGTCCTTACCCCCGTGGAGAAGACGGTGCTTGCCATCATTGGAGCGGCCATTGCTGAGGCCGTGGCCAACTGCGGGGCTGAAACCATCGAAGGCGATGGTATCCTCGAACCTAATCCTCCTCATCCTATAAACTCTACTGATTTACAAGCTGCAGATGGCATTAGCATGCACCTCTTACTTTCCCCCTCCCCTCACCACAACCTTACCTTGTGCCTTTCTCCTTTCAGATACCCAAGAACGGCAAATTGGTCAGACAGTGGTGGAAGAGCAACAGGTGGATAAGGAAGAAGACAGTGATGATGAAGAAACACCATTACTCGATTTCACACTCGCAGCCACCAGCTCAGATACTGGAACTGCATGTAATTTAAGATTTAAGGATAGCTCAGATGCGGGATCTGCATGTGGTGAGTCACCAGGCACAAGTGGCCTGCTGCCAGGGCAGGAGTCAAGGGTAGCACAGGTGCCAGCTTGCCGGAGGGAGAGGTCGCACACGGGTTCTGCTGCAGAGGACTCAGATGAGGACTTCGATGGAGCAGGCTATGGAGGAATGCTGATGGGTATGCACAATGAAATGCTTGGTGCATTGACAGGCCTGCTAGAAAGCCTGAGTGCAACATCAAGGTGCATGGAAGAGTCCAGCACTAACTTGGCACAGAGCTTTGTGCAGAGCATCCTTTCCAGCATGGAAGTGGTGGTCAACTCCATCAACACACTTGTGGAACCAACCATGATACAGCGTCTGATGGCTGATGGCTCAGCTTCCATTGCAGTGCAAGCAGCAGCCACCGAACATCGGAGTGCTACAATGGAAGCTTAGACTGCTGCCATGCAAGCTCAGACTGCTGCCATCATGGCTGTGGATAACACAAGTGCAAATGCACTTGCAGCGTGTCACAGCAGTCTAGCAATCTGTCCTCCAACAGATTACTAGGACAGTTGAGGCACCACCCAAAGGAGTGGCAGTGGCTCCGTGGAGCATGAACCTACTGTCCTCTCTCAGGATGATAGCATTCATCCTCCCACCACTACCACTCCGCCAGTGTCCATGCCGTTGCCTGTCAGCCAGCCAGCCCAGACTGCTGCCACCCATGCCGAGGTGGTGCATTCCACAGCCAGGCCTACTAGGCCCAGAGCTGCTCGAGGTTGTCCTCCAAGGCCATCTGCAGTCTCCCCCACTGAAAGTCAGTAGCCTTCCTCCAGCCATGCTGCAGCCAGTGGGGTGGCACAGTGTAGGAGCATTAGGACAGGCAAAGACACACGGGAGACAAGCACCAAGGGAATGCACAAGGGTGATTAGTTGAAGTTTGTATGCAATATGGCATGGCTTTGATTTATAAATTGGGTTTGGAATGTTTATTTAGTGTTGGCTTTTAGTTTTGCATTGTGGCCAAGCAAAGATAAGGTGGGGGACTGAAATAACAACAGAAAATGCTGGAAACACTCAGCAGGTCAGGCAGCATCAAGGAGAGAGAAACAGAGTCAACGTTTCGAGTTGGGGACCCTTCGTCAGAACTGGATATATTACATTAAGAAATTTCCATAGCACAATATATCACCCCATTTCACCCCCACTGCTCTTATGTATGAGTTTTGCCATTAAACATAGCAATAGGTCACAGAGCAGTGGACGTAATAACATGATGCCACACAAGGAAGCAACAATTGATTTATTCAGTAAGGAGAGTTTGCAAGGTGTTGGAACTCTGGAAGTTGAATGAGTGCACGGAAATGCTGTACCATATTAAAGGCATATTTTATGATTTGCGTATGTTCCATTAATGTGTCGGTATAGACTTCACAGATTGATCATTTGTGCTCAAATGAACAAATGAGTATGTGCTCATAAGATGTAATTATGAGTGCATAAACATTTAATGGGTAGAAAATCATGCACAATGTGTCGCCAAATTTTCGATATCCGGTATTGGCAACTGAACTTACCCATCAGTAACGCATAGTCAGAAAATTATCCCAATAATGTCGTATTTTCAAAGTGCAAAGAGATACAACCAAGCACACCTGAAGAACAGCACTCACCTGAGCTGCAATCATCACCCTGCTCCCCCCTCCACCCCCCACCAACACACACAAACTCTTGAAGCACTGCCAGGACAGAAACACACACTGCAGGAGAAGGTTATTGTGCTGTTGAGTAAAGAACAGGGTGAGGCATCAAGTGTTGTTGATGAAGTTTTTCTGGTTGCTCAGGGCCTTCTGGTACAGGGCAGAGATGGTGAGTGCTCCTCCTGAGGCATGTCGGGATACTGAATTTGCTTTTCAATGAAGGCTGTTAGAACATGGGATCCATGTTGAACAATCACTTGTCTCCATGCACTCCATGCACACTGCACAAGTGAACTCACCCATGTCCACTAGCCTAGAAGCCCATTCATCCTGAATGTGGCTCCCACCCATATGTCAAAGTATTAGCTGAAGAGCCTTTTGGCTGTAGCACCAACCCCTGGAGAACACTGTGCTCCCAGGCCCACCAGCTCTAGTTCAGATGCTGTGACAAAGGAGACCTGTGGAAACATTACTGGTGAAGCAAGGCTCAACTGGAGAAATATCCCTAACCGTTGAGCCTTCTGGATGATGAAACTGACTGTGACTATCACTCGCTCTCCGTGTGGATGGTAGAAGACCATGATATCACCTGCCAGTATGCTCACTAGGTGATGGTTCCTCTGATGGTCAAACAAAACCACATTGTGAAAACATGGAGGCTCAAGCTGCTAATGCAGAGGGATGTAGGCAGCAAGTTTAAAATTGTACGCACTTCTTGCAAGTGCTTTCCCATCCCCTTCCCAGCCAGTAGGGTAGTGGTCTGGTGACATAGTTCTCCCTGAAATATTTAGAATTTTTACATAAAAATTGATGTTTGGTGGTAAAGTTTAAACATTTTCTTACTAAATCATTGATTTTTTTTTAACTTAAGTAAAGGAAAGATAAGTGGCATTTAGATTTATCCATGTTCAACAAATCAACCACACATTCAATAGGCTACCTCAATAGCCACTCATCTCCAACCCCCCCTTCACAGGTGCACTTTCTCCATCTAACCTTCTCTCTCAAATTCACAACGACAATGGGGTAATTCCAACTTTGGGCGCTGGTGTAAAACGGGCGATATCGAATTAACCGCCCATTATACACTTCGCCCGATTTCTCCTTGCAATGAATTCAATGCAAAGGAAAATCAGACGTGGTGTATAATGAGCGGCCATAGCACACCATTACCCAATGTTAAAATTACCCCCAATCTCACTCTCTAAATCTCCACCCACCACACAATTCACACAGACACTGGGTACAACTCCTACCTGAAAATTCAGCTTCAATCTAGGAATGGAACCTGTGCTGCAGGCAGGAATTCCTTCCCACTGGCAACACAGAGTAAGGTCCAAAACAAAACAGCAGTTTCAGCTATGAGTAACAAACAAGACTGGCAATGTACATGCCAATCTAGAAAACTAGCCAAATCTGACCAGCAGTTTCAAACAAGCTAGCACAGCTGACAACTCAAAAGTTAAAATAGTTATACATGAAAGTGAATTGTCAAGACTTAAGATGCGTACATACCCAACATTCCACCACTTGTATAGTTAAAGAATGTAGCAAATATTGCAGGGATTTCCCCTTTTTTTTGCAGAGAAATTGTGAACTATTGTGAATGGATGGAAAATGATGGGTTGCAAACTCACAATTACTCGACCATCCACTCCATGCTGGAAAGTGCATGATTAGTGATAAGTGTGCTCACACTAATACATGATAGACTTTCTGTACAACCTGCTTGGAATTATATTTTATGGATGTATTTACAGACACAAACCTTTTATTTGTTTTGCCAACTGCTGCCAGACAACATGAAAACTCTTTTGAATATCTGTTCAACCAACACGCTCAAATTTTCCTGTTTCACTTTTATTTCATTACATATCCTTCAACATGTTTCCTATTTTTGGCACCAATATATTTAAACTTACTTTTCTTAATACTGAATTCCATTTATTGCTATGTGACTGTAAGTCCCATTGAATAATATCTGCCTCCTTAGAATACCTTGCTATTCCAGACAAAATTTGTAACATCCTGAAACTTAAGGGCCTGGATATTAACAGGGGCAGGTTGCGTAGGTGGGAGTGCAGAGTTTCAGATGGGAACTGCGTGCATCTTTCAGCCCTGGCAGGTTCCCCGCCTGGAAGTCAGCCTGATTGACAGGCTTGGCTTTCGGTCGGGCGGCGAGCACTCTGGAGCAGGCCACAGGACCAGGTAGGTCTGATCCACGATCCCGGGGAGAGGGGTCCGATCCCGGGCGGGGATCCAATACCAAGGGGGCATCCAATCCCCAACCCGGGGGGTGATCCGATCACCGACCGGGGGGAGATCTGATCACCGACCCGGGGGCGGTCTGATTGGGAAGGGGGCTTAGGGGTGGATTTTGATTTTGTGCCATTCTGTAAAATGGATGAAAGCAAATCATCAATCTCATTTTACATCACTCCCGATTGTTATTTCCAGTGAAGTCAAATCGAGAGAGACATAATATTTATTAAATTTTTTTTGAGGATGTAATTAGCATGGTAGATAAAGGGGAACCAGTGGATGTAGTATATTTGGATTTCCAAAAGGCATTCAATAAGGTACCACATAAAAGATTACACAAGATTAGGGCTCATGGGGTTGGGGGTAGTATATGGATAGAGCATTGGTTAACGGACAGAAAACAGAGAGTAGGGATAAACGGATCTTTTTTAGGTTGGCAGGCTGTAACTAGCGGGGTGCCGCAAGGATCAGTGTTGGGGCCTCAGCTATTTTCAATCTATATTAATGACCTAGATGAAGGGACCGAGTGTAATGTATCCAAGTTTGCTGATGATACAAAGCTAGATTGGACAGTAAGCTGTGAGGAGAACACAAAGGGCTGGATTTTCTCAATGGAGATGAGTTGGAGGCGGGACTGCTGCTTGTCGGGTCTATGTCCCGCCTCCATCATCTTCTGACCAACCAGAGGGATTTTCCCCTGATTGACCTTGTTAAGCCCGTCCTGCGGGTTCAGCAGGCCAATTAGGGGGGAAGTCACTGACAGAGCACGTCAACGTCTGATGTGCTATCTGTCAAGACTTCTTGAAAGAAGAAATGTCAGCGTTTGACAACTCTGTGAAGCTGTCAAACACTGACAGTCTGCGTAGTTTGATGAGACCTTGTGTTCAGGACTCATCAAACCTTTCAACTTTGTCGATTTCAGATAGCTGTTGGTTCGGAGGATCCAACAGCCAGTCTGTGAAATCGACAAGGAAGATGTCGGGTCTCCCGATCCAGGGTGGATGAAGGCTGTAGGCAGAAAACAAGGTAAGTAAACATTTTTTAACACTTTACACTCACCTTCCATACTTACCACTCCACACTTGCACCCATCACTCACCTCTACACCTTACTTCCAGGTGCCTCCGACTCCCGCAGACCTCCTCCACGTCTCCTCCAACCCGGCGGGGTTCTCCGAGGTTGGGAAGCCTTCACCTGAGAAGGTAAAATGGCACTAATCCTTTTTTCTGCCTGTTAACTACCTGTTAACAGGCAGTTAAAAGGATTTAATCCCTTTCCCGCCTCCAGGAACGGGACTCAAAGCAGCACATCTTCCCACCTCCTGGCAAAAGGGCACGGAGGCGGGATGGGGGTGGGTTTGCCATCCGCCCCCACTTTCTGCAACTTTACCGGCTGTCCCGCTTCCATACCCGCCTCCTCGGGGCTTGGAAAATCCAGCCCAAAGAGTCTGCAAAGGGATATAGATAGACTAAGTGAGTGGGCAGTAAGGTGGCAGATGGAGTATAATGTAGGGAAATGTGAGGTTATTCACTTTGGTAGGAAGAATAGAAAAACAGAATATTTTTTAAATGGTGAGAAACTTCAAATGTTGGTGTTCAGAGAGATTTGGGTGTCCTCGTGCAAGAAACACAGAAAGCTAGCATGCAGGTACAGCAAGCAATAAGGAAGGCAAATACCATGTTGGCCTATATTGCAAGGGGGTTGGAGTATAAGAGTAAGGAAGTCTTGCTACGATTGTACAGGGCCTTGGTGAGACCACAACTGGAGTACTGTGCACAGTTTTGGTCTCCTTAGCTAAGGAAGGATATACTTGCCTTGGAGGCGGTGCAACAAAGGTTCAGTAGATTGATTCCTGGGATGAGAGGGCTGTCCTATGATGAGAGATTGTGTAGAATGGGCCGATACTCTCTGTAGTTTAGAAGAATGAGAGCTGATCTCATTGAAACATACAAGATTCTGAAGGGGATTGACAGGGTAGATGCTGAGAGGTTGTTTCCCCTGGCTGGAGTGTCTAGAACCAGGGGGCATAGTCTCAGGATAAGGGGTCGGCCATTTAAGACTGAGATAAGAAGGAATTTCTTCACTCAGAGGGTTGTGAATCTTTGGAATTTTCTGCTCCAGAGGGTTGTGAATGCTGAGTCTTTGAGTATATTCAAGGCTGAGATCAATAGATTTTTGGATTCTAGGGGAATCAAGGGCTATGAGGATCGGGTGGGAAAGTGGAGTTGAGGTTGATGATCAGCCATAATCTTATTGAATGGTGGAGCAGGCTCGAGGGGCCCTATGGCCTACTTTTGCTCTTATTTCTTATGTTTTTATAATATGGGCTGCTGACTCACTATCACCTGTTTTGCACTCGAATCCTATAATCATGGGGCTGGATATTAACAGGGTCAGATTACGTAGGTTGGCGGGGTTTCGGAAGGGAAACCCGGAAGTCTGGGTTTCCCCACACGCTGTGGAGTTTTAACTATGTTTTAACCCCACAGCGTGCATCTTTTAGCAGTAACAGGTTCCCCGCCCAGAAGGCGGCCTGATTGACAGGCTTGACAGGGAGCGCTCTGGGGCAGGCTGCAGGATCAGGTAGGTCTGATCCACAACCCCGGATTCCCGACCCTGGGGGCCTTTGTATTATGGGTGGGGTCTGATAGTGGGTAGCTTGGGGGAACAGGAGGAAGCAGTCCTGCTCAGCGTCAGCTGTTAGTGTCAGCTAACTCTCAGCTCTGAGTCAGAAGGTTGTGGGTTCAAGTCCCACTCCAGAGACTTGAGCACAAAAATCTAGGCCGACACTGCAGTGCAGTGCTGAGGGAGTGCTACACTGTCGGAGGTGCCGTCTATCGGATGAGATGTTAAACTGAGGCCCCGTCTGCTCTTTCAGGTGGATGTAAAAGATCCCTTGGCACTATTTCGAAGAAAATCAGGGAAGTTATCCCCGGTGTCCTGGCCAATATTTATCCCTCAATCAACATCACTAAAACAGATTACCTGGTCATTATCACATTGCAGTTTGTGGGAGCTTGCAGTGCACCAATTGGCTGTCGCGTTTCCTACTTTACAACAGTGATTACACTCCAAAAATACTTCATTGGCTGTAAAGCGCTTTGAGACGTCCGGTGGTCGTGAAAGGCGCTATATAAATGCAAGTTTTTCTTTTTTCCTCCTGGCCCACAAGCAGTGCTGTGAAGGCACTTACCTTCTCCCCGAAGCTGTCCTCACCTCACTTCAGCTGCCGGTTTTCCCGAGGCCTGGGAAATCTGGCCTTCACCCCACTGTAAAACCTGCAAAGCAGGTTAAATCCGCGGCAGCCAGCCTCATTAAAATATTTCAATTGCCAACCCAGCTCCTGGGCGCGGGTTGGCTGCCCGGCCCTTGTCCTGCCTCTGTATAAGCTGGAAGTGGGCGGGTTGAAGGCGGATTGGGGTCGGGGTTCAGATTTTTAACATTTTAACATCTGACCCAAACTCAAACCCATCTGTTTTTTTGGCTAAAATTTCCCCCAAGGATTCTATTAACAATAATTTTGTTGAGGTTACTAATAAATACAAGCAGCATGGGAGCCAGGATTAATCCCTGGTCACAACTTTCCAAAAACTATTACCTTTAATTTCCTATTATCTAGCCACTGAATAATCCAATTTACAATGTCATCTTGTATCCTGTGAGCATTTCCTTTAGCCACAAGTCTTCTGTGAGGAATCTTATCAAAGCCCTTCCGAAAGGCTAAATACATAAGGTGGAATTTTCCGACGTTGTACAGCGAATGCTTAGATTTCTGACTTGCACTCCAACAATTTTAACCTCACCCACAAACTCTGATAACTCCTCAAATAATTCTGCAATTTTTTTTACCCAAGATCTCTAACCAGATTTGCCGATCCGAGCCGCTCGCCATATTTACCAGCGTGATTTGGGCATGTCTTGGGTAATTGAAATGCAAAGGGTCTGATGATGTAATTGAGGCCCAACATCATTTTAACACGTTTTTAGCGAGCTTGGTGCTTGGTTTCAGCCTTGCCAGGAACTACGGGTGCCAAGAAGCAGCAGGCCCAGGGCTAAAAACGTTAATAATTTTATTTAAAAACATTTCCTCCATTGCTCCTCCGGACTCCACAAGGAAACCTAGGGCTTCCCCTGCTGGGGGCTTTCTTACCCTCCCCTCACAATTACCCCCAGAACCCCCCCCCCCACTAGACTTTGCCAGGGACCACTCCCGCGGGTCCTGATGGTGACCTCCTGCTGTACTCATCCACTCTGGGCCACCAGCACCATGTCATTGACGCAGAGTTCAGGTGAGAATCAGGTCAGGTGTATTTAAATGAGGCCCGGGAGTTAAAATGGACCGGACCGCATGTTCCGTGGGCCAAGGCAAGCCTGACACTCGTTCTGCTGGCCCCATGCCTTTCCTTGCCCCCCGATAAATTGGGGCTTTCATTTTTTAATTCTCTATAACTATTAATAAATCATTGTACATATACATAGTATCAAATTCTGGAAGAACTGTACCATTATTCAAGGATGGAAGGAGGCTCTGAATAAAAGTTCAGATTTAAACAGACATATTTAGATAGAACATTTTGGATACCCGAGATATTGCTATAGGGGAATTTGACAAATTCCTTTTAAACTTAAGTTTTATATAATGGAATTCAGTGTAAAATGACCAATCATAAATCGGTGGGAAGAAAGGCACAGATCTGATTCTAGATTATGTACAGAGAATTATTACTGTAACTGTGGATTAAGAAAACAATATTCATTTATTTTTCAGGGAACAAATCAAAACATGTATGCTGCACCATTGATGAGGAAATCTCTTTCAACAGAGATCCGCTTCCCTCCGCCACCTCCACACTTGATCACTTCCCCCTCCACACACACACCAAGCTAACAGCAGGCTCAATATGAACAATGTCAGAGTAGATCTGTTAGCATATGTACAGGTTTTTGAATCTGTAACTCTTCAGGCATTACCTTATGTTACAGATGCAAAACAATGTTTTTATTTAACAAAAAAGAAAGGAAGCCACTTATTTCCTGCTGGGTTTTTTTCTGACCTGGTGGAGGACCCACTTACCTTCCAACTGATGTCAGAATGTTCCTAGTTAAAGCAATTCGATATTGTGGACTTAGAGACACTGTTCCATGTTAGCAGCAGAATGGCGCATTGTCCATTAAATGGCATAATACTCCTGTCCCTATAGAACAGCTCACGTGCTGACATCCTCTGTGGCATCAACAATGCCACAGGAGATCTACTAGAATTTAAAACAGATTCCACCAGGATCTCTTCCCTTTTACATAGTTTTCCTTTTATTCTATTTCTGTTTAACTAAAATAGATTATCTGGTTATTATCTCATTGTTGTTTGTGGGATCTTGCTGTGCGCAAATTGGCTGCTGCGTTTCCTACATTACAACAGTGACTACACTTCAGAAGTACTTCATTGGTTGTAAAGCGCTTTGGGACATCCTGAGGTTGTGAAAGGCGCTATCGAAATGCAAGTCTTTCTTTTGTTTTCCATTCTCAGTTGGCAGATCTGCAATTTGGCATTTTGAAAATAATAGCTTGGGCTTCTTTTTTAATCTTGAGAAATCGTGAAAGCAGCTTTCAAGTTATAGCAGCAATGCAAGAAGATCAACCGTTGCAGGTTAGAGGGAGCTGAGGCAACACGGATAGTTAGTCTGTGAGAGGTTTCAAAGGTAGTCAATATGGTGGTCAGAGTCAATGACCTCATCTTATTCACGTTCAGTGGTGGGGAGTATTGCTGTAGTTACATGGTAACAGAACTTTTAAACTGCTCTTGTGATTCACATAACTGATGTACTGTGTCCAGTGTGCCTTGCTGACTATGACTATTACTTAGGTGAAAAGTCATTCAGTTGCTATGTTCAAGAAAAACAACAGATGGATTGCAATGTTCCTAGCTGTGTGAGTGAGGGCCCAATGTTTTACAGTCAGTGGAGACTCAGTTCATGTTAAAAGTCCAGAATATCCAATGTCATTTCCAGTGAGTAGGCAGATAAGAATAAGGATGTTACTGATACCAGAAATGCTTTTATATCATACATTGAATGTTTTTCAACTCCTGCTAGATATCTAAATGTCATTAGCTTATTTCTGTCTGTTTAATTGGCTATTGCGTATTGTGTGAAAATATGCAGAGGCATTTTCATCTATCTGTATCTCACTGCATCAGACAGCCTTACACAATACACTATATCCTCCTATATATTAAGCATTATGTTAGGCCCTGACATAGAATGTGCAACCAATTAAACTGTTCATTGCCCTCCAGTGTCAATCATCTATTATTTTACATTCGAAAAAAACTACTGTGAGTTGGTAGAATTCAGCCCCTGTTTTGGCACGTAGTGGTGTCTCGCCTTCTCATTGCTGAGGGGTCATCCATGAAATGAGTTCGAGTAATCTCAAACTGCGACTGGACACAGGCACACAGCACTAAACTCCCTATAATTTGACAGAATCTTGCTCAAAAAAGCCGTAAGATTGTTGGGCAATGGAAAGTTCACATTGGTTACAGTAAGTGGTGCCCTTTTCAGGTTGGGGATTGAGGCACATTGTTGGTCTTGAGTGGAGGATGCTTTACTCTGCATCTGCCTTTGCCATTGCTGAACTTGGAGATGCTATTCTATTGGTGTTCAACCAACATCACCAAAACAGATTATCTGGTCATTATCACATTGCTGTTTGTGGGAGCTTGCTGTGCACAAATTGACTGCCGTGTTTCCTACATTACAACAGTGACTACACTGCAAAAAGTACTTTATTGGCTGTAAAGCGCTTTGGGACGTCCTGAGGTTGTGAAAGGCGTTGTAGAAATGCAAGCCTTTCTTTTCTATTCTCTAGCAATCCTCTCCTTAATGAGTACCAAAAACAATTGAGCCTAAAATCATTTTTCCTCAGAAATTCTGTCCCATGTTTCTGACCGTTACAAGATTCACATGCTGTATCTTGGTGCGGTCATTCAATTTTCAGAATGACTATCTTGAGCATTTACATAATTAAAATTGCATATAGTGGCCCAAAAATTCAGCCGTTCTCGGGTGAGTACGGACTGTGTACTCACCTGTATTCATTCCCGAAGTGCCGGTTTCCTGCATGCACTGCGCATGCGCGGGAAACCGGCACTTCCGGTATGGCGAAGGGGGCGGTTCCTCGGTGAACCGCGTGCGCACTAGAGGCTGCGCGCACGCAGCACACTTAGGTTTTTTTTCAGGTTTCAACGCGAGGGTAAGTATTGAAGATTCTATGCTAGTAAAAAGGAGGCGTAAGACCCCTTTTGAACAAGGTAAGTAGTTAATTAAGTATAATTTTAAATTTTTTTCAACAGGTTTATCTTTTTTAGAGACTTTAAAGAAAGGTAAGTTTATTTTTATAACTTTTAAAAAGTATTTTAATTTTTTCAAAAATTTAAATTTTTGTTTAAAGTGGTTAATTTATTTAACTATAGTTATTTTATTAATGTGATGGTTTTTTAAAAAATGTATTTGAAGTTTAGCTGTTCTTTTGGGGCCGATTTCAATTCACAGATTTGACAGGTCCTGTCAAATCTATGAATGAAAGATGGTCTGCTGCCATTGGCTCTCCATGGCCCACGTGATCCCAGGGGTCGCATCGCACTAACTGCGCCCCTGGAACACTCAAGCACTGCGCGCCGGCTCTTGGGAGAGGCCCAGGACCCGAAGTTCCTGTGGGCCCGAAACACAACGGCAGGCGCGGTAGGTAAGAGCGCGCGCGATCCTTACCCCCGCGGCAAGCCGGCCACCCGAATTTCTAGGCCAGCTTATTGCACATTAAATGTGTAGAATGGCACATTATATCTGCCTGAACAAAACGGTCACTTTTTAGGATTGATTGATTTGCTAAATTTTAGATCATGAAAGAACCCACAGAAAAGCAACTAATTCAGATGCAGCAATTTGAGCCAATCACAAAGCTCCCTTTATTTTTTCAACGTGTCTCCAACCATCATCTTGCTTTCTAGCTAAGTAAGTAATATATATATATAGAGCATTTATAATAGGGCAAACACAGAGCACAGTTAAACAATTCACACTAAAATCATTACATTTCAAATCTTAAAATGAATGTGAGAAGTTTTGGAGAGAAGGCCAGCCCATGTCTGCAGCCTGGGGTCAAGTTTTTGGTAAGTTCTCGAGTTGTCAATTTCTGGGCTTGGGTACTGAGGATTTCCTGCTCCTGTCGAAAAATTCTGTGTGAGAGGGAAAGAGATGCACCATGGGATCCTCCACTCCCCACTGTTAGATTCTACTTCTACCTTGGACTCTACGAGGGTAATGAATCAAGGAGTGCCACACATATAAAGAGACTGCAAGCAAAGGCTCAGCGAGAGCAGGTAGCTTACATTGGCTGCAATGGTGAGGTTGTTATACTTCTTTGTGCACTGCAGAAGAGACCTATAGCTCATGGAAGTGGCACTCACTGCCACAGCCACATCCCTCCACAAAGTGCATTCCACATTATTGAAGGATCTCTGGCCCCAATCCCAAACAGCCCATTTCTCCTGCTCCATGTCTCCATTATGAGGACACGTAGGACTGACTCTGAAGTTTGCTGCTTATTTCTTCGATCTGGCTGCCATCCTAATTGTCCAGATTGCCTGACTCCTCCACTGCTGCATTTTCCCCTTTAAAGCAACAGCAGTTTTTATAACCTGCTGCTGCAGATCTCTGCATCTTCTCCAGACACTTTATGGCCTCCACACCCTCATTTCTCCCCCAACGCCATCACTCCCTTCTACTCGCCACACTTCCACTCTCCATCCCCACTTCCCCCTCCAGGTATTTTCTGACCTCCTCTTCATAGATTAGCTCCTGCCACTGGGCTATTTTCTGTTTCCAACCCCACTCCAGTCAGTACATCTTGGTGAGGGCAATAGCACAGGCGGATCGTGCGTGCGCCGGCAATATTCAGAGTAGGCAGATCGTGTAGGCAGCCTGGGGTCAACGCTGATTTGACGTCACCGTTTCAAACAACACCCTCTCCTAAACACACACAGCTGCACAAGGAACCCCCCACCAGTGCTATTTAAAGGGATACATCCAATTTAGAGGTAAGTTGATTTTTTTCTTTTACTGGCTCTTGCAGCGTTTGTAGGAGTACCAAGTTGCTGGAAAACATTTATAAAGTTGTTAAAGTGCACAGGGAGTGCTGCTAGATGTTGGAAAGGTGTTGGCTGCTACTGGAAGGACCCTGACTACACCACTTGCTCCCAGTCATGGGGGCTCTAGTTCCAGTCCTCCTCACACTGCAGCATGACGGGGAGATGGAGCAGAGGCAGCAAAGACAAGCTGCTCACAGAGGGAGGAGGAGGGGCAGGAGGGCTCTCAACAGGAGGTCTTGCCCACCTAGGGTATTCAGGGAGCTCTTCTCCTACCTGCACCTAAGCGAGGAGCAGTGTATTCGGAGGCTCTGCTTCACCAGGGAGGTGAGTCACAGAACCAGACCTGCAGCCTCAGAGCAGAGCAACGATGGCTCTCCAAGTGGCCCTCAAGGTGACCATGGCCCTGAATTTTTTCGCCACCGGATCCTTCCAGGCTGCAGCAAGCGATATAGCTAACAACTCGCAGTTCGCCGTCCATCGCTGCATCCGGGAGGTCACTGAGGCTCTCTACACCAGGAGAAGGGACTACGTTGTCTTCTTACTGAGCAGAGAGAAGCAGGAGGAGCGTGCAAGTGGCTTTGTCAGGATATCAGGTTTCCTCATGATGCAGGGCACCATCGACTGCACCCAAGTGGCTTTGCAGGCGCCACAAATCAATGCTGAGATGTACCGTAACTGCAAAGCCTACCACTCACTTAATGTGCAGTTGTTGTGCCACCACGCCCAGCACATCAGGATGGTGAATGCCTGCTATCCTGGCAGCAGTCATGATGCCTTCATCCTGCCAGTCCGGTGTGCCAGCAATTTTCCAGCCACCACGTCAAACCTGAGGGTGGCTGCTCGGTGACAAGGGCTATCCGCTCTGCACTTGGCTCATGACTCCCCTCCGCAACCCAACCACTCGTGGCCAGCACTCATATAATGCTTCCACCAGGATAATCATCGAGCAGACCATCGGGGTGCTCAAGCAATGGTTCCGCTGCCTTGACCACTTGGGAGGAGCCCTCCAGCACAACTCCATGACTGCTCCATGCACTAATGGAATTGCCCATCACTCAAAGCTCTGCGCAAAGCCCTGTGCAATGTTGGAGCCTGACTCCTCCATGCTCCTTGACATGGACAAGAGCCTCTCTGGCAAGTCTGCCATTGCACCCAGCATTTCCGTGTGCATGCCCATCACCCTTCTTCTGAAGGCCGCCCCATCTACGTCCTCATCTCTGAGTCTTCTGAAGCAGAACTCGTGTGCGACCTCGCCCTCTGGGGGAGCTGGCACCTGCGCTACTCTTTCCCCCGGCCTGGCTGCAGCCCGTTCATGCCCGGTGACACCACATGTAGATCCCGCCTCTATACTACCCTCTAAAGTTCACACAGTTCCATTTTCTGAGCTGGTGTCTGGGAGTGTCAGATCACTCTATCAGTTTCCTCCTCTACTTCTTGCTGCACAGGCTTGGGTGGTGGCAGTTCTTGGGTATCTGAAAGGAGAAAGGCACAAGGGTCGGATTGTGATGAGGGGAGGGGGGGAGCAAGATGTGCATGCTTACACCATCAGCACCTTGTAAGTGAGAAGAGATTGTGGGATGAGGGGCAAGTCGGATGTGAGAAGAAGGATTAGGTATGAGCATACCGTCATCATCAATGCTTTCAGTCTCGCTGAGCACCGCAGCCTCAATGATGGCCCCTCTAATGATCTCCAGCACAGAGTCCTCCAGCTGAGTCAGGTTGTGCAGCCGTGCTTGCAGCAAACCCTTCCCCCCCGCACCCCGCTGCCTGTTTGTTCCTGCTCACACCGGTTGTAAGCCACCTTGGCCTGCAAGAGATAGGGAAGTGTGTCAAGAGTGTGGTGCAATGTGTTTGGGTGATGTGCCTGTCATGGTTGAATAGTTGGCATTCTGTGCAAGGTGTGAGATGTGGGTGTGAGCCTTGCCATAGTGGTAAGTGTGTGAGGGTGAGGTGAAGCTATGATTGTGAGGTATGAGTGGTGATTGATAGAGATTGTTGGTAGGTGAGTGCTGGGGGTGTGGTGCATTGAGCAGTGTGTGAGGCTAGTGGTGCAGTTGGTGGGAGACGGCATTTGACGATGCATCCATTGACCTTGACCACTCGTGTGAGGTCATTAAACTTCTTCCGGCACTGGTCCCATGTCCTGGGGGCAACGCTGTTGGCACTGACAGCTTCTGTGCTCTCCTCCCACTGCCTTCGTACAGTGTGTCTGGAAGTCTTGCTCCGGCTCAGTTCTGACAGTGCAGTGGCACCATCAGAATTTTGAGTCCATTATATTTTAATCCCCTTTCTTCAAACAAGACCACTGGGTATTTCTTGTTATAAGAAACATTTGATTCTAACGTGGAGGTTCATGGCGACCCTACTTTGATGAACAAAATGTCAATGTTAAATTCCACGTTTTTTTAATATCAGTCAGCAGAGTTACATAAATGGTTGGTTATCCTTACTATGTCTGTCTGTATTACTGCCTCTCCATATGTACACATACATTATTAAGGTTGTAATTTTTGTCATAGACACTTTTTAATTAAATTCCTAGTGCAGGCAAGACACAAATTATCAAATGTCACAGTCTGTCACAGACATAATTTACATGCAGAACTTGCTTGCCCTTATTGTGACTCACCTTCATATTTTCCTGTTAAGTATTCACCCATGTTGACCGAATTGGCTTCATTGTGCAGTTACATTTGATAGTTGAAACATGCACTTTCACATGCAAAACCTGATGCACATTTCTCCTCAAATGATGCTTGATTAGTATATTAGCACATGTACAGAAGGAATTGCCCTTGCCCCCATGATTTTTGCACTGGAGAGGGAAATGATGAAGAGGGAAATATTTCACAGGATTATACCCTTAGACATTATGGCCTCGATATTACCCCCCCCCCCCCTCCCCCCCAAGGCAGGTAGGTGAGAGGGTCGGGGGGGCGATTGAAATGTCGAGTTTGCGCAACCCAATCTCAAACCACCAGATACGCGCCCATCGCCATTTTGACGGGAACGATAATAGGGGCGGCCGAGTGTCCCGCCATGGAGAGGCAGGAGGCTCATTAACATATTTGAATCGGTGTCCTGTAATGCAACTGGAACTCCAAATTGAATTTAACTGCTGCAGCACGGATTTCCCAAGGGTAGGGAAAGCCGCTCGTGAAACGGAGGGGAGATTGTTCGCCATTTTATCGGGCTGGTTAAAGATAAGGAGGCCCGAGGTGAATAAAGGTTTAGTACTCACAGGTTCTTCCTCAGTTTCTTGTGGTCTACGCTTTGGCGAGAGTACCTGGTGTGAGAGAGTGATTTGGAGAGTTTTGAGTTGTTCAGATAGAGCTTATGATGGCTGGCGCCATGCCTGCTCTCAATTGGACTAAGGAAGAGGAGGATAATGAGGATCAACGGAAGCAAGGACGTGATGTGGAGGGAGCTACAGGGTGCCAGCAGAGAAGGGAGCAACAGAGGGGTCGAGCTCGCAGTAGGCGATACCCACCTAACAGGGTATACAGACAGAGGCTCAGCTTCCTTGACCTGTTGGAGGAGCAGTGCTTCCGCAGGCTGAGATTGTCACATCAGGTGGTTGCAGACATCTGCAGCCTCGGACAAGCAGACCTGCTCTCTGCTGAACCTGGTGGCAACGCATTACCAGTGGCTGTGAAAGTCACCACTGCCCTCAATTTCTTTGCCTCTGGCTCCTTCCAAGGCGCTATCGGAGACATAGTGAGGATCTCGCAGTCGGCTGCACATAAATATATAAGACAGGTGATGAATGGATTGTTTGTCAGGGCTGGGAGATGTATAAACTTCCCCTGTGATGACAATAGCCAGAATGAGTGGACACTGGGGTTTGCTTCTCTGGCTGGCTTCCCACAGGTGCATGGTGCCATCGATTGCACACACATGGCAATCTGAGCACCCCTTAACAAACCAGGAGCATTCAGCAACCGCAAGGGATTTCATTCTATCAATGTGCAGCTGCTGTGCAACCACAAAAAAGGTTCATGCGGGTCTGCGCCAGGTTTCCTGGGAGCTGGCATGATGCTTTCATACTGCGGCAGTCCAGCATCTCCAATATTTTCCGACCTGGAACAAACCTGAAAGGGTGGCTGCTTGGGAACAAAGGATATTCCCTCAAACCTGACTGGTGACAAATCTGAGGAACCCCACCAGTCAACATCAGGAGAGGTACAACACGAGCCATATGACAACAGATGTGTCATCGAGCAGGCCATCTGAAGTTGTGCTTCAGGTGCCTGGACTGGTCTGGAGCCACCCTTCAGTACTCACTAGCAAGGGTCTCGAGGATAATCGTGGAGTGCTGTGTGCTGCACAACATAGCGCAGCAGCAAGGACTAGAGGTGCAGGAGGAAGAAACTGTTCAGGGCTCCTCATCTGATGTGGACAACACTAAAAGTTTTTATGAATATATTAAAAGTAAGAGGGTGGCTAAGAGTAATGTGGGCCTTTAATGACAGACACAGGTGATATTGTAATTGGAAATCAGGAAATGGCAGACTTACTAAATAGTTGCTTTGTATCAGTCTTCACAGTACAGGACAAGGATAAAGTACCAGAGATACAAGGAAAACTAAAAATCAAGGGGAGGAACTAATTAAATTCAATATAAGTTTTAAAAAATGGTGATGGAGAAACTATTGAGATTAAAGAGAGACAAATCTCCAGGTCCTAATGGTTTTCCACCCCAGGGTATTAAAAAAAAAGTGAGGAAATTGTTGATGCGTTAGTCATGATCTTCCAAAACTCTCTCGATTCAGGAATTGTCCCCTTGGATTGGAAAACTGCCAATGGATAAACCAAGAAATTATAGACCTATTATAGACCAGTCTAACATCTGTTGTGGGGAAGTTACTAGAGTCTGATATTAGAATAACAACAACTTGCATTTATATAGCACCTTTAACGTAGGGACAAAGTGACTGAGCAATTGGACAAGTATGAGTTGACCAGAGAGAGCCAGCATGGGTTTGTAACGGATAAGTCATGTCCAACGAAGCAAGTTGAATTTTTTGAGGAGGTAACTGACGTGGTAGATAAGAGAATGTCTATGGATGTTGTTTATATGGAATTCCAGAAGGCATTCAATAAAGTTCCACATAAGAGACAGTTAACAAAAATTAGAGTGCCTGGAATTGGAAGCAACCTATTAGCTTCAATAGCAAATTGGTTAGGAGGTAGGAGACAGAGAGGACGGATATGGGTATTTACTCAAATGTGCATGGTGTGACTAGTGGTGTCCCCCAGGGATCCATATTGGTGCCTCAGCTTTTCACTATATTTATAAATGACTTGGATAAAGGAATAGAGACTCATATATCCAAGTTTGCTGATTTGACACTAAGTTAGGTGGCACCATAAGTAGTGTAGATGGGAGCAGAAAATTGCAATGGGACATTGATAGATTAGGTGAGTGAGCAGATGGAGTTTAATTTGGGAAAGTGTGAGGTCATTCACTTTGCACCCAAGAAAGATAGATCAGAGTATTTTCTAAATGGTGAGGAGCTGGGAACTGTGGAGGAGCAGAGAGATTTAGGGGTCCATGTACAGAAATACTAAAAGCTAGTGGACTTGTACAAAAATATGGTGAAAAAGGCTAATGACAGGTTGGCGTTTATCTCAAGAGGGCTGGAATACAAAGGGGTGGAAGTTATGTTTCAGCTGTAAAGAGCTCCGGTTAGACCCTATCTATAATACTGCATTCAGTTCTGGGCACTCCACCTCAGGAAGTATATATATGTGGGGTGGGAAAATAGCAGATTTGGGGGTCCCGAACCCATCCCGCCCCCAACCCACCTCCATGCCAGTTTCACAGGAGGCGGGTACCCGACTTGTGCTGGGACCTGCCTCCCCGAGGCGGGAAGGGGATTAGTGCCAATAAACTGCCTGTTAACAGGTAGTTAACAGGTAGTTTTTTGCCTAATCCCTATTTTTAGCCCTGAAGTGTGGGCTTCCCGACAGGTACCGAACCACGCCAATTTAGCAAGGCGGACCGTGGGTCTGCAGGGGTTGGAGGGGTCGATATGTCCTGTGGGCAGGTGAGTGATGGGTGCATGTATGCAGAGGTAAGTGTGTAAGGTAAGTGTAAAGTGTGGGAAAAAGTTTTACTTACCTTAACTTCCTCCTGCAGGTGTCAGCCCTGCAGGTCTCGGGAGTCAGAAATCTCACCGGCACAGAAAGCAGAATGGCCGTTGAGCTGTCAAAAGCTGCAGCCTCTGCTTTTTGTTCTGCAGAGATCTCTAAATCAGCCTGAGAGGAAGGAATTAACTTATAGAACAGATTGTCAGTGTTTGACAGCTTCAAGGAGCTGTTAAACGCTGATATTTCATCTGTCAAAAGCTCTTGACAAATGAAATGTCAATCTGTGACGTCACCTGTTGCTGGGTGGCCCTTAATTGGCCTGCTGAGCCCGCTGGGTGGGCTCAACAAGGTCAATCAAGGGAAAATCGAGTGGGTTGGCCACAACTCGATGGAGGCGGGACTACAACCCCAAAAGTGGGAGTCCCGCCTCCTGCTCGCCTCCATTGATAAAATCCAGCCCTATGTGTCTGTCTTCATGGAAGAAAATGCAAAAATCTCCCAGAAATAGTGGAGAACCTAGGGTCTAATGAGAATGAGGAACTGAAAGAAATTAGTATTAGTAAAAAAATAGTACTGGAGAAATTAATGGGACTGAAAGCCGATAAATCCCTTGGACCTGATTGTCTACATCCTAGGGTTTTAAAAGAGGTGGCTATAGAGATAGTGAATGCATTGGTTGTCATCTTCCAAAATTCCATAGATTCTAGAACTGTTCCCACAGATTGGAAGGTGACAAATGTAACCCCACTATTTAAGAAAGGAGAAAATGGGGAACTACAGACCAGTTAGCCTGACATCAGTTGTAGGGAAAATGCTAGAATCTATTATTAAGGACGTAGTAACAGGGCACTTAGAAAATTATAATAGGATTGGGCAGAGTCAACACGGATTTCGGAAAGGGAAATCATGTTTGACAAATCTGTTAGAGTTTTTTGAGGTTGCAACGGGCAGAATAGATAAGGGGGAACCAGTGGATGTGCTTTATTTGGATTTTCAGAAGACATTCGATAAGGTACCACACAAGAGATTATTTAACAAAATTAGGTCTCATGGGATTGGGGGTAATATACTAGCATGGATTGAGGATTGGTTGATGGACAGAAAACAGAGAGTGGGAATAAGCGGGTCATTTTCAGGTTGGCAGGCTGTAACTAATGGGGTACTGCAAGGATCAGTGCTTGGGCCGAGGAATTCACAATCTATATCAATGATTTGGATGAGGGGACCAAATGTAATATATCCAAGTTTGCTGATGATACAAAGCTAGGTGGGAATGTAAGTTGTGAGGAGGATGCAAAGAGGCTTCATGGGGATATAGACAGGTTAAGTGAGTGGGCAAGAACATGGCAAATGGAATATAATGTGGAGAAATGTGAAGTTATCCACTTTGGTAGGAAAAATAGAAAAGCAGAGTATTTTTTAAATGGTGAGAGATTGGGAAATGTTAGTGTTCAGAGGGACCTTGTACACGAATCACTGAAAGTTAACATGCAGGTACAGCAAGCAATTAGGAAAGCAAATGGTATGTTGCCCTTTATTACAAGAGAAGTTGAGTATAAGAGTAAAGACATCTTACTGCAATTATATAGGGCCCTGGTGAGACCACACCTGGAGTATTGTGCACAATTTTGGTCTCCTTACCTAAGGAAGGATATATTTGCCATAGAGGGAGTGCAACCAAGGTTCACCAGACTGATACCTGGGATGGGGGGATTGTCCTATGAGGAGAGATTGGATAGACTTACAGGGCTTGACAGGGTAGATGCCTGGCTGGAGAGTCTAGAACCAGGGGTCACAGTCTCAGAATAAGGGGTCGGCCATTTAGGACTGAGATGAGGAGAAATTTCTTCATTCAGAGGGCGGGGAATCTTTGGAATTCTCTACCCCAGAGGGCTGTGGAGGCTCAGTCGTTGAATATATTCAAGACAGAGATTGATAGATTTTTGGATATAATAGAATCAAGGGATATGGGGATAGTGCAGGAAAGTGGAGATGAGGTAGAAGATCAGCCATGTTCTTATTGAATGGCGGAGCAGGCTCGAGGGGCCAAATGGCCTACTCCTGCTCCTATTTCTTATGTTCTTATGAATGGTGGAACAGGCTCGAGGGACTGAAGGGCCTATTCCTGTTCCTATGTTCCTAATGGTGAGGAGGAAGATGGTGCGCCCAACGCAAGTCCAGCCAATCATATTGCTGCTCGAGATGCCTGGAATGCCTCGATAGATCACGGTTCTGTTAATCACACTGGACTAATGTGATGATACCAGCCCCCCTCGCACAAGCTTTCCTGTAACTATTCATCCATTGGTTCCACATCCACCAATTGGTGTCAGTCACTAAGGCCGGATATTTGCCGGTGCTCAGCGGATGGGATTGATGGCGGGTCGGCAGTTAAATGTGAATTGATTGACAGCGGGTCAGAAACCTGCTGTCCAGTCGCGCACACTTGCCTTTCCCGATGTCGGGTCTGCCAGCGCTGAGCAGATCCGACAAGCAGCAGCGAGGGAAGCCGATTTAAATGATTAGTGGCTTGTTTATAACCAATTATCATAGTTTTAAACTGACCTTTTGAATTTGACAGCTCACCCACTGGTTTCACGCTGTTGCTAGACCACGTCTGTGAAACTGAGGCGGGAGGTCAGTGGCCATTGAATCAGCTGTTGATTTGACAGCTTCAAATGTCAAGTAAAAGCTCCCACCCTACAGAGATATCTACCCTCTGCCACAAGCTCTTCCTCACTGCATTTCCACAACAGATTCACCATGCTGCAAGTCTTTACACAAATCTCTATCCAGTCTGACCTCATTACCTCTCTCACCATTGACAGATCGCTTCTGTCATCTATACTTCACCTGCCATCTATTCCATCAGCATGGGTGCCCTTTATATTCTCTCATCTTGGTCCTCAGAATCCCACCACAATCAGCCCCAACACCAGCAGCACCAGGCACAACAGCAGCACCAACAACAACACCAACCTTCTCCGCAATCAGCTGATGCTGCACAGGACAGAGGGCATCAGCACCCGACCACATTGCTGTGCAGGAGGCCAGGGATGACCTCACCACAGCCAGATTTACTTCACTTGACGCTGTACACCCTGGCTGCCACATGATGCGCCAAGTTGGCACCACCCCACACCAACACCATGAAGCATCCCTGTAATGCTCAAGCCATTCCTTTCACACTCATCGCCATTGCCTGGTTGCACATTCACTGCAACTCACTAAGCCACTTCCAAACGTGCACACACATCTGTCCAAGAATGCAAAGTGTTGAAAATAAAGGTTTCAATGTTTGACACCACATTAACAGAAACTTTACATGGACATTGCATAAAACACTCAAGTGCCTACTCTTGTGTGCTATTAGTTGGTATGATTACACTAGCATGAGGGTGATTGTGAGGGGTGGCTAGTGAGATGGGGATGTGATAACATAGATAGAGAGGGATGGGTGGAGGTGCAAGGTAAGTTGGTGTGAGTAAGGATGTGCAGGGGTAGGGTTGGGAAGGCAGAGTGATGGGGATGTGATGAGAGGCACAGCAGGATGAGGTTGAGTGTGACTTTGTACTAACGTTTCGTGATCTACTGAGATCATTGAAACGTTTGCGGCACTGCACTCAGGTCCTCCTGACGACATCCCTGCTTGTGCCCTCCTCTGCAATGTGCAACCAGGCAGTGTTGATCTCCTGGGGAGGTCTCTTCCGTCCATGGGAAGGGAAGAAGACCTCCCTGCAAGCTGTGACTCCCTAAGCATATGGAGGGAGTCATAGGAGAGCCTGGGTGCAGCCCTGTGCCTTTGTGCAGTCACTGTCAGTGTTTGCAGCACCTCAATGCTGTAGAACACTGACAGCACAAATGTCAAAATAAAGTTAGCCATGGTCCCTTTAAGGAAACCGGCTGATGACGCATCATCAAATGATGTCACTAGACCCGCTTCCTTTAATTGGCCGGGAAACGCGCTGGGCAGGCTTAAGAAGCCCAATCAGGGGAAATTCATTTCACAGAGCGGCTGGAGCCAGCAGTGTGGTCAGGACCCGCCACCAACATCACCCTCCCTGGACCCGCCGAGGTCAGCAAAATCGCAGCCTAAATCTCTCCACCTTCAGCACAAAAGAAATGATAAGCAGATTGGGCACTCGTCATTCAATAATTGGGCACACAGGAATGTGGTGAAAATGTAAATATTTAATGTGCTCTAATAAATTAATAATCATAACATATATAAAAATACACCCATGTGCTTACCCTTGGTGAACTTTCTCTCCTATTTCTGCCAACTCTATGTGGTGCTACCCCTATGGCATAAGCAGAGGTAGTGGCAGGTTACTCTGTTCCTTGATTGGTGTTAGGAGGTGTTTGCAGCCAATGACCTCTGGTTGATGGAGCCTGTGAGAGCCCCGCCGGCTAGAGCCCCACCAATGACTGCTCCACCTGCACTTGTGCAGGGGCAAACTCGGCCAGTAGGAGAAGAGGCAGCATGTCGGGTATTGATTGAGGGGGGCAGGCAACAGGTGAGCACTTTCCTCTCCCTTATCACCATCCTCCCTCCCCTGGGCCAGTGGCTCCTGCCTCTCTGCAGGAGAGCAGCTTGGAGGAGGTCAGTGATGCCTTGTAAGCACATGGACAATCTATCTGTCAGCATCTAGAAGCCGTTAGAGATATTGGCGGCCACAATATGCCAGGCCACTGTCTGGGCCTACAGGGACTCATTTGTGTGCCCGAATACAACTTCCATAGGAGGCGGCCGAATGCTCAATGGAAGATTGAGTGGTTGAAAAGGCCTGCGCTTTCACTCCATGAATGTTTGAGCTGGACTCCTCCATCCTCTGTGCCATTGTGGAGACTGTGCCTGGGAGGACAGCCAGTACCTTGCACAGTTGCTGTGACCCTCTATCATTCTCCTTTTCATTAATGGCCCCCCCAGGTTCAGCATCTCTGTTCAGCTGAGCAGAGCATGGAGAGGATTGCGCCCTTCGACACGGACTCTCCACAGCTGTCCCAACACCACTATCTGCTCGTGCTGACTTGTGCCGTGCCAATCACCAAGTGACATCCCATCTAACTGTCTTGCAGGCTCTACTGATATGCTTATATCTGTGCTAGTGCCTGCCACACATGTGTCCCCTGTGACATTGCACCCTCAGCAGGAATGAGCTCCTCTGAGGAGACCTCGTCCTCTCAGGGCAGAGGTTTGTGATCTTCGTGTGTTGGACCTGAAGGAGAGAAGACAAGGATAAGATTTACTCATGGAAAATTACAAATGTTGAAATGCACATGATTATATTTGATACTGCGCTGAAGTCAACTGAAGACCACTTTGTCTTGTAGGAGATGTGGGTCTGAGAGATTAATGCTGTCACTCAGCTCCAATGGGCAACCAATATCGCCATCTCCAAAGATGATGTACGCAGAGATGCCGCTTATTTCTAGAGTCACCTCCTCCGCTGAGTAAAGTTCAATGATTTGGGGTGTCCACCTCCAGTCCTTCCCCTCTCCCTGGCATTCTGTGCTCTTTTCTCCTGCAAACGTGGCACGACAGACCGATGAGTGGCTCTAAGGCATGTGTGTGTTTGATGGATGCAGTGCATTCGGTGAGGGTGACAACCAGGCACATGCATCATGAGAGTGGCACTTGAGGAACATGTTGACAGTGCCATTTGAGGACATGTGCTGAGAATTGGGGCGCTGAATGACATGGCATCAGATTACATGAGGATTGGGATGAGTGGCAGTGGTGGAGGGGGGAAGCTGGAGATGAGGATGCGAGGGGAGTGAGGATTAGTGGATATGCGTATGATAGGTGCTGATGAAAATGAAGTGGATGTGCGGAGTGCAGTGCATGGAGTACAGTTGACCAGACAGAGTGAGAGAGGGTGCACTGCAGGATGTAGGTGCATCTTTACATTTGCTGACCTTTCCGGACATGGTCAAGTCATTGAAGTGTTTGCAGCATTGGATCCACAACCTGCTGCTACTGACCTCCTGTCCCACCTGCTGCCATGCCTTCTTTGTGGTGGCAGCAGGTTTTTTCTTTCTGCTGCTGGGAAAGAGGACCTCCCTCTTGGCCCTTACTGCACCCAGTAGAACATCCAGTTAAGCATCTGTAAATCTAGGGGCAGCCTTCACTCTCCTTGAAGCCATCTGTATATTCTCTTTATATTGTGCAATCTTTGACCTCCAAACATCCTCCTCCATTTCATCTCTGAATTGGGCCTTTAAATAGTCGAGGGGAAATCGCGTTATGCGGGTCCGTGTCACATCCGCTTACGCGCAAGTGGAGTCGTGGAACCCGGAGTAAAATGATAATGATCCATGGCCGTTGACATTTGCCATCCCTACTCGTCCCACGATGTTGCGCATTCGTCGCCTGCTATTGACCCGCCCCCACCCCCCCCCCAGATCGTTCCCACCTCCAGGTTAATATTGGGCCTATTTGTTTCTTATTATTATTGCTCATTGAAGAAAACAATAAACACAAAAGAATTATTTTTGTAACACTATCTCTTCCGACACGCTGAGAGGGAAAAATTCGGTTGCTTTGCACCTCCCGTTAGCGCCCTAAGAGGAACTAGCGCCTGGGCGCGGCGATGTTTGCGCCGCTCACGAAATTGACCAGAGTTTTTGCGGCGGCATTAAACTCCACCGCCATGATCTCCTGCGCCCGCAGATCATGACGTCAGTCGAGCATGTAACGCCCCGGTGGAACCCCAGACCGGATATTGAGTGGCGCCCCCTTCCTTTCCGCCTGCCGCAAGCAACGACAGGGAGAGTGGAACGTTTTGCAGTCGGTGTGGGGCTGGGGGAGCGCTATTTAAAGGCGCCCTCTTCCTGCCTTTTTTTGTGGGAGACATTTTTGCACCACTCATTCTGACAGAGAGAGAGATTCTGAGAGAGATAGAGAGACTTCTGCAGAGAGTCAACGCTGTGTGAAGTAGTTTTGGCGACTGAGCATCACTTTGCAGGTTCTTTTGGATTTGACTTTCATTGCTTCGATTGTCAAGAGACTTTGTGGGCCGCACTGATTCAGGGCGTCGTCCTGCGCCTGCAGAATCAGAGGCATCAGAGACGCAGCGAGAGAGTGGCAATCATGGCCAGAGTCAGGAGGGCCAACAGGCTTCTGCACAGAAGACCTTACCCTCCCAGGGTATTCTGGGAACAATGCTCCTACATTAATTTGTCTGAGGAGCAGTGTTTGTGCAGGCTGCGCTTCAGCAAGGAGGTGGTTACTGAGCTCTGCCACCTGCTGCAGCCTCAACTGAGGACCAGGACGTCTCTGTCGGTAGCAGTGAAGGTCACAGTGACTCAGAATTTTTATGCCACCGGCTCCTTTCAAGCAGCTACTGGGGACATCGCCAATATCTCCCAGTTCGTGGTCCATTGCTGTATCCGGGAGGTCACAAATGCCCTCTATAAAAGGAGACGCCAGTACATCTCTTTCCCGATGACCCGGGCCAAACAGCATGAACATGCTTTGGGCTTTGCGAGGATAGCAGGCTTCCCCATGGTGCAGGGCACCATTGATTGCATGCATGTGGCATTGTGGGAACCGCAGGAAAATGTAGAGGTTTTCCGAAACCGCAAGGGATTCCACTCCTTAACTGTCCAGTTGGTCTGTGACCACAGACAGCTGATACTCGCTGTCAATGCCCACTATCCTGGCAGCAGCCACGATGCTTTCATCCTGCGCCAGACTGGTGTGCCAGAGCTTTTCCAGGCAGCGCATCAGTCAAGTGGTTGGCTCCTCGGGGACAAGGGTTATCCACTCTGCACCTGGCTGATGACACTGCTCCATAACCCCAACACCCCTGCTGAGCTGCGGTACAATGAGAGCCATCTCGCCACCAGGAACATCATTGAGCAGACGATCGCCGTGCTCAAGCAACAGTTCCGCTGTCTGGACCACTCAGGAGGAGCCCTGCAGTACTCGCCTGAGCGAGTCTCCCACTTCATAGTTGTATGCTGCATGCTGCATAACCTGGCAATCCTCAGGACCCAGCCAATGCCACCAGGACTTGGAGCACCACCGGAGGAGGAGGAGGAGGAAGAGGAGGAGGATGATCAGCAGCAGCACCAAGGCGGGAGGGAGGCCCACAATGTTGAAACTACAAGGGCTGTCCGTCACGGCTGATAAGCCAATTCTAGGCCCCTACTCAGAAAATGGCTTCTGGCATGGAAAACAACATGATGGAAAGCAACCCGCAACCCCTATAGCCGGCCAAGGCAGCAATGATTCCAAAGGCCAAACATGTACATTTTGAAAACAACAACTTTTTTATTTTACAAACTCTATGGGCTGGATTTTCAATGACCCGTGGAGTCGGGTTTGGAGGCGTGTGGGGGGTTAAAGTTGCAGATTCAAGGGTCCCGACCCCATCCCGACTCCATTCCGCCTCCACGCAATTTTGACAAAATTGGTCGCGGTGTTCCTTACTCCGTCCTGCCTCCAAGAGGCGGGAGAGGCCATTAAAGCCCTTAACAAGCCTTAAATTGGCTCTGTAATGCCATTTTGAAACGTTTTAGCTAGTTTAACCCTTTTCCGACGTGAAGTACGCCTGATGTGAAACACGCCAGTGAAACCTGGCGGGAGCACAAGTGGATAGCTGACTTTCAGCTGCAGGTCCACTATTACAACGGAGATGTGATGAAGGTAGTTGTCGTATTGTGATGAAGGTAGTAGTAGTATTAGGTCTGAAAGTCGCCTCTGATGCTGTTGCATTGAATGTCTTCAGAGACTGCCTGGGAGGACTTGGTTGCAAAAAAATTCTCTCTCTCTCTCGCTCCTCTCTCTCTCTCTCTCCTCTCTCTCGCTCCTCTCTCTCTCTCTCTGAGATGCTGCTCATTTTGCATACAGGTCCTCTCACAGCAAAGGCCAGGCAATCTCTGAGACCAGGCAGTCTCTGACCTGCAATGATGACATCATCAGAGGCGACTTTCAGACTGAAACCACTAATTGGTTCATGGGTTCCCACATGCTGGAACTCAATTACCCAATTAAGTGAAAATTGCATCAATCTTCCACATCCAATTGCAGGCGGGTGGATAACACGAAATGCGGATGGCACGACCCCAACCCGCCCCGTATCAAAATCCAGCCCTGTGTGTGTCATTTATTCATGGCAAACTAATAGAAACAATCACAACAAATCATAAATTAACATAACTGGTTCTCACAACCTGGAGATAATGGCCAAAACATTAAACAAAAGTTATCAGACGAACCTCGCCCTTTAATAAAGACATTCCCAACATTTCTGGATACCTCCTACTTCTTGCCCTCGAGGGTGATCTCCATCCCTTGCGCACTTCCCCCCTTCCCACACTACTGCTCCTCCGTAATGGGGCCCCAGTGGCTGCAGCAAGGCTGGTGGAAGGCTGCTGATTGTCAGATCCTGAGACTGCAGATGCCCTTGAAGGACGGCCTCGACCAGCTCTGGGCCTGGAGGCCCCGGCTGTAGACTGCATCAACTCTGCATGGGTGGCAGCAGTCTGGGCTACAGGCGGTGGTAAATGCAATGGGGAAGTGACAGTGGTGGGAGCAGGAATGCTGTCATCTGAGAGAGGACAGCACCTTCCTGCTCGACCGACACACTGGCACTCCCACGGGGCAACACCTCAGCATGCGGAGCAATCTGCTGGAGCACAGATTGCTGGCCTGCTGCGGCGCCGTGAGAGCCCCGGGGCAATGTGGCTGAACCAGTGATGATGGCAGCAGTCAGTGCTTGCGTTGCCTCAATCTGAGTCTGTATGAGAGCAGTCTGAGATTGGATCACAGCAGCCAGTGACTGAATTGCCACACTAAGCCATTCCGTTGTGTTGGCCTGTGCTGCAGCGGAGTGCTCCACACTCCTTGCCAGTCCATCAATGCTTTCGGGCACCCTTCCCATTGCACCCATGAGCTGAGTGTGCATGTCCACCGCCTGGGTGTTCATTTCCACGATCAGCCGCTCCTCCTCTGCGTCCAGTGCAGCAGGACTCGCTGGCATACTCTCCCTCTGGGGAGAAGGCCCCCGTTCTTCCCTACCCCCATGGCGTTGCTGCAGCCCGCTGGGTCCTGGAGCTTCACCCTCATCAGACCCTTCCCCCCCTGCTCCCCTCCAGGGAAGGCGTGGTCCCAGTGTGGGCATGGGCTTCCTCGGGAGAGGTTGGCGCTGAAGCTCCGGCTTCCTCTTCCTCCTCGCCTGTGGCGTCGCTCCCACTGGCTGCTTGAGGGCCCGTCTCCTCAGCTGGTGATTCACCATCTGAAAGCAGGGAGGTGCAAGAGTGGCTTTAGCGTCAGGACAGGGGGGCAGTAAGGGAGCAAGGACTGGAGCGATTTAGTAAGTTGCATTGAAAGTGTAAAAGGCTGGTGTTGTGAGGGACAAGTGGAATGAGAGAGGAGAGAAAGCTGATGACCTTACCATTGCTGTCCCGAACGGGGTCGACCTCTCCAGGGGCGACGGGACCGATCATCTGGCTTGCGACGATCCTGTGGACGCGCGCCTCCAGATCGCTGAGGGGTTGCAGCTGAGGCGGCCCTCCACCCGTCCGTTGCTGCTGTCCCCTGTTGTGAGATGGCTTGGCCTGCAAGAAAAAGGACGGCGTCTGAGTAAATATACAGCCATGGTCTTGCCTGATGTGCCTCCCACAGTTGAATAGCCCTTACTGTATGCAAGGTGTGGAATGTGCGTGTGTGTTTTATGACATAGCCATAGGTGTTGGATGAGTGTTGGGCATTGGGGTTTTAACACCCTCTGGCCATAGAGTGAGGTTGAAATGGAGGGATGGAGAGGTATTGAAAAACAGCCACTCACCCTGACGACCCGAGTGAGGTCGTTTAACTTTTTGCGACATTGTGTATGGGTCCTGGGCACCATGCTCCTGGAGGAGACATGATGAGCCACCTCCCTCCACACTCTTCTGTAGATGCGCAGCAATGGCCTCCTGCCACTCTCTGGGTACAGTATTGCTCTTCGGCGCTCCACTGCGCCAACCAGAGCCACCAAGGCCCGGTCGCTGAAGCGCTGAGCTCGTTCCCTGGGTCTCTCCATAGTCCTTTGCTGCAGAATCGATGCACAGGTCTGTCCAGGCCGAGATTCAAGGCTGCAATGAGCAGGGTGTGGCTGGAGAGCAAGATCAACCCTCCCCTTTAAGAACTGGCCGGTGCCAGTGTGTCTGTGTTCCATTGCTAACTGACATCACCTGCGCTGCGCCCGCGCTCTGAGTTAGCGCCTCGCTCTTCGGCCTTTGCGCCTTAAGATAGGTGTGTAGCGCCTGATTTAGCGCTCCAATCACCTCCAGGGGCGATAGAAGCCAAGTTTGCAGTCGGAGACGATAATTTGCGCCAGGCGCTAAACTTTGCGCCCGGCCGATAATTGCGCCGCAAACGGGGCGATCCGGAATTTCTCCCCTCGATTGCTCACGAGTACAGTCTGTGCATCATTGTAGCCTCCCTTCCCTCAAGCAGAGACAAGCAGAGATGTCTAATGGTGATAGTTGCTGGCAGCGTATAAAGACTTGGAGAAGTTAAATTGAGCACCAACAGATAAGTCACAGATTTCCAACAGCCTATGTAGGACTTTCTAATGTTGATCATTCATAATCTTTCAAAAGCGTGAAAGGCTGCCACAAACATCAGTAAATGACACAACATCAGTGATTAAATTCGATTGGAATTTACATTCAAGTTTTAAAAACATTCTAAAATGCATGTCACATACAGCAACTGGTAGCAATTTGTATGACTGTACATGATAAATCATTTTCAATTTTACTTTGATGAAATTACACACTACTAGGCTCTTAAAGGATCATTTATATCCATGGAATTATTGGAGAATACTGGGTATGATGCTTGTTTAGTGCAGGCCATGTCACACATAACAACAAAGTGGTAGATTAGTTATTTCACTTTTTAATAAACTTTGCTCATTACTGGCCTAGAACTCATTTGTCACTGTTGTTTGTGGGTTATCGGTCAGCTTTGCCAGTGTTATAAATATAATATTCAACACCTTACTATACAGCACTCTGCAAATACATGGCCAATTTTAAGTAACATATACATTATATTAATCATACATACTTACATAATCTAATTGAAAAATGCACATTTTTTTCTATTCACATTTTAGATTAAAATAATTTATGCAAGGTACAAGAGTAAAAATTGACTGATGGATACCTCGGAATAATTATAAAAGATTTAATTTAGGGGTTCAGATGATGTTCCTTGAAATCATAAGTTCAGTACTACTTTTTGTTCATTGTTTAATAATGATATATACTGTTAATTTTGTTGGTAGATTGTAGTTTGGTCTTAATTTTTACACTCGTGCTATCACCATAGATGAATTCTATGGGCCTGGGTTTTCTATCTCTATGTTCCGATTTTCTGCCCTTTCACTGTAATGAGGGAAAAAGTCAGGGGCTGGTGAGTGTAGATGTGTAAAACACAACCCCATGTCACAGATTCTTGGCAATGTTTACACTGGGATTTTTGATGGTAATTTCCTTACTACAGGTTTATTAAGAAAATGTCCTGTCTGCTTTTATTATAAGAAATTAACACCAAGCTAAGCTTTCTATAAGTTTAATTTCAAGTCATTAAAATATTAATAAAATGGCAAGTAACATGGTCTTACTACTAAGTAAATCAGAAAAAAATAAGATGAGAAAATAAATGCAAATCATGATTTATTGTGCAACATTGGGAGATAAGTATCAGTTATTAAAGTAGCTTGTCTCTTTTATCATATTTTCAGTTTAAGCATTTTACCAAATACATATCACAAAAGTAGAAAAATATAAAGAACTTAAAGTAGATATATGTATTTTACAGTTACATAATGCTTATCTGTACAGAAACACCAACAGGGGCTTAAAATGGTAAATAAAGCTAGAGAAAGAGGAAGAGAGCAGCTCATATGGTTACTCTGGTTGTCATGGTTGACATCTAGAAATTGATCCAAATTTCAAATAGTAAAGTTCATCATTCAAAGATGGTGACCACCCACCATCAGGTCTTAAAAACCTGCCTTCTTTTACACAGTGAAGAGAAGCCTCACATGAAAGAATTTGGCTTAGTCCAGTTGAACATAAGGCGTAAACCTCTTTAACTGAGACATCTTCCAGACCATGTATATACAAACAATAGGCTGAGAGCTCCATTTGTCACCACAGAATGGGAATACGCCAATGTATATGGCAAACAGCAAAAGGTCCAACAGTCATTCCCTGAGGGAGTCCAATAAAAGCTTCACAGTCCAAAGTACAGCAAAGTAATGGTAGGGCACATTTCTAAAGAGGTACACCACTTATTTCATCAAGTGAAAAATTGGCTCCGATATTAACCCGGAGACAAGAACGTGGTGTGTGAGGGTGCTAACGTGTGACAAAACCGGCCAGGTGTCATTTATATAAAGCTTCCAGGTTCCTCAATGAAATGCTGCATCTGTGAGCGTGCCCCCCAGACCCCCCACCCGCAGGATGCAATTTCCCGGCCATTATTTAAAAGCTCAGTCCACCCTCGTAAGGAAGTCTGGGAGGCCCCCAACTTCTCCGATGCTTCCCTGGCGGTAATGTTGGGTGCAGTGAACGCCAGGAAGATGTGCTGTTCCCCACAAGTGGGAAGAAGAAACTTGTTGCCACAACCAAGAGGACCTGGATTGAAGTGGCTGAGGACGTGAGCAGCAGGAGCGTCACGCCAAAGTCCTGGATCCAGTGCGGAAAACGTTTCAATGACCTGACTAGGTCAGGAATGGTCAGCACACGTCCTTCTTTATCCATCTCTTGCAATGCACCTGCTCCTAATCTTTTCTTGTCCCTCCTACACCATTCACATCACTCTTTACCCCTGCATCACTTACCTCACCGCCAATCACAGCAGAAAAGCACCACCCCTCATCCTCACTCCTTACACACGCTCACCTGGCACTTCCTCCTTTCACTGCTGCCAATAACCCCATCCTTATCTCATCACATCTGAGCTGCTCGACTTGCACCTCTTCTCAGTGAACCTCTTCAATTCACACTGTAGTCACTTTCCACAAATGCTGTCTTACCCCTTTTGCAGGAGAAGAGTGTGCAGGATGTCAAGAAGAGAGCCAGGTCCGGCGGGGGACTACCAGAGTTCTTGAAGGTGACTCCCGCGGAGGAGGAGGAGGCACTGGAAATGAGTGGCACTTTTGAGCATTGGTGATGGCGAGGTTGGGGGATCAGCAGATGAGGGTGCTGGATTTAAACACCCTCTCATCTCCCACAACCAACTGTACCTTCAGCCAATGTCAACACATCAACCAGTATGGTCAAGTGTTCATGTGCACATTTACATTTTCTAACTACCATCACTAAATACTCATCCTTTCTCCTTTCCTCCAGGGCCCTCTCATGAAGAACATGAGCCCTGCCCACCGAGGAAGAAGATTCCTCAGAGGACCTTATCCCTCCTGAGGATGCATCATCACACACGCCATGCATTGCAGGCACCAGCACAGACACTGGCACATCGAGTGGGCGTGTTAGTCGGATAGATCAGCTGGCACCTGGTGAGTCTCACAGCACCAGTGAGCAGGAGCAGATAGTGATAGGGTCAGCTGAGGAGAATGCATACTTGTTGTACACCGTACTCTCCAAGCTCTGCTCAGCAGGACAAAGATATAGAACTACGGCGGCCCACCACGGAAAGGAGAATACTGGAGGCACAAGAACAAAAGTGTGAGGTGTTCGCAGTCCTGCGAGCCACTCTGTCCACTATACCAGGGAGGATGGAGGAGACCACTTCCACCATCTGTGGGGTGCTTTTGCCAGGGTTCTCAACAGTGAAATGTACCCTGGAGTGTGTGCCACCTCCAGGGACAATGCAACAGGGCCCTCACAGCAGGAGTCAGTGCAACCAGCCTTTGCGGTCTTTATAGAGGTTCAAACGGCTGCGATACCGACTCTGGGCTCCAATGTCTGTTCCACCTTAGAGAAGTTGTTGGACAGAGTAAATCGGGGCTTATAGGAACGTAGGAACAGGAGTAGGCCATTGAGCCCTTCGAGCCTGTTCCGCCATTCAATGAGATCGTGACTGATCTGCAACCTAACTCCATATACCCGCCTTTGCCCGTATCCCTTAATACCTTTGGTTAACAAAAAGTTATCAATCTCCAATTTAAAATTAACAATTGATCTAGCATCAATTGCCATTTGTGGAAGAGAGTTCCAAACTTCTGCTACCCTTTGTGTGTAGAAGTGTTTCCTAATTTCACTCCTGAAAGGTCTGGCTCTAATTTTTAGACTATGCCCCCTAGTCCTAGAATCCCCAACCAGCAGAATTAGTTTCTCTTTCTCTACCCTATCAGTTCCCCTTAATATCTTGAAAACTTCGATCAGATCACCCCTTAACCTTCTAAATTCTAGGGAATACAATCCTAATTTGTGTAATCTCTCCCCGTAACTAAACCCTTGGAGTCCAGGTATCATTCTAGTAAACCTACGCTGCACTCCCTCCAGGGCCAATATATCCTTCCTAAGGTGTGGTGCCCAGAACTGCTTACAGTACTCCAGGTGTGGTCTAACCAGGGTTTTGTACAGCTGCAGCATAACTTCTACCCCCTTGTACTCTAGTCCTCTAGATATAAAGGCCAGCATTCCATTAGCCTTTTTGATTATTTTCTGTACTTGTTCATGACATTTTAATGATCTCTGTACCTGGACCACTAAGTCTCTTTGGACCTCCACTGTTTCTAACTTTTCACCATTTAGAAAGCACCCTGTTCTATCCTTTTTAGGTCCAACGTGGATGACCTCACATTTGCCTACATTGAAATCCATTTGCCACAGTTTTGCCCATTCACTTAATCTGTCAATATCCCTTTATAATTTTATGCTTTCATCTACACTGCCTACAATGCCACCTATCTTTTATCATCAGCAAATTTGGATATATGACTTTCTATGCCATCATCTAAGTCGTTAATAAATACTGTAAATAGTTGAGGCCCCAACACAGATCCCTGTGGTCACATCCTGCCAATTTGAGTACCTACCCATTATCCCTACTGCCTGTCTCCTGCCGCTCAGCTAATTTCCTAACCAGGTCAATAATTTGCCCTCAACTCCGTGGACTTAGATAACAATCTCTTATATGGGACTTTATCAAATGCCTTCTGGAAGTTCATATAAATAACATCCAGAGACATTCCCCTGTCCACTACTTTAGTCACCTCTTCAAAAAGTTCAATCAGGTTTGTCAGGCATGACCTGCCTTTCACAAATCCATGCTGGCTCTCTCTGATCAACTGAATATTTTCGAGGTGTTCAGTCACCCTATCCTTAATTATAGACTCTAGCAATTTCCCAACAACAGATGTTTGGCTAACTGGTCTATAATTCCCTGGTTTCCCTCTCTCACCATTTTTAACTAGCGGGATGACATGCGCAATTTTCCAATCTAAAGGAACGGTTCCTGAATCGACAGAACTTTGGAAGATTATAGTTAGGGCATCTGCAATGTGCTCACCTACTTCCTTTAAAATCCTGGGGTGGAAACCATCTGGTCCTAGGGATTTGTCACTCTTTAGTGCTATTATTTTCTTCATTACTGTTATTTTATTTACGTTAATTTTATTGAGTCCACGTCCCTGATTCAATACTAGTTTCCTTGGGATTTCAGCATGCTGTCCTCTTTACTGTGAATACTGACGCAAAGTAATTATTCAACATGTCCGCCATTTCCTTATTATCATTGACAATATCACCACTTTCAGTTTTTAAGGGGCCAACATTGCCTCTTTTTCCTAATATAATTGTAAAAATTATTTGTGTTGATTTTGATATCCCTTGCAAGTTTCTTTTCATACTCCCTTTTTGTAGCTCTTACTATCTGTTTTGTGACCCTTTGCTGTTCTTTGTATTTTTCCCATTCACCAGGATCTGTGCTATTTTTTACATTTTGTATGCTTTATCTTTTAGTTTTATGCTGTCCCTTACCTTTTTAGTCGTCCATGGCTGGGTTTTTTTGGCAAGTAGAGCTCTTGCCCCTCAGGGATATAAACTGGTTCTGTATCACCTTAAATTCTTTTTTGAACATCTCCCACTGATTTTCTGTTGTTTTACCCATTAACAGATTTGCCCAGTTTACTGTGGACGGTCTCTGTCTCATCCCGTTGAAGTTGGCCTTACCTAAATCTAGAATCTTAGTAGCTGTTTCGCGTTTCTCCCTTTCAAACGTTACATTGAACTCAATCATGTTAACTAAATTTGGCTCATTACTCATTACTAAATCTAATGTGGCATGCCCCGTGTTGCCTCTAGGACAGGTTTCCAAGGCATCACTTAGGGTTACCAACTCTGGTTTGAGGTATTCCTGGAGATTTTGATCATGTGACATTTGCCCACTGTTAGTTGAGTGTCTCATAATCACCAAACCCCAAATAAAATATTTGATTTTTTGTTTTGTACGGAAATGAATTATAATATAATTCATAAATCAAAGAAAGAACACAGAAGAATAGAAAGATTTAAGAATAAAAACTACTCTGTGATGTTTCTACAGCATTGACTGTAGTGAGAAACATTGAGTAAATACCACTGATTCAACAAAAATATAATCGATATTGAGGGCAATGGCGTGAAGTTGTGTGATCTGCTGATATAGAGTACTTTTCTCTAGCAGCTGTGGCCTCAATCCCGGGAGACTCCTGGACAATCCAGAAGGGTTGGCAACCCTAATGGAAAGATCAAATTGTCAAGTTTGGTGAAAGCAGAGTTGGCAGAAAAATAAAATCGAGTCAAACACTGCCTCACTAACATGCTAACTGAATTAATTTGGAGCAGGAATGCTTGCATTTAATAACATTTAATCCTTATGTCATATCATGTGGCACAATCATGGTTTCGAATTTAAATCCTGTCCCACAAACTCACACTTCCCTCATTTGACTCAAATCAAAAACAAAATAAAATTTCTCCAGAAAGTTTCTTTTTTATTAAGTTTTCAAAAATTTCTCCCCAGCGTCAGTTTTTATTGGGCTAAAAATTGGATTGCACCCAAAAAAGGGCACGGGTATCGCGATACGCAATCGCTCTGCGCCCGTTGAAAGGAATGCAGTCAGCATGCGACCTTTCTGCTGCCTGCTAATTACAATGATTGTAACGTTCAGCCCAACGCTGAACGGGCTGTTGAGTGGCTGAATGCTCAGCAGGGATCGAAGTTCGTGTGAGGCTAGCTCCAATTAAAGCTAGCCTGCACTTCTTAAAGGCAGTCTGCACTTCTTAAAGGGGAGGTGTCTTCTGGCTGCAGCAGCTCATGCAACTGACTGAGGGTAACAGTGTAAATGTCACAACAGGGGAGACAGCGTGCACCAAAGTTCTCAGATGCAGCACTGGAGGCCTTGCTGCAGGAGGTGAAGAGCAGGAGTGAGGTCCTATTTCTACAGGAGGCCAGGAGGCCCTCCAGGCAAACTCAAAAATGACAATGAGAGCAGATAGCCATAGCTGTCAATGTCAGCAGTGTTGCCCTGAGGAGCTGGCTGCAGTGCAGGAAGAAGTTTAATAACATCACTCGAATGGTCAAGGTCAGTGAATTAACCTACAAATGCCATCTCCCACCAACTGCACCACTAGCCTCACACACTACTCAATGCACCACACTCCCATCACTCACCTACCAACAATCTCTACCAAACATGACTCATACCTCACATTCATAGCTTCACCACACCCTCACACACTTACCAATGCTGCAAGAATCACACCGATATCTCACAGCTTGCAAACACTGTCAGCTATTCAACCATGACAGGCACATCACCCAAAATCCTCCTTCTCACATCCCACTTCCCCATCATCCCACTATCTCTTCTGACTTACAAGCTGCAGATGGTGAAAGCAGTACTTTAGAGGATAGGTTAGACACGGGATCTGCACATGGTGAGACACCGGGCATGAGTGGGCTGCAGCCAGGGCAGGGGGAAAGGGTAGCACAGGTGCCAGCTCCCCGGAGGGCGAGGTGGCACACGAGTTCTGCTGCACAGGACTCAGATGAGGACTTCAATGCAGCGGCCAAAGAAGGCTGATGGGTATGCACAATGAAATGCTTGGTATATTGGCAGGCCTGCCAGAAAGCCTGCGTGCAATGTCAAGGAGCATGGAGGAGTCCAACACCAACTTGGCACAGGGCTTTGCGCAGAGCTTGGAGCCCATGACTTCCACCATGGAATTGATGGGCAACTCGATTATCGCACTTGTGGACCCAACCATGCTGCAGGGCCTGATAGGCGATATCTCAGCTTCCATCTCCACATCATGACCTCCATTGTAGCAGATGCGGAAGCCACCCACATCTGAGTGCTGCAGTGGAAGTTCAGACTTCTGTCATGCAAGCTCAGGCTGCTCTCATGCAGGCTCAACTTGCTACCATGCAAGCTCAGACTTTTGACATTATGGCTACATTTACCAGTGCAGAAAGGGGCTTGCAGGGTATCACAGAAGTCCAGCAATCTGTCCTCCAACAGATTACTAGGACGGCTGAGGCGCCGCCCCGGGGGAGTGGCAGTGGCTCCGTGGAGCACGAACCTGCTTTCCTCTCTCAGGATGACACCATTCGTGCTCCCACCACTGCCACTCTACCATTGCCCTTGCCTATCAGCCAGCCAGACCAGACAGATATTTACAGATTAAACCTAACCACTGGTTTTCTGTTTTGAAGAGGATGCCTTCTTTCTTGAACAGAACTTTCAGATCTTGTTGTAGGACTTTGGCTCATTCTAGGCTGAGCCTGAGGAGAAATTTTCTCCAAGGGCTGACCTTGATCTACATTTGGGCTCTCTACACTTTCAGACTGTTTGTCTGCCTGACTTAAATTCTGACTTTGTCTTGGACTTGTTTCTGGTACGTCTGATGTAGGATTTGCTACTGGTACTCTACTTGTAACAAGACTATCTGACTCAACAGAATAAATTGAATCATCCCAGCTTTCAACTCCTTCCACATTTGTAGGTAAGATATGATCAATGTGAACAAACATCTTGATCAAATATGTGCGAGGGCCACATATCTTCACTACTCTTCCTGGTAACCACTTTAACCATTTATGGTGATGGTTCTTCACTCTGAACTTCTGGTTCAACTTCACACTTCTCTCTCTAACTCTACCTTTATCATGACTCTCTTTCTGCCTCGATTGTTTCTCTCCTACGACTGTGCCAAGTTCGGCTTTAACAACGAGAACCTGGTTCGTGGCTGTTGTTTGAGAAACAACTCTGCTGTTTTTCTATCAGTAGTGGTATGAGTATTCCGATAGGTAATCTGAAAATTTGCCAGTTTGTGGTCCAACGACAACTGACGTTTCTTTGGATTTGGATTCAACATTTGCTTGATGAGGGCACGTTTGACAATTTGTACTGTGCGCTCTGCTGCACCATTTGAAGCAGGGTGGTACGGTGGAACTTTGGTACATTTCACACCGTTTCTGCTCATGAACTGTGTGAACTCTTCTGAACAAAATTGTGGGCCATTATCAGACACAGTTTCTTCTGGGAGGCCGTATGAAGAAAACAATCTTCGCAAATTGTCTAGTGTTTTGCTTGTTGTTATTATCCACATCGGAAACACCTCTACCCACTTCGAGTGACTATCTATCACTGTGAACAATTGCTGCCCTTCTAGCTCAGCAAAATCTACATGTAATCTTTGCCACACTCTGGGAGGCCATTTCCATGGCTGTAATGGTACAGATGGTGGTTTCTTGCTCACCCACTGACATGTTGTACACTGACTGACTATGTACTCTATCTCTTTATCTAAACCTGGCCACCATTAGTAACTGCGTGCAAAACTCTTAGTCGAGCACATTCCAAGGTGCTGTTCATGAAGATCTCCTGACAATTTAGACCTGAACCTATTTGGGTTAACCACTCTTGCTCCCCACATGATACAATATTTATCCACTGACAATTCATTCCTACAAACGAAGTATGGATGGATATCTTCCTCTGATACCTGGTTTGGCCATCCATTTGCTATATAATCATACACCTTTGACATAATTGGGTCACGTTTGGTTGCCCTACCAATCTCTTCAGCTGTGACTGGCAGCTCATCAATGTATGAGAAATAGAACACTTCTTCCTATTGGGTATAACTTGTGATGGGGATGGCAACCTGGACACAGCATCAGCATTACTGTGATCAGCTGATCGTCTGTACTCAATGTCATACGTATACGCTGACAAAATCAAAGCCCATCTCTGCATTCGGGCTGCAGCTAAGGTTGGAACTGGGGACTTTGAATTTAGGATTGCTGTCAGGGGCTTATGGTCAGTAACTATGGTAAACTTACGACCAAACAAGTATTTGTGAAACTTCTTGACCCCAAAAATCAATGACAAAGCTTTCCTTTCGATCTGCGCATAATTCCGCTCACTGGCACGGAGAGTGCGTGAAGCAAAAGCAATTGGTCTCTCCTCCCCACTATCTAGTGCATGAGAGATCACTGCCCCAACTTCGTACGGAGAGGTGTCACATGCTAGCTTGATTTCCTTAGATACATCATAGTGAACTAACATGGTACTCTCTACGAACTGGCTTTTACATTCTTTGAATGCTGTGTCGCATTCTTTTGACCACTTCCAAGGGACCTGCTTTCTCAACAGCTCATTCAGTGGGTGTAACAATGTAGCCAAGTTTTGAAGGAACTTTCCGTAATAATTCAAAAGACCCAAAAATGATCGAAGTTCAGAGACATTCTTGGGAGTGAGTGCATTTCTGATTGCATCCAGCTTTCCCTTGGTTGGATGTAAACCATCTTTGTCTACTCTGTGCCCCAAGTACTCCATTGAGTTTTGAAACAACTCACACTTGTGAGCAATCACTCGTACTCTGTGCTTCTCTAGCTGTTTGAGCACTTCATTCAACACCTCATCATGGAGTCGCCTGTTTGGTGCTGAAATGAGTATGTCATCCAAATAACACACTACCCCTTCAATCCCTTGCAAAATTTGGTTCATCACCCCCTGGAATATGTCAGGGGCAGAAGACACTCCAAATGGTAGCCTATTGAATTGATATAGGCCTCGGTGAGTATTTATAGTCAAGCATGACTTGGACTCTTCATCTAACTCAAGTTGTAGGTAGGCGCTTGTTAGATCCAAGTTCGAAAAGAACTGGCCACCTGTCAGCGTTGTGAACAAATCTTCCACATTTGGCAATGTATTGGGTAGATTACACTCTAGAACCTGGTTTACGGTTACCTTATAAATACCACACAGCCTTACCTTACCATCTGACTTAGGTACAACAACAATGGGTGTAGCCCAATTACTCAGATCTACTTAGAGATAATGGCCCAGAAATTAAACATCGATGGTTGCCGCGGGGGTAAGGATTCCCCGCGATATCGCACTCCGCGCCTACCTTTTTGTTTCGGGCCCACACGAACTTCAGTTTGAGGGCCTCTCCCTGTTGCCGGCGTGCAGTGCTTGCGTGTCCCAGAGGCGCAATTAGTTCGTGCGAGCTCTGGGATCACGTGGGACAGTTAGAGCCAATGGCAGCACACCATCTTTCATTCATAGTTTTGACAGCAAGGGCTGTCAAAGCTATGAATACTACAAGCCCCCAAAAGAACAGCTAAACCTCAATTAAATTTAAAAAAAGCCATCACATTAATAAAATAACTGTAGTTAAATAAATTAACCACTTTAAACAAAAAATTAAATATTTGAAAAAATTTAAATTCTTTTTAAAAGTTATAAAAATAAACTTACCTTTCTTTAAAGTCTCTAAAAAAGATAAACCTGTTGAAAAAAATTTAAAATAACACTTAATTAACTACTTACCTTGTTAAAAGGGGGTCCTACGCCTGCTTTCTTTATGTGTAAAATCTTCACCACTTACCTGCGTGTTCAAACCTGAAAAAAAAACTAAGTGCACTGCGTGCGCGCAACCTGTAGCGCGCACGTGGGTCACTTAGGAACCGCCCCCTTTGCAATACACGAAGTGCCGGTTTCCCGCGCATGCGCAGTGCATGCAGAAACCAGCAATTCGGGACCTAATACGCGAGAGTACACAGTGCGTACTCTCGCGTATTAGGTCTAATTTTCGGGCCAATGTTCTCAGTTTCTAGTCTTTTGAGTTCTTGCTCAACTTTCTCCTTGCGTGCGTATGGTACTGGACGTGGCTTGCAGTAAACTGGTCTTGCATCCTTCTGTGCTCTGACACTCGCCTTGAAGTCTTGGCTCAGACTGCCCGTTTCGCTGAACACCTTCGGATACTGCTTGATGACATTATCTTTCAATGCAAATTTTGCTTCCACACGAAAAATCTCATTCCAATCCAGCTTCAGTGATCACAACCAATTTCTACCTAACAAGGCAGACTTGTCTCCTGCCACTACTGAGAGGCAAGCTCTGACACTGATCCTTGTATTTCACTGGTATGGTGACACTTCCTACTACAGGGATTTGCTCTCCTGAGTAGCCTTGCAGCTCTACCTTCGATTTCTCTAGTCGATAATCACACAACTTGTCGCAATATAGTGATTCCAGTACGACTCTCACGGATGCACCAGTGTCGATTTCCATGGGTATCCTGGTTCCTGCGACATCTACTTGGATGACGATACCTCGCAAATCGCTGTTAGATACCTTCGTGCTCCTGATGACATGAATCTCCAGAAACTCCTCGTCCTACTGCTTCTCTTCAACGGTATGTAGTTTCTGGCGATTTCTACTTCTAGCATTGCCAGTCGGTTTACTCTTCTGTCGGCACGCCTTTGCAAGATGCTTAGTTTTCTTGCAGTAGAAACACTTTGCCTTCACATATGGACAGCTTTGAGCTACGTGTTGTCCCAGGCACCGATAGCAAGACTTCAATGCACTGTTACCTTGGCCTGTTGCTGAGGCCTTGGGGCCCAACTGCCTTTTACTTTTAGCCTACAACCGATTCACATCGGTTGACTGACGACTGAAAATGGCGCAAAACTCTCGGGAGTATCGGTCGTCCATATCCATCGACATAGCTGTCTGACAATCTAAGTCAAAAGTCAAGTTAGGGGTTGTCAAGAATTTACTTCTGACACGTTCATTTTTCAACCCACAAACAAAGCGGTCCTGAAAGTTTCTGAAATGACAGTGAATGGATAGCACAATGTACTCACTGATACCCTCGTCATTTAATTGATCACGTGTTCCAAAACAATAACCTTCAGCAATTTCCAGGGGCCCAGGACTGTAGTGCTGTTCTAACTTGGTTAGGATCTTCTTCAGTGGCGTGTCATAAGAACATAAGAAATAGGAGCAGGAGTAGACCAATCGGCCCCTTGAGCCTGCTCCGCCATTCAATGAGATCATGGCTGATCTGATCCAACCTCAACTCTAAAGAACACAAGAAGTAGGAGCAGGACCAGGCCACTCGGCCCGCTCCGCCACCCACAGGGCCTTGACCGATCCGAACTCAAACTCATGTCCAATTTCCAGCCCGCTCCCCGTAACCCCTGATTCCCTTTACTTCTAGGAAATGGTCTATTTCTGTTTTAAATTTATTTAATGAAGTAGCTTCCACAGCTTCCTGGGGTAGCAAATTCCACAGACCCACTACCCTCTGAGTGAAAAAGTTTCTCCTCATCTCAGTTTTGAAAGAGGAGCCCCTTATTCTAAGATTATGTCCCCTAGTTCTAGTTTCACCCATCATTGGGAACATCCTCACCGCGTCCACCCAATCAAGCCCCTTCACAATCTTATATATTTCAATAAGATCGCCTCTCATTCTTCTGAACTCCAATGAGTAGAGTCCCAATCTACTCAACCTCTCCTCATATGTCCACCCCCTCATCCCTGGAATTAACCGAGTGAACCTTCTTTGTACTGCCTCAAGAGCAAGTATGTCTTTTCTTAAGTATGGACACCAAAACTGTATGCAGTACTCCAGGTGCGGTCTCACCAATACCCTATACAACTGCAGCAATACCTCCCTGTTTTTATATTCTATCCCCCTAGCAATAAAAGCCAACATTCCATTGGCTTTCTTGATCACCTGCTGCACCTGCATACTAACTTTTTGATTTTCTTGCACCAAGACCCCCAGTTTCAGTAAGAGTAGGGAAGGTGGTAAGAAAGGTGGAGGAGTAGCATTGTTAATCAAGGATAGTTTAACAGCGGCAGAAAGGCAGTTCGAGGGGGATCTGCCGTCTGAGGTAATATGGGCTGAAGTTAGAAATAGGAAAGGAGCGGTCACGTTGTTAGGAGTTTTCTACAGGCCCCCAAATAGTAATAAAGATGTGGAGGAAGAAATTGCAAAGCAGATTATGAATAGGTGTGGAGGTCACAGAGTAGTTGTCATGGGTGACTTCAACTTTCCAAATATTGATTGGAACCTTTATAGGTCAAACAGTTCGGATGGGATAGTTTTTGCACAGTGTGTGCAGGAGGGTTTCCTGACACAATATGTGGATAGGCCGACAAGAGGTGGGGCCACGTTGGATTTGGTACTGGGTAATGAACCGGGCCAAGTGTTTGATTTGTATGTGGGAGAGCACTTTGGAGATAGTGACCACAATTCGGTAACTTTCACTATTGCAATGGAGAGGGATAGGGCCATACGGCAGGGCAGGGTTTATAATTGGGGGAGGGGTAATTATGATGCGATTAGGCAAGAATTAGGGAGTATAAGATGGGAACAGAAACTATCAGGGAAAGGCACAAACGAAAAGTGGAGCTTTTTCATGGAGCAATTACTGCGTGTCCTTGATAGGTATGTCCCTGTCAGGCAGGGAGGAAATGGCCGAGTGAGAGAACCATGGTTCACAAAAGAGGTTGAATGTCTAGTCAAGAGGAAAAAGGAAGCGTATGTAAGGATGAGAAAACAAGGTTCAGTTGGGTCGATTGAGGGGTACAAGGTAGCAAGGAATGAGCTAAAAAAAGAGCTTAGGAGAGCTAGGAGGGGGCATGAGAAGTCCTTGGCGGGTCGGATCAAGAAAAACCCCAAGGCTTTTTACTCTTATGTGAGAAATAAAAGAATGACCAGGGTGAGGGTAGGGCCGGTCAAGGACAGTAGTGGGAACTTGTGCATGGAGTCAGAAGAGATAGGAGAGGTGATGAATGAATACTTTTCGTCAGTGTTCACCGAGGAGAGGGGCCATGTTCTTGAGGATGAGAGTGTGATAAAGGTGGATAGGCTGGAGGTGGTAGATGTTCTGAGGGAAGATGTTTTAGCAATTTTGAAGAACCTGAGGGTCGATAAGTCCCCTGGGCCAGATGGGATATATCCTAGGATTCTTTGGGAGGCAAGGGAGGAGATTGCAGAGCCTCTGGCTTTGATCTTTGGGTCCTCACTGTCCACGGGGATGGTGCCAGAGGACTGAAGAGTGGCGAATGTTGTTCCTCTCTTCAAGAAAGGAAATAGGAATGACCCTGGTAATTATAGGCCGGTTAGTCTTACTTCGGTGGTTGGTAAGATAATGGAAAAGGTCCTGAGGGATAGGATTTATGACCATTTGGAAAGGGGCAACTTAATCAGGGATAGTCAACACGGATTCGTGAAGGGTAAGTCTTGCCTAACAAATTTTATTGAATTCTTTGAGGAGGTAACTAAGTGTGTAGATGAAGGTAGAGCAGTTGATGTCGTATACATGGATTTTAGTAAGGCGTTTGATAAGGTTCCCCATGGTCGTCTCATGAAGAAAGTAAGGAGTTGTGGGATAGAGGGAAATTTGGCCGATTGGATAAGTAACTGGCTATCTCATAGAAGGCAGAGGGTGGTGGTGGATGGAACATTTTCGGACTGGAGACCAGTTACCAGCGGTGTGCCACAGGGGTCGGTGCTGGGTCCTCTGCTGTTTGTGATTTTTATCAATGACTTGGAGGAGGGGACTGAAGGGTGGATCAGTAAATTTGCTGATGACACCAAGATTGGTGGAGTAGTGGATGAGGTGGAGGGCAGTTGTAGGCTGCAAAGAGACATTGATAGGATGCAGAGCTGGGCCGAAAAATGGCAGATGGAATTTAACCCTGATAAGTGCGAGGTGATTCATTTTGGTAGGGCAAATGTGAATAAGGATTACAGGGTCAACGGCAGGGTTCTGAGGAACGTGGAGGAGCAGAGGGATCTGGGGGTTCATATCCACAGATCTCTGAAGGTTGCCACTCAAGTGGATAGAGCAGTAAAGAAGGCCTATGGTGTGTTGGCGTTTATTAACAGAGGGTTTGAGTTTAAGAACCGTGAGGTTATGCTGCAACTGTACAGGACCTTGGTGAGACCACATTTGGAATATTGTGTGCAGTTCTGGTCACCTCACTATAGGAAGGACGTGGAAGCATTGGAAAGAGTGCAAAGGAGATTTACCAGGATGCTGCCTGGTTTGGGGGGGAGGTCTTATGAGGAAAGATTGAGGGAGTTGGGGCTTTTCTCTTTAGAGCGGAGGAGGATGAGAGGCAACTTAATAGAGGTTTATAAGATGATGAGGGGGATAGATAGAGTGGATGTTCAGAGACTATTTCCTCGGGTAGAGGCAGCTGTTACAAGGGGGCATAACTATAAGGTGCATGGGGGGAGATATAGAAGGGATGTCCGAGGTAGATTCTTTACTCAGAGAGTGGTTGGGGTGTGGAATGGACTGCCTGCTGTGATAGTGGAGTCGGACACTTTAGGAACTTTCAAGCGGTTATTGGATAAGCACATGGAGCACACCAGAGTGATAGGGAGTGTGATAGCTTGATCTTGGTCTCGGACAATGCTCGGCACAACATTGAGGGCCGAAGGGCCTGTACTGTGCTGTACTGTTCTATGTTCTATGTTCTATGTTCTATCCCTTTGTACTGCAGTACTTTCCAGTTTCTCGCCATTAAGATAATAACTTGCTCTCTGATTTTTCCTGCCAAAGTGCATAACATCACATTTTCCAATATTGTATTGCATCTGCCAAATCTCTGCCCACTCACCCAGCCTGTCTATATCCCCTTGTAGGTTTTTTATGTCCTCCTCACTCTCTACTTTCCCTCCCATCTTTGTATCATCTGCAAACTTTGATATGTTACACTCGGTCCCCTCCTCCAAATCGTTAATATAGATTGTAAAGAGTTGGGGACCCAGCACCGACCCCTGCGGAACACCACTGGCTACAGGTTGCCAGTCCGAGAATGAACCATTTATCCCAACTCTCTGCTTCCTGTTAGATAACCAATCCTCCACCCATGCCAGAATATTACCCCCAATCCAGTGATTTTTTATCTTGAGTAATAATCTTTTATGTGGCACCTTGTCGAATGCCTTCTGGAAGTCTAAATACACTACATCCACTGGTTCCCCTTTATCCACCCTGTACGTTATGTCCTCAAAGAGCTCTAGCAAATTTGTCAGACATGACTTCCCCTTCATAAAGCCATGCTGACTTTGTCCTATTAAATTATGTTTATCTAAATGTTCCATTACTGTCTCCTTTATAATAGACTCCAAAATTTTACCCACCACAGATGTTAGGCTAACTGGTCTATAATTTCCAGCCTTCTGCCTACAACCCTTTTTAAATAAGGATGTTACATTAGCAGTTTTCCAATCTGCTGGGACCTTTGCTGAGTTCAGGGAGTTTTGGAAAATTATTACCAAAGCATCCACAATTCCAACTGCCACTTCCCTCAAGACCCTAGGATGTAAGCCATCAGGTCATGGGGATTTATCCGCCTTGAGTCCCATTATTTTACTGAGTACCAATTCCTTAGTGATTTTAATCGTATTTAGCTCCTCCCCCACTAGAGCCCCCTGTTTGTCCAGTGTTGGGATATGAAACATATAAGATTGTGAAGGGGTTGGATCGGGTGGATGCGGGGAGAATGTTCCCGATGACGGGTGAGACTAGAACTAGGGGACATAGTCTTAGAATAAGGGGCTGCTCTTTCAAAACTGAGATGAGGAGGAACTACTTCACTCAGAGGGTGGTAGGTCCATGGAATATGCTGCCACAAAAAGCTGTAGAAGCTACATCATTAAATAAATTTAAAACAGAAATAGACAGTTTCCTAGAAGTAAAGGGCATTAAGGGTTACGGGGAGCGGGCAGGAATTTGGACATGAGTCTAGGTTCGGATCGGTCATGGCCCTGTGGGTAGTGGAGCGGGCCCAGGGACAGTGTAGCCTGATTCTGCTCCTATTTCGTGTGTGCAATTCTGTTAGATGCAGGAGATGGTTCTGTGATAGATCGTAGATTGGCGGTTAGGATCAGATCAGCCATGATCTTATTGAATGGCGGAGCAGGCTCGAGGGGCCGATTGGCCTACTCCTGCTCCTATTTCTTATGTTCTTATGTTCTGAGTGTCCTCTACCGTAAAGACTGAAACAAAATATTTGTTCAGCATTTTTGCCATCTCCATGTTTCCCACCATTAATTTCCCGGTCTCATCCTCTAAGGGACCTACGTTTGCCTTAACCACCCTTTTTCTTTTTATATAACTATAGAAGCTATCTGTTTTTATATTTTTTGCTAATTTATTTTCATAGTCTATTTTCCCTTTCTTAATCAATCCTTTAGTTACTTTTTGTTGTCTTTTGAAGACTTCCCAATCTTCTATCCTCCCACTAACTTTGGCTACCTTATATGTCCTTGTTTTTAGTTGGATACTTTCTTTAATTTCTTTACTGAGCCATGGATGGCTGTCATTTCTTTTACACCCTTTTTTCCTCAGTGGAATATATTTATTTTGAAAGTTGTAAAATAACTCCTTGAATGAACACCACTGCTCATGTACCGTCTTACCCTTTAATCTATTTTCCCAGTCCACTTTAATCAATTCTGCTCTCATGCCATCATAGTCTCCTTTATTCAAGCTCAGTATGCTTGTTTGAGAACCAACCTTCTCACCCTCTAATTGGATATGGAATTCAACCATGTTATGGTCACTCATTCCAAGGGGATCCTTAACTATTTCAAATAATTTCAAATGATTTCAAATAAAACTGTTGGACTATAACCTGGTGTTGTGCGACCTCTCAATTTTATCCTTAACTAGGACATTATTAATTAATCCAGACTCATTACACAGTACCAGGTCCAAGGTTGCTTGCCCCCTTGTAGGATCAGTTAAATCCATCCCTAAGACACTCAATAAACTCTTCCTCAAGGCTGCCCTGCCCAATTTGATTTGTCCAGTTAATATGATAGTTAAAATCCCCCATAATTATAGCTGTTCCCTTATTACATGCCCCAACTATTTCCTGATTAATACTTCTTCCAACAGAGTTGCAACTATTAGGAGGCCTATATACTACGCCCACCAGTGCTTTTTTCCCCTTATTATTCCTTATCTCTACCCAAACTGTTTCATTATCCTGATCTTTTGACCCAATATCATTTCTCTGTATTACAGTGATTCCTTCCTTTATTAACATAGCCACCCCCCCTCCCCTTCCTTCCTGCCTGTCCTTCCTGATTGTTAAATACCCTGGCATATTTCATTCCCAGACGTTGTCACCCTGCAGCCATGTTTCTGTAATGGCCACAAGAACATACCCATACATAGTTATTTGTGCCGTTAACTCATCAATTTTGTTACGAATGCTACGTGCATTCAGATAAAGAACTTTCAAATGTGTTTTGCGACACTTACTTCCTACTTTTTCCTTATTTAACACTTTACCTTTTACTCCATACCTTCTGTCCCTTCCTGACATGCTTTCCTCTGTCTCCCTGCTCAGGTTCCCAACCCCCTGCCACATTAGTTTAAATCCTCCCCAACAGCACTAGCAAACACTCCCCCTAGGACAGCGGTCCTGGCCCTGCCCAGGTGCAAACCGTGCGGTTTGTACTGGTCCCACCTCCCCCAGAACCGGTTCCAATGTCCCAGGAATTTGAATCCCTCCCCCTTGCACCATTCCTCTAGCCACGTATTCATTTGAAATATCCTCCTATTTCTACTCTGACTAGCACGTGGCACTGGTAGCAATCCTTCGGCTCGGCGGGAACAAGCACATTTTTCAGCGTTTTGTACACCTTGGGGCCTGCTTCATTCAAAAAAATAGTCTGTTTCATTTCTAAAACTATCCGGTTACGGTTTACATCATCGGGGACTTCGACGATACTATTTGCGGTGAAAAATATTTCTAGCCGCTCCACATACGCTCCGAAAGTCTCTCGGCACGATGGAACTCACCCAAGTGCCCTATTATTCCCACAGGCGCGGCCATCTGGACTCTGGCAACGCCGACAGTTCAGCCACGTGTGCTCAAATTTTACCTCAGATTTTTAAGTATTTCTGCAAAACGAAGAACCTCTAATAGTCCCTCCATCAGTTGGCAGGATTATCCTCCAACAAAAATTTCAGCTAGGGATCTGCAATCCTATCCTCATCACCAATTCTGTGATATCTTGGGACACAGCATATATATACAGCACAACATGGCTTCCGGTAAGAACTATACTGCCAATGACTTTATTATATACATCAGTAGTGCACGAGGTGGCTCTATTACAGGGCGATTAGTTGATCTTTTGATGTAATATTGGATGGATAGATGTATAAAGTTGGATTGGAATGTTTGCTTTGTGGTAGCTTTTATTTCAGCATTGTGGCCAGGAGGATGCTGTGATGATCATTAATAGAGGAAAGCTAAGGTGTGGGACTGTTGTTGAATGGGGATTTGGGGTTGCGTTCACTGGAACCGCAGTCGGATGAGTCAATCACGGACAGCCCGAGCAGAAAGGCTGTATGAGTTGCCTCCTCCCTTCCGCTACCTCCTCTTCCGCTTCCTCCACCTCTTCTTTTGCTTCCTCCTCCTCCTCTTCCTCCACTTCCTCCTCAGCTGGTTGCCGTATGCCTGGTGGCAAGGGCTGTGCTGTCATGATGGCAAAGTTGTAGAGCATGCAGCAGAACACGACGAATCTTGAGATGCGCTCTGGTGAGTACTGCAGGGTTCCGCCAGAGCAGTCCAGGCTACGGAACCATTGCTTCAGCACCCCAGAGGTCTGCTCTATGATGTTTGGTGTGGCAGCATGGCTCTCATTGTACACATGCTGGCTGTGTGGTTGGAGGGCGGACTGGAGTCATGAGCCAGGTGGTCAAGGGATAGCCCTTATCACCCAGCAGCCACCCTCTGGTTTGATGTGCTGGCTCAAAGACTGAGGGAACAGCGGACTGGCACAGAATGAAAGCACCATGACTCCTGCCAGGATACTGGGCATTCACCATCATGATGTGCTGAGCATGGTCGCACACCAACTGCACATTCAGCGAGTGCAAACCTTTGCCATTGCAGTACATCTCAGCATTTAGATGCGGTGCCCACAAAGCCACGTGCATACAGTCAATGGCGCCCTGCACCATGGGGAAGGCCGCTATCCTGGCAAAGCAACGTGCATACTCCGCCTGCTTCTCCCTGGTCAGAGAGAAGACGATGAAGTCCTCTCTCCTGGCATAAAGAGCATCTGTCACCTCTCTTATGCAGCAGTGGACAGCAAACTGGGAGATGTTACAGATGTCGCCTGCTCCAGCCTGGAAGGATCCTGATGCGAGGAAATTCAGGGCCACGGTCACCTTCACAGCCACTGGCAGCGCTGTCTTTGCCCTGGAGTGAGGCTGCAGGTCTGGTTGCAAAAGATGGCAGAGTTCTGTGAGCACCTCCTTCGTGAAGTGCAGACGCCTCACACACTGCTCCTGGCTCAGGCTGAGGTAAGAGAATTGCTCTCGGAAGACCCTAGCTGGGTAAAGCCTCCTGCTGAGAGCCCTTCTTCCCCTCCTCCTGCTCCCTCTGTGAGCAGCGTGTCCTCTTCTTCGCTGCCTCTGCTCCATCTCCCTGTCATGCTGCAGGCCGAGGGGGATGACAACTCAAGCACCCATGACTGGGAGCAAGTGGTCTGACCAGAACCCTTGAAATTATAAGCAAGGCCTTCTCCACTTGCAGCACCACTCCCTGTCACCTCACCAACTTTAAACAACTCAAAAAGCTCCAAACACTTCTACAAAATTACACAGAGCCAGTAGAAATCAATCAGCAACTAACCTTAGAGCATGTTCAGCTGTGTGAGGTTAACATAGGGTGTTAGCTCCAGTGTTGACGACGAATATGGCAGCGCTGGCATCTAATCAGCGTTGCATGCTGATTGATGTCACGATCTGCGCACTCTGCATACTTCCGGCGCACGCTCCTAATGCCCGCCCTAACCAAGGTGGCATCCGGCGTGGCCCACACCAGAAATGTGTGTGCGTGGCGCGGATGCCATTTCAGGCAAAAATCGGCACCCATAGCGCCAAAAAAGTGGGCGCTACAGAACTGAATTTTTCACCCATTGTGTCTATAAGGGACAATTAATCAGGACATTGCTTTCCTGCTTTGCCTTTGTGCAGTACTCAGTTCACATCATTTACATTGAACCGTTATACATTAAACTCATTTATAGGTCTAACCTCTACCACCGGAACATTCTCCTTGCACTTTTCACTCCACAGCGATGTTTCTGGCACTGAGGTGACCAGCAGGTTCCAAGTAATGCCGATGGGCTACAAGCAGGAACAGCCAGGGTACTGCGCTTCCATGAGCTGCGCTTACAGGACCGTTTCTCCCAGGTCGCCAGCAGCAGCGCTCGGGAGACCAATCGACCTTTACGGGAGACTCCCGAGCAATGCAGAAGGGTTGGCAACCCTAGCATCACTCATATCCTCCAGTCTGCTCTCCTGCAGACCAGCAGGACTGATGTGCCACTGCCCCAAGGGAGGGAGGTTGACAGAATGGATGCAGTACATGCAGAGCTCTCTCAGGATATCAGCACATCTCCTCCCTTGCCACCTCCTCAACCAATACCTGACATGGTGCCTGAACTTCAGCTGGCCCAGACTGCCCCTTCAGACGTCTGTAGCAGGGCTCCACCACCTAGAGGTTGTCGACCGCGAGCATCTCACAAGTCTGAGGAAGATACACAGCAGCCTACCACTATCTCTGCTCGAGCCACTCGGGTAGCACTTCGTAGAAGTGGTAGAACTAGGAAACAAACAGCTAAAAAGTGCATTTAGGGTTCTCACTTGAGTGTTGCACTAAATGATCTGTTAATATTTGATTTTTGGTGCATATTAAAGCCTTTATTTACTTCTGTCACTGTCGTGTGCCCTCTGCTTTCAATGCAATGTCTGGCTTTTATGTTATAGTTTTGGAAGTCAGTTCAATGTTTTGGACAGTTTGGAGTATTCTAAACCAATGGAGTGAAGGTTGCAGAACTGTTAGTGTAAGGGGCTCTGGCCACATAAGAGAGGCGAACTATGAGATCATCCCTTGCATTTCGGGCTGCAAGGTGATCCACACGCCGTGTGTTAGGTCCTCCATCTTCCTCCTCACCATCCTCTTCCTCATCAGATGTGGAGTCCTGGAGAGGTCTTCCTCCTGCACCTCCAGCCCTCTGTTGAGCGATGTTATGGAAAGCGCAGCATGCCACAATTATTCTGGAGACTCTGGCTGGTGAATATTGCAGAAAGCCTCCAGACCTGGCAAGGCACCTGAACCTCAACTTCAACAACCTTGTGGTGATGTGGCTGCTGTTGTCCCTGTTCTGCTGTGGAGTGGTGGAGTTTCAAAGAGGTGTCATGAGCCATGGTAGAAAGAGGTAACCCTTGTCTCCAAGCAGCAATCCTCTGACACAGGTGCCAGACCAAAACATGGGGGGGTGGGATATTGGATTGCCTTAAGATGAAGGCATCATGGCAGCTCCCTGAATAGTGGGCACATATCTGCATGAACCTCTTTTTGTGATTATAAATTAGTGAAACATTGATGGAGTGGAAGCCCTTGGAGTTAATAAAGGCTCCTGGCTGGACAGGGTGCCCTGATGGGTATGTGTGTGCAATCTATGGTGCCCAGCAGTTGTGGGAAGCCAGCAAGACCTGCAAACCCCAATGCTCTCTCTGTCTGACTACTGTCATCTGTTGGAAATAAGATATATCAATTCTCCCTGGCAACTAACGCATCGGTCACCTGCCGGATGCATTTATGGGTGCCTGACTGCGACAGCCTCAATATGTCTCCCGTGGATGCCTGGAAGAGTCCAGAGGTGTAAAAGTTGAGGGCGGTGGTCATTGGCATGGCATGGCCGCCCGGTCCAGCGGGCAGCAGGTCTTCTTCCAGGAGGCTGCAGAGGTCCGCAACTATCTGCCTTGACAATCTGAGCCTCCTGAAGCACTGCTCCTCAGATAGGTCAAAGAATCTCTCTGTAGACCCTGTGAGGTCGGTAAGGCCTTCTGTCAGCATGTCCTCTCAGTTGCTGCCTTTTCTGTGCCCTCCTGCAGCTCCTTCTTCAGCACGTCCTTGCTGCTGCTGCTCCTCTTCCTCCTCTTCACTCCAGTAGATTGCAGCTAAAGCAGAATCTGTAATCAGCTTCTTGTATTTTTTTCAAAAGACTCTCCAAATTACCAGCAAAACCAAACAATGATCACAGCCCACAATGAAATGAAAGAGCACTGTGAGTGTTGCAGCTTTATTCAGATCGTGGCCTCCTTTAATTTAGCTGCACTGATCAGTCGGCACCCAATCCCAGCGGCCTGTATTAACCCCGTACTGCACTCGTTAAAGTCATATTGGGGTCTTAATTGCGTCGTCGGACCCTGATTTACATATATTAACGAGGCTCCTGCCTCTCTACAGTGGGAGACTCGTTGACCCTGATACTCAACGGCGTTAATATTGCGGCGGCCGGGAACGCGGCACGTTGGGGACAGGATCACCATTTCCAGGATTTTAACTCCTCGCCCGAATACCCTTTCTTGTCCGTCGGGGGAGGTTAAAATCGAGGCCAATCATCTCAGTAGATATAAGATTACTGTAGGAATAGATGATATGGAATGTGCTCTAACTCCTTCAGAGACACTCTAACTATCCCAAGGTGCCTCTGAGCGACAGCAGTATAACTTTAGCAAGTTGAAATATGTTCTGTACAAGATATTGAGCTTTCAGAATAGACATCCCCCAACTTTCTTCCACAATGGTCTTTTATCCCAGGCTTCTCTCACTGCACTGGAGCTCACCTGATCCATGGATAAAAGAACAGATATTAGAACGTAATTTTACTTCAATGCGGAAGAGAAAGGAAATAAAGTGCAGTGCTGTCAAAGAATGAACAATCTGTGCTGAGATCCAAGGTTCCTAAATAGAGTCTCATTTAAAGATAGTGAAAGAAATCACCACCCTCAAAATGAAATGATCTCCGAAGGGCTTCATATGACTTTTTATTTTGCAAAGTTTTGTGATTTCTGTAAGACACAAAGATACGAGAACATACAATTTGTAGAAATAATCAGCGCTGGTTGTACCAACTTTACAGAACTCAGAACAACAGAAAAAGTAAATAAATAAACAAGAATGAAATACTGTTTCTAGTCTTGAGTTTTCACAAATAATGGCAATTGACACCATGGTTGTAAGGCCAATAAAAGCACAATGGGTGTTGTGACAAACATTCTTAACTTCACACAAGAAGAAATGAGTGAACTATTGATCTTTTAGTAAAGGATGGAGTATTTTAATCATTTGTGACTGACTCTGATTATTGGGCCAGCTCATTGAGCAAAATGGTCAAATCCTTGGCAACCAAGTTGAGAAGGTCTGGATTCTGCCATGGGTGCACTGATCACTCAGATACCCCCCTTAACTTCCAAAAGTCCACTGCTATAGAGACCGCCACTGACCCCATGAACTTCGGAGGGGTTAGTGGCAGAGTCCTGCGTAAGGCACAATCCCAGCATTACTGCTAGAATCACTCCCCACATATTCTCCAGGCTATGAAATTTAGGAATGCTAAAATGCCATTAAACCCAATAGGCCTAGCCCTTTTTTGATAGCTCACCTTATCACTCAATCCTTTCTTATCTAAAGGCATCTAATTGCTTCTTAAATTCTTCACAATATCAATTTTCCATGGCTCTGCTCCAAGCACAAAATATCGCTTGATGGGAGCACAGAGGTAAGCACATTTGATTTTTCTGTTATCATCAAAGATCTAAAAGAAGACAGAGTGAAGAGAAGATAAATCGTAGGAAAAGGAATGACAGGGCAAGCAGAAGTAAAGTGTTGAGCATTTTTACTTAAGAATGATTTTAATTTATTTTGTGATATGCTACAGTCATGTTACATTAACATTGCTACTCCTAATTTTTAAACAACTTTACAACTGTAATGTTAGCTTGCTTTAGCATCTTGGTCTATGGCTGAAAACGTTTAAAAATCTCCAGCCCAGAGAGTCAGAAATTCCCCAGGAACTGCTGGTAATTTCAGGGTTACATCTGTCTCATGAAACAAGTTGTACAGGTTTGGTTCACTGCAACACACTTTAGATTGTGACCACTTACAGAAAATGGGTAAAATAGGGTTGTTAAATGCTTGATGGATGGGAGGATTGTAATGCATGGCCACTTCATATGTAAACGTCTAATAGTAAAAGCTTTGGAGTCAAAATGTGTACCAGAAGCACATTGTTGCTTGGGAGCTGAAGGCTCAGGATCATGTGGATTGAATTATTTCACAGATACATGCAAAACCCCTGAAGCTGAAGAATTGATTTCTATGGATAATTTAGAGATATGTTGGTGTTTACTTAAAGCTTCCATGAAATAGCCCACTGAAAGTACAGACATGTCACTTGAGCCAAGGTGCCTGGAAAACAGCCTCACACTCGTTAGCAAAATTGAAGCCCATGGGATTTAAAGGGCAGTAGCTGCTGGATACAAACTTGGCTAAAGGACAGAAAGCAGAGAGTAGTGGTGAATGGTTGTTTATCAGACTGGAGGGAAGTATGCAGTGGCGTCCCCCAGGGGTCAGTATTAGGACCACTGCTCTTTTTGATCTATATTAATGACCCAGACTTGGGTATACAGGGCATAATTTCAAAGTTTGCAGATAACACGAAACTTGGAAATACAGTAAACAGTGAGGAAGATAGTAGCAGACTTCAGGAGGACATAGAGTCATACGGCACAGAAGGAGGCCATTCGGCCCATCGAGTCTGTGCTGGCTCTCTGTAGAGCAAGCCAGTCAGTCCCATTCCCCCGCTCTATCTCCGTAGCCCTGCAAGTTTATTTCCCTCAAGTGCCTATCCAGTCTCCCCTTGAAAACATTGAGTGTGTCCGCTTCCACCACTTCCGTCGGCAGCGAGTTCCAGGTCCTCACCACTCGCTGTGTAAAAATGTTTTTCCTCACATTCCCCCTGTATCTCGTGCCCAAAACCTTAAATTTGTGTCCCCTAGTCCTTGTACCATCAACTAGTGGGGACAGCCTTTCCCCATCTAGCCTATCCAAACCCGTCCTAATCTTGTACACCTCTATCAAATCACCCCTCAATCTCCTTTGCTCTAATGAAAACAAATCCAACTTCTCCAACCTGTCCTTGTAGCTAAGATCCCCCATCCCGGAACCATTCTGGTAAATCTCCTCTGCACCCTCTCAAGGGCCTTCACATCCTTCCTAAAGTGAGTTGACCAGAACTGGACGCAATACTCCAGTTGTGGCCTAACCAGCGCTTTATAAAGGTTCAGAATAACTTCTCTACATTTGTACTCAATACCTCTATTTATGAAACCCAAGATCCCATATGCTTTGCTAACCACTTTCTCAATATGTCCTGCCACCTTCAGGGACCTATGCACATTAACTCCCAGGTCCCTCTGTCCCTGCACACTCTTTAAAACTGTGCCATAGACATAGGCAGACTGGTGAAATGGGCAGACACATGGCAGATGAAATTTAACGCAGAGAAGTGTGAAGTGATTAGTTTTGGTAGGAAGAATGAGGAGAGGCGATATAAACTAAATGACAGAATTCTAAAGCCGGTGCAGGAACGGGGAGACCTGGGGCTGCAGGTACACAAGTCTTTGAAGGTGGCAGGACAAGTTAAGAAGGCCATTAAAAGGCATACTTGGCTTTATAAATAGAGGCATAAAGTACAAAAGAACTCCCCTGGTCTTTGAATAGTGCTGTGAGATCTCTTAGGTCCACCTGAAAGGACAAATAGGGACCTTGGTTTAACGTCACATCAAAAAGACGGTATCTCTTGATTATGTGCTCAAGTCTCTGAAGTAGGGCTTGAATTCCTAACCTATGCCTCCCAGCATCTTAAAGACCCCACTCCCTGCTCTTTCTCCATAGCCCAGCAATTTTTTCCTTTCCAAGTATTTATCCAATTTCCTTTTGAAAGTTATTATTGAATCTGCTCCCACCACCCTGTCATTCCAGATCACAACAACTCGATGCATAATTTTTTTTTCCTCATGTCACCTCTGGTTCTTTTACCAATCATCTTAAATCTGTGCCCTCTGGTTATCGACTCTTCTGTTATTGGAAACAGTTTCTCTTTATTTACTCTATCTAAACCCTTCATGATTTTAAACACCTCCATCAAATCTCCTCTTAGCCTTCTCTGCTCTAAGGAGAATAACCCCAGCTTCTCCAGTCTATCCACATAAATGTATTCCCTCATCCCTGGAACCATTCTAGTAAATCTCTTCTATACCCTTTCCAAAGCCTTCACATCCTTTCTAGAGTGTGGTGCCCAGAATTGGACACAATACTCCAGCTGTGGCCGAACTAGTATTTTATATAGGTTTAGCATAATTTCCTGGCTTTTGTACTCCATGGTTCTATTTATAAAGCCCAGGATCCCATATACTTTATTAACTGCTTTGTTAACATGTCCTGCCACCTTCAAAGATTTGTGCGCAAGTACCTCTAGGTCTCTCTCTTCTTGCACCCCCTTTAAAATTGTACCATTTAGCATGTATTGTCTCTCCTCATTCTTCCTTCCAAAATATGTCACATCTCGCCTTGGAAAATATAATCGAGCGCATTGTAAAACCTGCTGCCAATTTGCTATGAGCCTGTTTTGCACAACTGGTGGAGACCGATTTCACCTCCAAAGGATCAATACACACTGGCCTTCTTACAGCTGACAATAGAATATCATCCATAGATGTCAAGGAGAAGATCCCTAGCATACGTTCTTTGCCAGAAAAAGTGTAGGGAGACTAGAATCATAGACTGATACAGCACAGAAGGAGGCCATTCGGCCATTCATCCCTGTGCAGGCTCTTTGAAAGCGCTATCCAATTAGTCCCACTCTCCTGCTCTGTACCCATTGCCCTGCATTTTTTTCCTTTTCAAGTATTTATCCAATTCCCTTTTGAAAGTTATATTGAATCTGCTTCCACCACCCTTTCAGGCAGTGCATTCCAGATCACAACAACTCACTGGGTAAAAGAAATTCTCCTCATCTCCCCTCTGGTTCTACAGGAGGTGAAATATGTCGTCAGAACCCATGTGAAATATACTTTCATTCTATGAAATTTTGCAAATATAATTTTCAAAAAATAAATGGTAATAAAATTAGACATTATTATCAAGGACACTCCTATAATTTTATGTTATTTCCCTTTCTTTAATCAGCCAAAAAATATTACTCTTATTAACTTTTCTTTAACATATGCCAAATGTTAATTCCAAAATAACCTCCAGTCAGTAAAGTGATTCCACTGACTGAACCATCAACTCTTTATATTCACATTTTTCCAAAGTCCTAGTTTTGCATTTATTTCTTTTATCTGATGTCATTTTTTATTGTCAATTCCTGATGGCTAACACCATTTAGCACATTTTTAATACATGGATATATATACTTCATAATTTTCTTGTCACACGAGTTGGATGCTGGTCTTCACGGCTCCCTCTAAACTGCATTGTAAGCAAAATCTCCACAATATTGCAATTGCAGTCACTGTGAAAATTACTCAACTTTTATTGCAGAATATAGTTCATCAGAGGAAAATTACCTCATATTGGAGAAGCCTGTGTGGTTGTCACTTCACATTTACTGTCACATTTTTTGGCAAGCAACCAAAATTGACAATAGCAGCAATCTCTTGTATCCTATGGAAAAATAGAAACACTGCATTTGAAATACTTTATGCGTTTGGATAAAGTAGATTTAAGTTTCAAATGATACGCAAGACATAGGGATTTAATTTAGTGTTCCCCCAGCAGTAGATACTACAAAGCAGCAAATTCAATATTTATATTAAAGTAAAATTTTTATGCTTAATTATTTATGGTATTTTTACTCTTTACTTCTGTTGGTTTCCACATCCCAGGCATCATCCATAGACCCAAAGGGTGAGCCACTGATCTGCACCCATGTCTCTGCCAGTGCCTATTTGTAGTCAGCTGCTAGATAGACACACAACAGCATTTGAAAGCTCTATCTCTCTTCCTTCCTGTGGAGGATGTGCTGGCCTCCCCTTCCTGCTTTCCCAAGATGGTGTAAAAGAGATTGGAAACTCATCGTGTGGGAAGTCAGGCACAAATCCAAATCATACTAAAGCACATTGGAGCTCCATCTTGGCATCCTGTATGAGTTTCAGTTCATCTAGTCCTGATATCAGAATAAATTAGTGAGCCTATTGTATTTGTCTCTGTTTTAATGTACTGGAATGGGAATGTGCAACTATAGATGAATACAATGGAAATTTGAAAATACCAGAGTTAGTGGAGGGGTCAAAGCAATTCCTTCACCTTAATTTCTAATTGAAAAAAGGTAGGCTGAGGATTCACACAGTGCAATTGATAGAGGCAGCACTTTTTTTTTTAAAAGAGTAGTTTTGATTAGTTACCAGTGTGTTTGATACATAAAGGCTGTAAGATATAAGAAGCTAAGGGCAGGAGAAAGTTACTCAGTCCATCCAGCTTACCCTGTCATTTAGATCTACATTCATGATTTGCCTGGCCCATTATGATGCTCCTCTGACTTAATATCAAATCTATGTCCCTTTATTCTCCACTGAATCAGTAACTCGTCCACAATTTGTTTAATTGGGGTTTTAATCACTGTGCAGTAATGCATTACAGCTGTGATAATATACAGAATATACAAGTGTGTGGTAATCATGCCAAGAATTAGGTTAACACCAATTAACCACTCCATGATGAGTGGTAAGCAGGCTATGGGGTTTACCCAGAGAAAACAATACCACCCTTTGTTTTTTGTAATTTTCTTCAAAAGATCAATACTGCATTTGCATTTAAGTTTTTATAAATTGTTTGCAGCAGAATCTTTATTGGGGCAATTTCCTTCAATTACAATGTGGAATGCTCGTGTACAAATGCTGAATGCATTGATCTGAAATTCCTCTCCCCACTATTTTAATTGAGAAATCCATGTAAAATAAAATGGGTTAAATCTTCAGCTAAAGTAGTGAGTAGAGGAATTTCAGATAAATGCAAGTATCCCATGCTGCAATTATAGGATCTTTATGTTACTGATATCGGAAAGATAGTGGGAATGTTCCTTGAGGGTAATTTTGACTGTGTGCGATAGTGTAAAATGGGTGAAAGTAAATCGGCAGTCCGTTTTACATCGTTCCCCATTTTTATTTTCATTGAAGAGGAAATTTTCCTGCTAGGCTAACTATGTCACTGATCCTTTGTGACCAGAGGAAAATTTTCCCCTAAATGATCAATTCGACCAGTAACAACTCAGTTTTTGGTGGGATGGATCCTTTATTACTTTATTGACAAATGAAAATACAGTAAAATGTAAATCCAAGTACAATCTTATCAGACCAGAAAACCAAACCCAGCTTTTGACCCTCATATAAAACACAAAGCACACACGATAAGTTAGAATGTTAACCAGTGCTGTTTTGGGGATGAGGCAGTTGAAAATGGCACATTTGATTGTGTGGAGTGATATTTGCAAGCAATTTAACTGTCATTGTAGGATAAGTTGGAAATCCTAGAAAGAATTGATTAACAAAGAAACTGTGTGTATGTATTTTTTGAAGGGGAGGGAATGGTTTTATCGCAAATGTGAACAGCATTAAATCTGAACCAAAAGCATCTCCCCCGAGTGGTTTGGATTTACGATGCTCTACTGTACTATCAAATTTTATACTAAAAAAATCAATTTGTAGGGATATTATAGCTTTAAAAGGTTCATAGGTACTTTTACAGAGGGCCAAGCCAAGAGATATGTCATGTCCGTCTCAATGAAACAGAGACATTAGGCTCCCACCAGCGCAAGACAAGAATCAGTTCTTAAGATAAAAACTGATTGTTGTCGCTAAAGAAGCCAATGTCTTGTAAACACTAAAGGCTGAATTTTTGTTTTGGAGGGCAGTGGTGAGCTTTACTCAACGCTACCTTTTCACAGTTACACTCCCACCCAATGTGGTGATTCACCTCCTCTCATGGTAACCACCAAATTATCATACTGAAATAGTTTCACAGCTGAATATAGGTGCCTTGGCAGCCATTGTGCTGCCCTTGGTAAACTACAGTTAGCGATACAGATAGGGATGACAGAAGTTGAAGGCACTTTATATAAATGCAGGTAGCATTCGCAACAAGGTGGATGAATTAATGGCACTAATAGAAGTAAATGGGTATGATGTAATTGCCATTACAGAGACATGGTTGCAGGGTAACCAAAGCTGGGAACTGAATGTTCCAGGGTACTCAACATTTAGGAAGGATAGACAAAAAGGAAAAGGAGGTGGCGTAGCGCTGTTAATAAGGGATGAGATTGGTACGGTAGAGATAAAAGATCTTGGCTCAGCAGATTGTGATGTAGAACTGGAATCAGTTTGGGTGGAGCTAAGAAACAGCAAAGGGCGGAAAACATTGGTGGGAGTTGTATATAGGCCACCAAACAGTAGTGGTAATGTAGAGCACAATATCAATCAAGAAATTAGAAGTGCATGTAACAAGGGCAATACGGTAATCATGGGGGACTTTAATCTACATATTGATTGGGCAAATCAAATTACCACTAATGGTGTGGAGGACGAATTCTTGGAATGCATGCGAGATGGTTTCCTGGATCAGTATGTGGAGGAACCAACCAGGGAACAGGTTATTTTGGATCTGGTACTGTGTAATGAGAAAGGGCTAATCAATAATCTTGTGGTAAAGGGGCCTTTAGGGACAAGTGACCATAATATGATTGAATTTTACATTAAGTTTGAGAGTGATGTAGTCCAATCTAAAACTAAGGTCTTCAATCTAAACAGAGGAAACTACAAGGGTATGAGGGACAAGTTGGCCATGGTAGATTGGGAGATGACACTAAAAGGTATGAAGGTGGACATACAATGGCTAACATTCAAGGAAATAATGCATAATTTGCAACAAACATATATTCCTCTAGGGCATAAAAACCCAAAAGGAAAAGTGATCCAACAATGGCTAACAAAAGAAACAAAATAAATTAAAGCTTGTATTAAGTCAAAGGAGGAAGCTTATAAAGTTGCCAGAAAAAGCGGTCAGCCTGAGGATTGGGATCTTTTTAGAAATCAGCAAAGGGGGACCAAGAAATTGATAAAGAAAGGGAAAATGGAATATGAGCACAAACTAGCGAAAAATATAAAAACGGATTGTAAAAGCTTCCATAGGTATGTGAAAAGGAAAAGACTGGCGAAGGTAAATGTAGGTCCTTCAGAGACGGGAGAATTTATAATGGGGAATGCGGAAATGGCAGAGAAATTAAATAAATACTTTGTTTCTGTATTCACGGAGGAAGACACAAAAAACCTCCTAGAAATACGAGAAAACCAAGGGTGTGGCGAGAATGAGGAACTTAAAGAAATTACTATTAGTAAAAAAACAGTACTAGCAAAATTAATGGGACTAAAAGTCGATAAATCTCAAGGACCGGATGACCTACATCCTAGGGTTTTGAAAGAGGTGGCCATTGGGATAGTGGACGCATTGGTTGTCATCTTCCAAAATTCTATAGATTCTGGAACGGTTCCTGAAGATTGGAGGATAGCAAATGTAACCCCGCTATTTAAGAAAGGAGGGAGAGAGAAAACGGGGAACTACAGACCTGTTAGCCTCACATCAGTAGTTGGGAAAATGCTGGAATCTATTATAAAGGATGCAATAACTGGGCACTTAGAAACTAATAGTAAGATTGGGCAGAGTCAACATGGATTTATGAAAGGGAAATCCTGTTTAACAAACCTATTGGAGTTCTTTGAGGATGTAACTAGTGGAGTAGACAAAGGGGAACCGGTAGATGTGGTGTATTTGGATTTTCAGAAGGCCTTCGATAAGGTCCCACACAAGAGGTTGGTGAACAAAGTTAGGGCACATGGAATTGGGGGTAATATACTAGCATGGATTGAGAATTGGTTAACAGACAGAAAACAAAGAGTAGGGATAAACGGGTCTTTTTCAGGATGGCAGGCTGTGACTAGTGGGGTACCACAAGGATCGGTGCTTGAGCCCCAGCTATTCACAATCTATATCAATGAGGGGACTAAATGTAACACTTCCAATTTTGCTGATGATACAAAACGAGGTGGCAGTGTCAGTTGTGAAGAGGATGTGAAGAGGCTTTAAGGGGATCTCAACAGGCTCAGTGAGTGGGCGAGAACATGGCAGATGGAATATAATGTGGATAAATGTGAAGTTATCCACTTTGGTAGAAAAAACAGAAAGGCAGAGTATTTCCTAAATGGTGAAAGATTGGGGAATGCAAATGCTCAAAGGGTCCTGGGTGTCCTTGTACATGAGTCACTGAAAGTGAATGTGCAGGTGCAACAAGCCATTAGGAAGGCAAATGGTATGCTGGCCTTCATTACAAGAGGATTTGAGTACAGGAGTAAAGAAGTCTTACTCCAATTATATAGGGCCTTGGTGAGACCACACCTGGAATACTGTGTACAATTTTGGTCTCCTTACCTAAGGAAGGATATACTTGCCATAGAGGGAGTGCAACAAAGGTTCACGAGATTGATTTCTGGGATGGCGGGACTGTCGTATGAGAAGAGATTGAGTAAACTAGGCCTGTATTCTCTTGAATTCGGAGAGGGGATCTCATTGAAGCATACAAAATTATTACAGGGCTTAATAGGGTGGATGCTGGGAGAATGTTTCCCTTGGCTGGGGAGTCTAGAACCAGGGGCCACAGCCTAAGGATAAAGGGTAGACCATTCAGGACTGAGATGAGAAGAAACTTCTTCACACAGAGGGTGGTGAATCTTTGGAATTCTCTACCCCAGAGGGCTGTGGAGGATCAGTCATTGGGTATATTCAAAACAGAAGTCGATAGATTTCTGACTAGTAAGGGCATCAAGAGATATGGCGATAGGGCCAGTGAATGGAGTTGAGGCAGAAGATCAGCCATGATCTCATTGAATGGCGGAGCAGGTTCGAAGGGCCAAATGGCCTACTCCTGCTCCTATTTCTTATGTTCTTATGTTCTTATATGCAGGGAAGTATTCTGATGTCCTCCTTATGGATACTACTGTATAACAGATACATACAATGTTGTACAATGGCTAGGCTAACTGATCAAAAAGGTAAGCTGACTGAACTTGCCTCTCTCTTTTGTCATTTGTCAAGAGATTGTCTGCAGACCTTGAGTGAAACATCTGATTGTCCAGCCAATGTGAAACTAAGGGGGGCGATTTTCCCAGCCCTGGGGAGGCGGGTATGGAGGTGGGACTGCCGGGAAAATGGCAAAATTTGGGGGCGGGTGCCCAACCCGCCCCCAACCAGCCTCCGTGCCATCTTGCCAGGAGGTGGGTAGCCGTCCCGCGCCGGGTCCCATCTCCTTGGAGGCGGGAAGGGATTAAAGCCAATTAACTGCCTGTTAACAGGTAGTTAACAGGCAGAAAATAGGATTATCCCCTTTTCGCCCTCACGAGTGCGGGCTTCCCAAAGGCTCCAAAACCCGCCAGGTCAGCGAGGTGAGTAAAGGGTCAGAGGGGGTCGGAGGGGTCCAAAAGTGTGCTGTGGAGGTGAGTGATGGGTGCAAGAGTGGAAAGGTGAGTATCTGAGGTAAGTGCAAAGTGTTAGAAAAAGTGTACTTACCTTTGTTTCTTCCTGCAGGCTTCAGTCGGTGGGTATGGGTTGCATTCTCCAATGCAACAACCATCTCATTTCTGTAAAAGAAAGAAGTTTGATGAGGTCTTGAATTCAAAAGTAGCCACGACTGTGACAAGAAATACCATGACTCTGAAAAGAAAGAACAAACTCGCATTTATTTCACACCTTATCATGTTCTCAGGATGTTTCAAAGCACTTTATAACTGATGGATTATCACTGTTATGTAGGCAAGCCCAGCAGCCAATTCGCACACAGCAAGGTCCCACAACCAGCAAATGAATGATTGCCCAGATAATCTGGCTGTAATTTTCTACCCTCCCTCTGCCGAGTTTTCAGCAGAACTATCTGTGACAGTTTTGCTGGGTCCCCACCCATTTTTATCACCCTTTCATTTCTCATCAAAAGTAATATTCGCGGCAGCAAATTTACGGACAGCAAGGTACCTGAAACAGCACCTGAAATAAATAACCAATTAATTCGTTTTTTGGTGGTGTTGCTTGAGGGAGAAGCATTGATCCTGACACAGGGAGAACTCCCAGCTCTTCTTTGAATAATCGCATGGGAACTTTTAATGTCCACTTGAAGAGGCAGCTTAACCTCTCATTCAAAAGAGGTTACCTTCAACAATGTAGGCCTCCCTCAGTACTGCACTGAAGTGTCTGGCTAAATGATGTGCTGAAATCTGTGGTGACACTTGAACTCACAAGCTTTTGACATTAGAGGCTTCCAACTGTGCCAAACTGACATCCAGATGAAAATGTTGTGTGGGCTGCCAGCTCTGGTCCTTCTTTCTATAGTTTTACATTTAACAATACTGAACCTGTGCAGCATTCAGAGGCTCCAGAATAGTGCTCATGACTAACTATGTCAAGCTGAAAATGCTACAGTACATTTAGTAATTTATTTTCCACTCAGTACTTTTATCTTGATTTGAGTGGTTTTACAGATCGTTTTACTGTAATGTGGAGTCTTCATCAGTTACAATCGTGCTTCAATTATCTTTTTTGTGCTAATTGACTAATCTTGATGATGTCATAAGTGCTATTAGAAGTAAATGTTGAAAAGAATCAAAAGACACAGAAAAAACACAACCAAGTTACTTATAGTTCTTTGTTTAATTCCTTTAATTGTTTTGAGGATATGTGCTGCCTCCATCTACTGTTGGACAGGGTTTCCCCAGATTATGCACTCACAGCATTTGAGAGGGCAGGTAGTCAATCTGTTTCCATGCATCTGCCAATGCCACTATGAGGTACAGAAGACTAGCCTAGGGATGGCTCTCCCTGCAGGTTTATCAACCCTCTGCACTCCTCAACATCTGAGACTGAGAGCTAAGTGAAATAGGAGGCTGAGCCTGCTTTTCACCGCTCCATGACACAGTGCTTGAGCTCACTTAAGCAGATGGGCTAAAGAACAGCAGGTGGATTTTAATAAATAAATGTAATAAGCGTGTATGATGCAAATGTTGAAAAGGTGTGACTATTGGTCATTCACTGAAAGCATCCAGTTAATATGAAGCTGTCCTTAGTCTGGCCCTCATAGAAGCTTACAACACAGAAGGAGGCCATTCGGACCTTTGTGCTCTTTGGTAGAACTATCCAATTAGTCCCACTCCCCTGCTCTTTCCTCATAGTCCTGCAATATTTTCCTTTTTTTAAGTATTTATCCAATTCCCTTTTGAAAGTTACTATTGAATCTTCTTCTACCACCCTTTCAGGCAGTGCATTCCAGATCATAACAACTCGCTGCATAAAAAAAATATTCTCCTCATCTCCCCCCTGGTTCTTTTGCAATTTTCTTAAATCGGTGTCCTCTGATTATCGACCCTCCTGCCAGTGGAAACAGTTTCTCCCTATCTACTTTAACAAAATCCTTCATAATTTTGAATGTTTCTATTAAATCTCCCCTTAATCTTCTTGGATCTAAGGAGAACAGTCCCAGTTTATCTCCACATAACTGAAGTTTCTCATCCATGGTACCACTCTCGTAAATCACCTCTGCACCCTCTCTAAAGCATTGACATCCTTCCTAAAATGTGGTGCCCAGAATTGACTGAGGCCTAACCATTGATTTATAAAGGTTTAGCATAACATCCTTGCTTTTGTACTCTATACCTCTATTTATAAAGCCAAGGAACCCATCTGCTTACCTTCAAAAACTCTCCACCATCTACAAAACTCAAGCCAGGAGTTTGATGAAACACTCACGACACACCTTGGATGGGTGTAGCTGGAAGAACTCTCAAGAAACTCAATACCATCCAGTACGGAACAGTTTGCTTTATCGGAGCCTCTGCCACTGGGCTCAACATTTACCCACTCCACCATTTGTACACTGTGGCTGGAGTATGTTTAATCTACAGGATCCACTGCAACAATTTTCCAAGGTTACTTCTCAACCCTGCGACCTCTACCACCAAGAAGAACTAGAGCAGCAATTTGTGGAGCACCTTCAAGTTCTCTTTCAAGTCGCATATCATCCTGACTTCAACATATATCGCCATTCTGTCATTGTTGCTAAGTCAGAATCTTGGCATTCCCTACTTAACACCATTTGGAAGCACCATCACCACAAGAATACAATGGCCCAGAAATTGATCTCGCTCTGTTCCCGCGGGGGTAAGCCTTCCCCGCGATGTCTCACCTCGCTTATGCTTTTTCTGATCCAGCTCGCACGAACTTGATGTTCCAGACATCAGCTGTGCTGGGCTTGCGTATCCCAGCGGCGCAGTTAATTCGTGCGAGCTGTGGGATCACGTGACTCAGTTAGAGCCAATGGCAGCACACCATCTTCCATTCATAAGTCTCACAGCATGGCTGTGAGACTTATGAATCTTACACCCCCCCAAAAAACAGCTAAACCTCAATTAAATTAAAAAAAAACCCATCACATTAATAAAATAAGTATAGTTAATTAAATTAACCATTTTAAATAAAAAATTAAATTTTTGAAAAAATTTAAAATCTTTTAAAAAGTTATAAAAATAAACTTACCTGTCTTTAAAGTCTATAAAAAAGATATACCTGTAAAAAAAAATTCAAAAAAATACTTAATTCACTACTTACCTTCTTAAAAGCGGGTCTTACTCCTCCTTTTTACATTTCCAAAATCTTCCGTACTTACCTGCGCGTCCAAAGCATGAAGTGCACAGCGTGCGCGCAGCCTGTAGCGCACACGCGATGCACCCAGGACCCGCCCCCTTTTCAGAAGAGCAATTGCCGGTTTTCAGCGCATGCGCAGGGCATGCAGAAAACCGGCAATTGGAGTGGGAATACGCGAGAGTATGCAGTGCGTACTCTCGCGTCCCGGGATCAATTTTCGGCCCATTGGTTCAAGGAGAAGGCCCACCATCACCACCTCAGTGCAATTAGGAATGGGAAATAAATGCGGTCTTACCAGCATCACCCACATCTCATGAACAAATAAAAGAAAATGAATTAATTACTGAGATGCACCTCAAGGCCATTTGGCTATAATGAATTACCTTGTGAAGATAATTGGGATACTGTGTGCAAATATGGGGATCCTAACTTCAATGGGATATTAATGCATTGGAGTTAATTCAGAGTGACAAAGGTAATGCTGCAACTTAAGGCCTTAAATCATGAGAAGAAACATACAACAACAACTTGTATTTACATAGGCCTGTATTTTCCGATCGGAGGCTTCCTGCGTGCGAACTTACCTGTGGGCTCCAGAGGTCCGGCCATTCCCGCTCCTGGACCTCTGCTCTACGAAATGCGCAGGGCCCAGGTATCCCAGGGGCGCATGTGGTTCGCAAGCATCCCTGGGATCACGTGGGCCATGGGGAACCAATGGAAGAAGGGAATCCCCCTTCATACTTTTGACAGCTTAGACCTGTCAAAAGTATGAATGGGGATCACTGAAAAAAACACATCAAAACGTTAAATAATTTTTTTTTTAAATCACGTTTTTAAAATTAGTTAAAATTACATTAAATTAAATATTTTAAATAAAAATTAATTTTTTTTATGGGGCTAAAAATAAACTTACCTTTTTTAAAAGTATTTTTAAATTAAAAATGAGTGAAAAATTTTTTTTTTTACTTTTTTAAACTCTTATGCTGCAGGCGTAAGATTTTTAAGGGATTTCAGCGGGTGGAGGTTCTGCAGAAAGCGGAACTCTCCACCCGCAGAGGCCTTTCTCCAGGGCAGGCGCAGGATCTGTCAAGAGGATTCTTGACAGTTCGGAAGTGCCGGTTTTCAGCGTCACATGCCTGAAACCGGCACTTGCGAGGTCCCTACAGGTGTGTACACAGCTCGTACACACCCGTAGGGATCGGAAAATACGGGCCAATGTGCCTTTAATGTAACAAAACATCCCGGGGTGCTTCAAAGAAGCAGAATCAGACACAAATTGACCGAGCCAAAGAAGGAGACATTAGGACAGGTGACCAACAGCTTGGTCAAAGTGGTAGGTTTTAAGGAGGGTCCTTTAAGAGGAGAGAGAGATGGAGAGGCGGAGAGGTTCAGGGAGGGAATTCCGGAGCTTTAGTCCGAGATGGCTGAAAGCACGGCCGCCAATGGTGGGAGTGAAGGAAGTTGGGGATGCACCAGAGGCCAGAGTTGGAGAAACACAGAGTTCTCAGAGGGTTGTAGGGCTGGAGGAGGTTACAGAGATAGTGAGGGGCGAGGCCATGGAGGGATTTAAACACAAGGATGATAATTTTAAATTTGATGCATTCGTGGACCAGGAGTAGGTCAGCAAGCACAGGGGTGATGGGTGAACAGGAATTGGTGCAAGTTAGGATATGAGCAGCAGAGTTTTGGATGAGCTTAAGTTTATCAAGGGTGGAAGATGGGAGGCCGGCCAGGGGAGCTTTGGAATAGTCAAGTCTGGAGGTAACAAACATATGGATAAGGGTCTCAGCAGCAGATGGACTGAGGCAGGGGCAGAGACAGGGGATGTTATGGAGGTGTAAGTAGACAGTCTTGGTGATGGACCCTGACATATTGCAGGGTACTTACCTCTTGTACAATGTGATCTCCGCTTCAGTGAGAATCGGCAGCATCTAATTGCAAGACCAGATTTCTGATTGGTCCTCTTGGAGGACAAGACACACCCAGCAGTTTGTCTGGATTGTGTAATTTAAAGCTACCTGCCTGAGTAATCAAGATCTTTGCAATGTATAATTTGATCCATTCATTGTGACAGCCAGGCTCCAGGCAGAGTTCACCGTGCTAACACTACTGCTTTCAGAGAACAGACAGGGCTCACCCTCCCAGGTTAGGTCTTTCTCCCCCCGCAAAACAAGTTCCTGATCATCTCCCCATGCCCCCCACCAACCCCCACCATAGATGGGGCATTGCGTGTGGATCACGGATTGTTAACAGGTTTATTGGGTATGAAGTGAATAGCGACAGTGTCATGATTTCCGGATTTCATCCAGTCCAATGATGTCACTTGCTGCACATGCGCCAAGCCTTCCAAGAAATCAACCAGGTCTAGGGAAGAGGAAAGGGAGAAAGTGTTGCGGGTGTAAAGGGGATGGGGTTGGAAGAACATAATCCACGTCTAACAGAGGGGGGGATAACGTGATCTATCTACCCATCTGGAGCATGTTGTTGCTCTCATTCACCCCACCCCTTAGACCTGGATCATGTTCTTCCCTCATCGCCACTGTTCACCCCGTGCTCTTCCTCCCCACTCATCTCCTGACCTCCCCCCCTCCCCCGAGTTCCTGAAATTCTCCCCCACCGAGTTCCTGACCTTCTCCCTCCCTGCCGAGATCATGACCTTCACTCCCCCTGAGTTCATGACCTTGCCTCCCCTGAGTTACTTACCTGCTCCCCCGTCCGACACCCTGACCTTCTCCCCCCTCCGATCTCCTCTCCTTCTCCCCCCCGATCCCCTCTCCTCCTCGCCCCTCCGATCCCCTCTCCTTCTCCCTCCTCCGATCCCCTCTCCTTCTACCCCCTCCGATTCCCTCTCCTTCTTCCCCCTCCGATCTCCTCCCCTTCTCCCCCCTCTGATCCCCTCTCCTTCTCCCTCCCACCGATCCCGTCTCCTCTCCCCCTCCCCACTCCGATCCCCTCCCCTTCTCCCCCCTCCGATCCCCTCTCCTTCTCCCCCGTCCGATCCTCTCTCCTTCTCCCCCCTACGAAACCCCTCTCCTTCTCCCTCCCTCCGATCCCGTCTCCTCTCCCCCTCCCCCCTCCGATCCCCTCTCCTTCTACCCCCTCCGATCCCCTCTCCTCTCCCCCTCCGATCCCCTTTCCGATCCCCTCTCCTACTATTCTGCCTGGTGGTCACCCATTCCCTTCCTGCCTGTGCAGCCTTTACCTGCGGTGTGACCAACTCCCTAAACGTGTTATCCACGATGTGCTCAGCATCGCGAATGCTCCAGTATGTATCCATTCGCAGCTCCAGAGCCGAAATGCGGTCTGTCAGTAGCTCTCCTCTCCTCCCCCGATCACCTCTCCTCCCCCGATCCCCTCTCCTCCTCCGATCCCCTCTCCTCTCCTCCTCTGATCCACTCTCCTCTCCTCCTCCGATCCCCTCTCCTCTCCTCCCCAGATCCCCTCTCCTCCCCCGATCCCCTCTCCTCTCCTCCTCTGATCCACTCTCCTCTCCCCCTCCGATCCCCTCTCCGATCCCCTCTCCTCTCCCCCTCCGATCCCGTCTCCGATCCCCTCTCCTCTCCTCCCCAATCCCCTCTCCACTCCTCCCCTGATCCCCTCTCCTCTCCTCCCCCGATCCCCTCTCCTCTCCCCCTCCAATCCCCTCTCCTCTCCCCCTCCAATCCCCTCTCCTCTCCCCCTCCGATCCCCTCTCCTCTCCCCCTCCAATCCCCTCTCCTCTCCCCCTCCAAACCCCTCTCCTCTCCCCCTCCGATTCACTCTCCTCTCCTCTCCGATTCACTCTCCTCTCCTCCCCCAAACCCCTCTCCTCTCCTCCCCCGATCCCCTCTCCTCGCCACCCCCGATCCCCTCTCCTCTCCCCCTCCGATCCCCTCTCCTCTCCTCCCCTGATCCCCTCTCCTCTCCCCCTCCGTTCCCCTCTCCGATCCCCTCCCCTCTCCTCCTCCGATTCCCTCTCCTCTCCTCCCCCAATCCCCGCTCCTCTCCTCCCCTGATCCCCTCTCCTCTCCCCCTCCGTTCCCCTCTCCGATCCCCTCCCCTCTCCTCCTCCGATTCCCTCTCCTCTCCCCCTCCAATCCCCTCTCCTCTCCTCCCCTGATCCCCTCTCCTCTCCTCCCCCGATCCCCTCTCCTCTGCCCCCTCTGATACCCTCTCCTCTCCTCCCACAATCCCCTCTCCTCTCCCCTCCGATTACCTCTCCTCTCCTCCCCGATCCCCTCTCCTCTCCCCCTCCAAACCCCTCTCCTCTCCTCCCCCGATCCCCTCCCCTCTCCTCCCCCAACCCCCTCTCCTCTCCTCCCACGATACTCTATCCTCTCCTCCTCCAATCCCCTCTCCTCTCCTCTATCTTCGGTCCCCTAACCTCTCATCCACCGATCCCCTCTCCTCTCCTCTATCTTCGGTCCCCTAACCTCTCATCCACCGATCCCCTCTCCTCTCCTCCCCAATCCCCTCTCCTCTCCTCTATCTTCGGTCCCCTAACCTCTCATCCACCGATCCCCTCTCCTCTCCTCTATCTTCGGTCCCCTAACCTCTCATCCACCGATCCCCTCTCCTCTCCTCCCCTGATCCCCTCTCCTCTCCTCCCCAATCCCCTCTCCTCTCCTCCTCCATTCCCCTCTCCTCTCCTCCCCTAATCCCCTCTCCTCTCCCCCTCCGTTCCCCTCTCCGATCCACTCTCCTCTCCTCCCCCAATCCCCGCTCCTCTCCTCCCACGATCCCCTCTCCTCTCCTTCTCCGATCCCCTCCCCTCTCCTCCTCCGATTCCCTCTCCTCTCCCCCTCCAATCCCCTCTCCTCTCCTCCCCTGATCTCCTCTCCTCTCCTCCTCCGATCCCCTCTCCTCTCCTCCCCCAAGCCCCTCTCCTCTGCCCCCTCTGATACCCTCTCCTCTCCTCCCACAATCCCCTCTCCTCTCCCCTCCGATTACCTCTCCTCTCCTCCCCGATCCCCTCTCCTCTCCCCCTCCAATCCCCTATCCTCTCCTCCTCCAATCCCCTCTCCTCTCCCCTCCGATTACCTCTCCTCTCCTCCCCCGATCCCCTCTCCTCTCCATCCCCGATCCACTCTCCTCTCCTCCCCGATCCCCTCCCCTCTCCTCCGCCGATCCCCTCCCCTCTCCTCCGCCGATCCCCTCCCCTCTCCTCCCCCGATCCCCTCCCCTCTCCCCCTCCATTCCCCTCTCCTCTCCTCCCCTGATCTCCTCTCCTCTCCTCCCCCGATCCCCTCTCCTCTCCCCCTCCGATCCCCTCTCTTCTCCTCCCCTGATCCCCTCTCCTCTCCTCCTCCGATCCCCTCTCCTCTCCTCCCCCAATCCCCTCTCCTCTCCTCTCCTCCCCGATACCCTCATTCTCTCCTCCCCCGATCCCCTCTCCTCTCCTCTCCGATTACCTCTCCTCTCCTCCCCGATCCCCTCTCCTCTCCCCCCTCGATCCCCTCTCCTCTCCCCCTCCAATCCCCTCTCCTCTCCCCCTCCAATCCCCTCTCCTCTCCTCCTCCGATCCCCTCTCCTCTCCTCTCCTCTCTCGATCCTCTCTCCTCTCCTCCCCCAACCCCCTCTCCTCTCCCCCTCCAATCCCCTCTCCTCTCCTCTCTCGATCCTCTCTCCTCTCCTCCCCCAACCCCCTCTCCTCTCCCCCTCCAATCCCCTCTCCTCTCCTCCTCCGATCCCCTCTCCTCTCCCCCTCCAATCCCCTCTCCTCTCCTCCCCCGATCCCCTCTCCTCTCCACCCCCGATCCCCTCTCCTCTCCTCCCCTGATCCCCTCTCCTCTCCTCCCCGATCCCCTCTCCTCTCCTCCTCCGATTCCCTCTCCTCTCCTCCCCTGATCTCCTCTCCTCTCCTCCCCCGATCCCCTCCCCTCTCCCCCTCCAATCCCCTCTCCTCTCCCCCTCCAATCCCCTCTCCTCTCCTCTCCCGATCCTCTCTCCTCTCCTCCCCCAACCCCCTCTCCTCTCCTCCCACGATCCTCTCTCCTCTACTCCTCCGATCCCCTCTCCTCTCCACCCCCGATCCCCTCTCCTCTCCTCCCCCGATCCCCTCTTCTCTCCCCCTCCGATCCCCTCTCTTCTCCTCCCCTGATCCCCTCTCCTCTCCTCTCCTCCTCCGATTCCCTCTCCTCTCCTCCTCTGATCTCCTCTCCTCTCCTCCCCCGATCCCCTCTCCTCTCCTCCCCTGATCCCCTCTCCTTTCCTCTCCTCCCCCGATCCCCTCTCCTCTCCCCCTCCGATCCCCTCTCCTCTCCTCCCCTGATCCCCTCTCCTCTCCCCCTCCGTTCCCCTCTCCGATCCCCTCCCCTCTCCTCCTCCGATTCCCTCTCCTCTCCTCCCCCAATCCCCGCTCCTCTCCTCCCCTGATCCCCTCTCCTCTCCCCCTCCGTTCCCCTCTCCGATCCCCTCCCCTCTCCTCCTCCGATTCCCTCTCCTCTCCCCCTCCAATCCCCTCTCCTCTCCTCCCCTGATCCCCTCTCCTCTCCTCCCCCGATCCCCTCTCCTCTGCCCCCTCTGATACCCTCTCCTCTCCTCCCACAATCCCCTCTCCTCTCCCCTCCGATTACCTCTCCTCTCCTCCCCGATCCCCTCTCCTCTCCCCCTCCAAACCCCTCTCCTCTCCTCCCCCGATCCCCTCCCCTCTCCTCCCCCAACCCCCTCTCCTCTCCTCCCACGATACTCTATCCTCTCCTCCTCCAATCCCCTCTCCTCTCCTCTATCTTCGGTCCCCTAACCTCTCATCCACCGATCCCCTCTCCTCTCCTCTATCTTCGGTCCCCTAACCTCTCATCCACCGATCCCCTCTCCTCTCCTCCCCAATCCCCTCTCCTCTCCTCTATCTTCGGTCCCCTAACCTCTCATCCACCGATCCCCTCTCCTCTCCTCTATCTTCGGTCCCCTAACCTCTCAGCCACCGATCCCCTCTCCTCTCCTCCCCTGATCCCCTCTCCTCTCCTCCCCAATCCCCTCTCCTCTCCTCCTCCATTCCCCTCTCCTCTCCTCCCCTAATCCCCTCTCCTCTCCCCCTCCGTTCCCCTCTCCGATCCACTCTCCTCTCCTCCCCCAATCCCCGCTCCTCTCCTCCCACGATCCCCTCTCATCTCCTTCTCCGATCCCCTCCCCTCTCCTCCTCCGATTCCCTCTCCTCTCCCCCTCCAATCCCCTCTCCTCTCCTCCCCTGATCTCCTCTCCTCTCCTCCTCCGATCCCCTCTCCTCTCCTCCCCCGATCCCCTCTCCTCTGCCCCCTCTGATACCCTCTCCTCTCCTCCCACAATCCCCTCTCCTCTCCCCTCCGATTACCTCTCCTCTCCTCCCCGATCCCCTCTCCTCTCCCCCTCCAATCCCCTATCCTCTCCTCCTCCAATCCCCTCTCCTCTCCCCTCCGATTACCTCTCCTCTCCTCCCCCGATCCCCTCTCCTCTCCATCCCCGATCCACTCTCCTCTCCTCCCCGATCCCCTCCCCTCTCCTCCGCCGATCCCCTCCCCTCTCCTCCGCCGATCCCCTCCCCTCTCCTCCCCCGATCCCCTCCCCTCTCCCCCTCCAATCCCCTCTCCTCTCCTCCCCTGATCTCCTCTCCTCTCCTCCCCCGATCCCCTCTCCTCTCCCCCTCCGATCCCCTCTCTTCTCCTCCCCTGATCCCCTCTCCTCTCCTCCTCCCATCCCCTCTCCTCTCCTCCCCCGATCCCCTCTCCTCTCCTCTCCTCCCCGATACCCTCATTCTCTCCTTCCCCGATCCCCTCTCCTCTCCTCTCCGATTACCTCTCCTCTCCTCCCCGATCCCCTCTCCTCTCCCCCCTCGATCCCCTCTCCTCTCCCCCTCCAATCCCCTCTCCTCTCCCCCTCCAATCCCCTCTCCTCTCCTCCTCCGATCCCCTCTCCTCTCCTCTCTCGATCCTCTCTCCTCTCCTCCCCCAACCCCCTCTCCTCTCCCCCTCCAATCCCCTCTCCTCTCCTCTCTCGATCCTCTCTCCTCTCCTCCCCCAACCCCCTCTCCTCTCCCCCTCCAATCCCCTCTCCTCTCCCCCTCCAATCCCCTATCCTCTCCTCCTCCGATCCCCTCTCCTCTCCTCCCCCGATCCCCTCTCCTCTCCTCCTCTGATCCCCTCTCCTCTCCATCCCCGATCCATTCTCCTCTCCTCTCCCGATCCCCTCTCCTCTCCTCCCCCAAACCCCTCTCCTCTCCTCCCACAATCCTCTCTCCTCTCCCCCTCCAATCCCCTCTCCTCTCCTCCCCCGCTCCCCTCTCCTCTCCACCCCGATCCCCTCTCCTCTCCTCCTCCGATCCCCTCTCCTCTCCTCCCCTGATCCCCTCTCCTATCCTCCTCCGATCCCCTTTCCTCTCCTCCCCCGATCTCCTCTCCCCCTCCCTCCACCGATCCCTCCTCTCCTCCCCGATCCCCTGTCCTCTCCTCCCCCGATCCCCTGTCCTCTCCTCCTCCAATCCCCTCTCCTCTCCTCCCCCTATCCCTTCTCCTCTCCTCCTCCGATCCCCGTCCTCTCCTCCCCCGATCTCCTTTCCCCCTCCCTCCGCCGATCTCCTCTCCTCTCCTCCCCCGATCCCCTGTCCTCTCCTCCCCCGATCCCCTGTCCTCACCTCCCCTGATCCCCTCTCCTCTCCTCCCTCGATCCCCTCTCCTCTCCTCTCCCGATTCCCTCTCCTCTCCTCCTCCAATCCCCTCTCCTCTCCACCCCCTATCCCTTCTGCTCTCCTCCTCCGATCCCCGTCCTCTCCTCCCCTGATCCCCTCTCCTCTCCTCCCCTGATCCCCTCTCCTCTCCTCCCCCGATCCCCTCTCCTCTCCTCCCCCGATCCCCTCTCATAGAAACAGAGGATAGGAGCAGGAGTAGGCCATTCGGCCCCTCGAGCCTGTTCCGCCATTTAATGAGATCATGGCTGATCATCCAAATTCGGTACCCTGTCCCTGCTTTTTCCCCATATCCCTTGATCCCTTTAGCCTTAAGAAATATATCTAACTCCTTCTTGAATATATTTAATGAATTGGCCTCAGCTGCCTTGTGTGGTAGAGAATTCCACAGGTTTATCACTCTCTGGGTGAAGAAATAACTCCTCATCTCTGTCTTAAATGGCTTACCCCTTATCCTTAGACTGTGACCCCTGGTTCTGGACTCCCCCGCCATCGGGAACATCCTTCCTGCATCTAGTCTGTCTAGTTCTGTTAGAATTTTATAAGTTTCAATGAGATCCCCTCTCATTCTTCTAAACTCTAGTGAATATAAGCCTAATCGACCCACTCTCTCCTCATACGTCATGCCTGCCATCCCAGGTATCAGTCTGGTGAATCTTCGCTGCACTCTCTCCATGGCAAGAACATCCTCCCTCAGATAAGGTGACCGAAACTGCACACAATACTCAAGGTGTGGTCTCACCAAGGCCCTGTACAACTGCAGCAAAACATCCTTGCTCCTGTACTCGAATCCTCTCGCTATGAAGGCCAACATACCATTTGCCTTCTTAACCGCCTGCTGCACCTGCATGCTTACCTTCAGCGACTGGTGCACAAGGACACCGACCAGACAATCTGTTATAGTGATGTTGATTGAGGGATAAACATTGGCCAGGACACCGGGGATAACTCCCCTGCTGTTCGAAATAGAGCCATGAAGACCCGACCACCGCCCCCCCACACTCGCAATGTCCACACTCGCACCCTCGCGATGTCCGACCCCCCCACCCTCGCGATGTCCGACCCCCCCACCCTCGCGATGTCCACACTCGCGATGTCCGACCTCGCACCCTCACGATGTCCGACCCCCCACCCTCGTGAAGTCCGACGGCCCACCCTCGCGATTTCCAACCCCCCCCCACCCTCGCGATGTCCGACCCCCCATACCCTCGCGATGTCCGACCCCCCACACCCTCGCGATGTCCGACCCCCCCACCCTCGCGATGTCCACACTCGCGATGTCCGACCTCGCACCCTCGCGATGTCCGACCGCCCCCACCCTCACGATGTCCGACCGCCCCCACCCTCACGATGTCCGACAACCCACCCTCGTGATGTCCGACCCCCCACCCTCACGATGTCCGACCACCCCCCACCCTCACGATGTCCGACCCCCAACCCTCGCGATGTCCGACCCCCCCCACCCTCACGATGTCCGACCCCCAACCCTCGCGAAGTCCGACACCCCCCCACCCTCACGATGTCCGACCCCCAACCCTCGCGAAGTCCGACCCCCCCCCACCCTCACGATGTCCGACCCCCCACCGTCGCGATGTCTGACCCCCCCCACACCCTCGCAATGTCTGACCCCCCATCCTCACGATATCTGACCCCCACCCTCGCGATGTCAGACCCCCCACCCTCAGGATGTCTGACACCCCACCCTCGCGATGTCCGACTCCCCCCACCCTCGCTATGTCCAACTCCCCCCACCCTCGCTATGTCCGACTCCCCCCACCCTCGCGATGTCCGACCCTCCACCCTCGCGATGTCCGACCCTCCACCCTTGCGATGTCCGACCCCCCACCCTCGCAATGTCCGACTCCCCCCACCCTTGTAATGTCCGACCCCCCACCCTCGCGATGTCCGACCCCCACCCTCGCGATGTCCGACCCCCCACCCTCGCGATGTCCGACCCCCCCCACCCTCACGATGTCCGACCCCCCACCCTCGCGATGTCCGACCCCCCACCCTCGCGATGTCCGACCCCCCACCCTCGCGATGTCCGACCCTCCACCCTCACGATGTCCGACCCCCCACCCTCGCGATGTCCGACTCCCCCCACCCTTGTAATGTCCGTCCCCCCACCCTCGCGATGTCCGACCCCCCACCCTCGCGATGTCCGACCCCCCACCCTCGCGATGTCCGACCCCCCACCCTCGCGATGTCCGACCCTCCACCCTCGCGATGTCCGACCCTCCACCCTCGCGATGTCCGACCCCCCACCCTCGCGATGTCCGACCCCCCACCCTCGCGATGTCCGACCCCCCCCACCCTCACGATGTCCGACCCCCCATCCTCGCGATGTCCGACCCCCCCCACCCTCACGATGTCCGACCCCCCACCCTCGCGATGTCCGACCCCCCCCACCCTCACGATATCTGACCCCCCACCCTCGCGATGTCCGACCCTCCACCCTCGCGATGTCCGACTCCCCCCCCACCCTCGCGATGTCCGACTCCCCCCCCACCCTCGCGATGTCCAATCCTCCACCCTCGCGATGTCTGACCCACCAGCCTCGCGATGTCCGAACCCCCACCCTCGCGATGTCCGAACCCCCACCCTCGCGATGTCCGAACCCCCACCCTCGCGATGTCCGAACCCCCACCCTCGCGGTGTCCGACCACGCACAATATCCGACCCCCCCCACACCCTCATCATGTCAGACTTTCCTGATATCCACTCCCCGGCTGCTTTCCAGCCCGACAGGCAGCCACCCTATCAATCTGTCTGGCTGTCGGGCGGGCGGGAAACCTGTTGAAAATATTTAAAAGATGTCCTGTCGTTAAATTTGGCAGGACATATGGAAAACCCTTACTCCCGGGTTTCTCGTCCAAATATCCGAACCCCATTAACCTGATTAAATAGCGGGGCCAAAGAATCAGAAAAAAGAAAGAAAGATAAGCAAATGAGTTTGAGCGGAAACTCGAGAAAAAAGAACTCTTCTCGAAACGGGCGCAATTTTGGGCGCAATTTGCACCCGGATCGCCGATTGCGCCCAGAGCGGAAACTCTACTCTAGTATTCTAAATGAGGCCCAGCCATGAAATGAAATTGTTTCATCACAGAAAAGAAGATGTTGAGGGATTGTAAGCAAACTACTCATTTTTATTTTTAAATATAAGTTTATTTTTCAGTTTTGAACATGACCAAAAATATGTTGAAAACAGAAGCAGTTCCCCAAATGCTTTACTGCAAAAACATGACAAGGTTGTCTAAGAGGGTGTATGAATATATAGAAAGAAAGACTTGCATTTATATAGTGCCTTTCACGAACACTGGCACCTCAGCAAAATGGCCATTACTCATGCATGATCTTATAGTGTGCACAGGTTATTTATTTCTGGGTGGCACCACAGGTGACACTCAGCCCGATACTAACCTCATCCGGTGTTCAAACATGCATAATTACATTCAGGAGTGGAGACCTGGTCACTTATCACCTCTTTAACGCAGCAGTGGAGACCTGGCCAACTATCTCCTCTAACCCAGGGGGAGAGCTCTGGCCAATTATCTCGTCTCTAACCCAGCAGTGGAGTCCTGGCCAATTATCATTTCTCTATCCCTGGAGTGGAGTCCTGGCCAATTATCACCTATCTAATCCAGGAGTGGAGGCCTGGCCAATTATCATCTGTCTAACCCAGGAGTGGAGACCCAGACAACTACCTCCTCTCTAACCCAGGAGTGGAGACCTGGCCAATTATCAACTCGCTAACCCAGGAGTGGAGTCTTGGCCAATTATCATCTCTCTAACCCAGGAGTGGAGTCCTGGCCAATTATCTAGTCACTAACGCAGGAGTGGAGTCTTGGCCAATTGCCATCTCTCTAACCCAGGAGTGGAGTCCTGGCCAATTATCAACGCTCAAACCCAGCAGTGGAGTCCTGGCCAAATATGTCCTCTCGAACCCAGGAGTGGAGACCTGGCCAATTATCACCTATCTAAACCAGGAGTGGAGACCTGGCCAATTATCACCTATCTAAACCAGGTGTGGAGACCTGGCCAATTATCTCCTCTCTAACCCAGGTGTGGAGTCCTGGCCAATTATCTCCTCTCTAACCCAGGTGTGGAGTCCTGGCCAATTATCATCTCTCTAACCCAAGAGTGGAGACCTGCCCAATGAACTCCTCTCTTATCCAGGAGTGGAGTCCTGGCCAATTATCTCCTCTCTAACCCAGGAGTGGCGTCCTGGCCAATTAACTCCTCTCTAATCCAGGAGTGGAGACGTGGCCAAATATCTCCTCTCTAACCAAGGAGTGGAGTCCTGGCCAATTATCATCTCACTAGCCCAGGAGTGGAGACCAAGCCAATTAGCTCCTCCCTAACCCAGGAGTGGTGTCCTGGCCAATTAACTTCACTCTAATCCAGGAGTGGAGACGTGGCCAATTATCTCCTCTCTAACCCAGAAGTGGAGTCCTGGCCAATTATCTCCTCTCTAACCCAGAAGTGGAGTCCTGGCCAATTATCTCCTCTCTAACCCAGGAGTATAGACCAGGCCAAATATCTCCTCTCTAACCAAGGAGTGGAGTCCTGGCCAATTATCATCTCTCTAACCCAGGAGTGGAGTCCTGGCCAATTATAATCTCTCGAACCCAGGAGTGGAGTCCGGGCCAATTATCTCCTCTCTAACCCAGGAATGGAGAACTCTCCAATTATCATCTCTCTAACCCAGGAGTGGAGTCCTGGACAATTATCTACTCTCTAACCCAGGAGTGGAGACGTCGCCAATTATCTCCTCTCTAAAACAGAAGTGGAGACCTGGCCAATTATCAACTCCCTAACTCAGGAGAGGAGTCCTGGCCAATTATCAACTCTCGAACCCAGGAATGAAGACCTGGCCAATTATCATCTCTCTAACTCAGGAGAGGAGTCCTGGCCAATTACCTCCTCTCTAACCAAGGAGTGGAGTCCTGGCCAATTATCGCCACTCTCACCCAGGAGTAGGGTACTGGCCAATTACTTCCTCTCTAACCCAGGAGTGGAGACCTGGCCAATTATCATCTCTGTAACCCAGCAGTTGAGTCCTGGCCAATTATCATCTCTCTAACCCAAGAGTGGAGACCTGGCCAATTATCTCCTCTCGAACCCAGGAATGGACTCCTGGCGAATTATCACATCTCCATCCCAGGAGATGCAATCTGGCTAATTATTATCATCTCTCTAACTCAGGAGTGGAGATCTCGCCAATTATCATCTCTCTAACCCAGGAGTGGATTCCTGGCCAATTATTATCTCTCTAACCCAGGAGTGGAGACCTGGCCAATTATCATCTCTCTAACCCAGCAGTGGAGTCCTGGCCAATTATCACCTCTCTAACCCAGGAGAGGAGACATGGCCAATTATCTCCTCTCTTATCCAGGAGTAGAGTCCTGGCCAATTATCATCTCTCTAACCCAGGAGTGGAGACTTGGCCAATTATCTCCTCTCTAACCCAGGAGTGGAGTCCTGGCCAATTAACTCCTCTCTAACCCAGGAGTGGAGTCCTGGCCAATTAACTCCTCTCTTACCTAGGAGTGCTGTCTTTGCCAAATATCATCACTCTCACCCAGGATTGGAGACCTGGCCAATTATCATCTCTAACCCAGGAGTGGAGTCGTGCCCAATTATCATCTCTCTAACCAAAGAGTGGTAACCTGGGTTCGGGACGCATTTCGTCGCCCGGATCCGACTTCTGTACGCCGCCGCGGAGTGTCTGATTAAGGTTAACGGGTCTTTGATGGCGCCCCTTCGCTTCGGGAGGGGGGTGCGTCAGGGATGCCCCATGTCCGGTCAGTTATACGCCGTTTGCGTGGAGCCTTTCCTGCGCCTCTTGCGGAAGAGGTTGACGGGACTGGCTCTGCAAGGGCCGGGCGTGGAGGTGGTCCTCTCGGCTTACGCCGATGACGTGCTCCTCGCGGTCACGGATCCCGTCGACTTGCGGAGGATGCGAGATTGCCAGCAGATTTACTCGGACGCATCCTCCGCCAAGATCAACTGGGAGAAATGTTCTGGACTCCTGGTGGGCCCATGGCAGGTGGACTCCCTGCCGGAGGAGTTCAGGCCCTTCGCCTGGAGCACAACGCACCTCCTCTACCTGGGAGTCTACCTCAGCCTGGCCGAGGACGCCTGGCCGGCGAACTGGCAAGAGCTGGAGGCCAAAGTCACCGCTCGCCTAGGGCGCTGGACGGGACTGCTCCGAGTGTTGTCCTACAGGGGTCGAGCGCTGGTCATAAACCAGCTGGTGGCCGCCATGTTGTGGTACCGGTTGGTCACTTTGATCCCTCCCCCTGCGTTTGTCGCCAAGATGCAGAAGAAGCTCGTCAACTTCTTCTGGGACAAAAGGAGGCACTGGGTCTCTGCCGCGGTTCTGAGTCTCCCGCTTAGGGAGGGCGGTCAGGCGCTGGTGTGCCTTCGCACCCAGGCGGCGACTTTCCGTCTTCAGACGCTGCAGAGATACCTGTACGTGGAGAATCCTCCTAGGTGGCGTGCGCTGGCGACGTATTTCTTCCGCCAGCTGTACGGCCTCAATTACGACACGCAGCTCCTGTTTGTGAGAGTGGGCGGCACGCGTGCCAGCCTGCGGGAGCTGCCTGTCTTCTACCAGGAACTGCTATGGGTTTGGAACAGAGTCGCCTCCAGGCGCAGTTCTCCCCCATCAGGAGCGGCGGCCGTCCTTCGGGAGCCGCTGCTCAGGAATCCGCACCTCCTCGACCGCGGGTTCGGTCGGCTGGCGGAGGGCAGGGCTGTGCCCGGTAAGGTGACTAGAGTCGGGGACCTGCTCGATGGCGGAGGAGCGGGCTGGATGGCGCCGGAGGAGTTGGCGAGGTGCATGGGTTGGATCAACGTCCGGCTCGCGGTCAAAGTCATCGAGTCGCTAAAAGTGGCATTGGGCCCCGACTCCACTAGGTGTATCGAGGAGGCTCAAGCACGTGGGGCGATCCCGTCCGAGCTGACCCCCGTTCGGACGGAATTCCTTATCAGCGCCCGGCCCCGAATCCTCCCTCGGGAGCCGCCGCCTCACCACTTGAGCCTTCTCGGAGAAATGCCCTCCGTGCCCTTTCAATCCGCACGGAGGCGTTTCCTGTACGGGCTGCTCCTGCACACTCTCCACTTTGCCATCTTCGTCTGCCGTCCGGACACGCCTTGGCGTACCATCTTGCCGTCCGGCGGAGGCGAAGGTCCCCAATGGAGGGCTCTCTACGCGGGAGTCTTCCCTTGTTCTATTGGGGACTTGGCCTGGAGGGTGTTGCACGGAGCAGTCCCGTGCAATAGATTGTTAAGTAGGTTTACGGACTCCCAGGCCGCTTGCCATTTCTGCGGCCTGGAGGAGTCCGTGTTTCACACATATGTTGAGTGTGAGAGGTTGCAGCCCCTCTTTCATTACTTGAAGGGGTTGCTCCTCAATTTCTGGTTGCACTTCAGCCCCACGCTCCTGATCTACGGTCACCCGGTGCGGAGGGGAGCGGGCAGGTCGGAGGACCTCCTCGTGGGACTGCTCCTGGGCCTGGCTAAGAAAGCCATTAATTGGTCCAGGCAGCGGGCGGTCGAGGGGGTCGTTCGGCCTGATTGCCTGCCTCTCTTCCGCGGCCATGTTTGCGCCCGCTGGAGATGGAGCACGCGGTGTCCGCCGGCACGCTTGAGTTTTTCCGCGACCGGTGGGCGCCGCGGGGACTGGAGTGCATCGTCACCCCGGACTACCAAATTTTAATTTAATTTGTTAAGTTTCCTTTAAAGTTTTATTGAGTTACAGTTACGTTATTGGTTTATCAAAAGAGGAAGAGTGGTAACCAGGCCAAATATCTCCTCTCTAACCCAGGAGTGAATTCCTGGCCAATTATCATCTCTCTAACCCAGGAGTCGAGTCCTGGCCAATTATCTGCTCTATAACCCAGGAGTGCTGTCTTTGCCAAATATCATCACTCTAACCCAGGAGTGGAGACCTGGCCAATTATCATCTCTAACCCAGGAGTGAAGTCCTGGCCAATTATCATCTCTCTAACACAGGAGTGGAGTCCTGGTGAATTATCTCCTCTCTAACCCGGGAGTGGAGTCCTGGTGAATTATCTCCTCTCTAAACCAGGAGTGGAGACCTCGCCAATTATCATCTCTCTAACCCAGGTGTGGAGTCCTGGCCAATTATCATCTCTCTAACACAGGAGTGGAGTCCTGGCCAATTAATTCCTCTCGAACCCAGGAGTGCTGTCTTTGCCAAATATCATCACTGTCACCCAGGAGTGGAGACCTGGCCAATTATCATCTCTAACCCAGGAGTGGAGTCGTGCCCAATTATCATCTCTCTAACCAAAGAGTGGTAACCTGGCCAAATATCTCCTCTCTAACCCAGGAGTGAATTCCTGGCCAATTATCATCTCTCTAACCCAGGAGTCGAGTCCTGGCCAATTATCTGCTCTATAACCCAGGAGTGCTGTCTTTGCCAAATATCATCACTCTAACCCAGGAGTGGAGACGTGGCCAATTATCTCCTCTCTAACCCGGGAGTGGAGTCCTGGTGAATTATCTCCTCTCTAACCCGGGAGTGGAGTCCTGGTGAATTATCTCCTCTCTAAACCAGGAGTGGAGACCTCGCCAATTATCATCTCTCTAACCCAGGTGGGGAGTCCTGAGCAATTATCATCTCTCTAACCCAGGAGTGGAGTCCTGGCCAATTAACTCCTCTCTAACCCAGGAGTGCTGTCTTTGCCAAATATCATCACTGTCACCCAGGAGTGGAGACCTAGCCAATTATCATCTCTAACCCAGGAGTGGAGTCCTGGCCAATTATCATCTCTCTAACCCAGGAGTGAATTCCTGGCCAATTATCATCTCTCTAACCCAGGAGTCGAGTCCTGGCCAATTATCATCTCTCTAACACAGGAGTAGAGTCTGGGTGAATTATAATCTCTCTAAACCAGGAGTCGAGTCCTGGCCAAATATTATCTCTCTAACCCAGGTGTGGAGTCCTGGCCAATTATCATCTCTCTCACACAGGAGTGGAGACCTGGCCAATTATTATCTCTCTAACCCTGGAGTGGATTCCTGGCCAATTATTATCTCTCTAACCCTGGAGTGGAGATCTGGCCAATTATCAAATCTCTAATCCAGGAGAGGAGACATGGCCAATTATCTCCTCTCTTATCCAGGAGTAGAGTCCTGGCCAATTATCATCTCTCTAAGCCAGGAGTGGAGACGTAGCCAATTATCTCCTCTCTAACCCAGGAGTGGCGTCCTGGCCAAATATCATCACTCTCACGCAGGAGTGGAGACCTGGCCAATTATCATCTCTAACCCAGGAGTGGAGTTGTACCCAATTATCATCTCTCTATCCAAAGATCGGAGACCTGGCCAAATATCTCCTCTCTAACCCAGGAGTCGAGTCCTGGCCAATTATCGGCTCTTTAACCCAGGAGTGCTGTCTTTGCCAAATATCATCACTCTAACCCAGGAGTGGAGACCTGCCAATTATTTCCTCTCCAACCCAGGCGTGGACTCCTGGCTAATTCTCACCTCTCAAACCCAGGAGTGGAGTCCTGGCCAATTATCATCTCTCTTACCCAGGAGTGGAGTCCTGGCCAATTATCTCCCCTCAAACCCAGGAGTTGTGTCCTGGCCAATTATCATCTCTCAAACCCAGGAGTGGAGTCCTGGCCAATTATCATCTCTCTAACCCAGGAGTGGAGACCTGGCCAATTATCATCTCTCTTACCCAGGAGTGGAGTCCTGGCCAATTATCTCCTCTCGAACCCAGGAGTTGTGTCCTGGCCAATTATCATCTCTCAAACCCAGGAGTGGAGTCCTGGCCAATTATCTGCTCTCTAAACCAGGAGTGGATTCCTGGCCAATTATCAACTCTCTAAGCCAGGAGTGGAGTCCTGGCCAATTATCTCCACTCCAACCCAGGAATGGAGTCCTGGTGAATTATCTCCTCTCTAACTCAATAGTGGAGACGTGGCCAATTATCTCCTCTCTAACCCAGGAGTGGAGACGTGGCCAATTATCTCCTCTCTAAGCCAGGAGTCGAGTCCGTGCGAATTATCTCCTCGCTAACCCAGGAGTGGAGTCCTGCCAAATTACCATCTCTCTAACCCGGGAGTGGAGAACTGGGCAATGATCTCCTCTCTAATCCAGGAGTGGAGTTCTGGCCCATTATCATCTCTCAAACCCAGCAGTGGAGTCCTGGCCAATTATCTCCTCTCTAACCCAGGAATGGAGTCCTGGCCAATTATCATCTCTCTAACCCAGGAGTGGATTCCTGGCCAATTATTATCTCTCTAACCCAGGAGTGGAGTCCTGGTGAATTATCTCCTCTCTATCCCAGGAGTGGAGTCCTGGCCAATTATCATCTCTCTAATCCAGGAGTGGAGACCTGGCCCATTATCATCTCTCAAACCCAGCAGTGGAGTCCTGGCCAATTATCTCCTCTCTAACCCAGGAATGGAGTCCTGGCCAATTATCATCTCTCTAACCCAGGAGTGGATTCCTGGCCAATTATTATCTCTCTAACCCAGGAGTGGAGTCCTGGTGAATTATCTCCTCTCTATCCCAGGAGTGGAGTCCTGGCCAATTATCTCCTCTCTATCCCAGGAGTGGAGTCCTGGCTAATTATCATCTCTCCAACCCAGTAGTGGATTCCTGGCCAATTATAATCTCTCTAACCCAGGAGTGGAGACCTGGTGAATTATCTCCTCTCTATCCCAGGAGTGGTGTCCTGGCCAATTATCTCCTCTCTATCCCAGGAGTGGAGTCCTGGCCAAATATCATCACTCTAACCCAGGAGTGGAGACCTGCCCAATTATCATTTCTAACCCAGGCATGGAGTCCTGGGCAATTATCATCTCTCTAACCCAGGAGTGGAGTCCTGGCCAATTAACTCCTCTCTAACCCAGGAGTGGAGTCCTGGTGAATTATCTCCTCTCTAACCCAGAAGTGGAGTCCTGGTGAATTATATCCTCTCTAAACCAGGAGTGGAGTCCTGGTGAATTATCTCCTCTCTAACCCAGAAGTGGAGTCCTGGTGAATTATCTTCTCTCGAACCCAGGAGTGGAGTCCTGGCCAATTATCATTTCTCTAACCCAGGAGTGGAGTCCTGGTGAATTATCTCCTCTCTAACCCAGAAGTGGAGTCCTGGTGAATTATCTCCTCTCTAAATCAGGAGTGGAGTCCTGGTGAATTATCTCCTCTCTAACCCAGAAGTGGAGTCCTGGTGAATTATCTCCTCTCGAACCCAGGAGTGGAGTCCTGGCCAATTATTATTACTCTAACCCAGGAGTGGAGTCCTGGCCAATTATCATCTCTCTAACCCAGGAGTGGAGTCCTGGCCATTTATCTCCTCTCTAACCCAGGTGTGGAGTCCTGGCCAATTATTATCTCTCTAACACAGGAGTGGAGAACTGGCCTATTATCACCTCTCTAACCTAGGCATGGAGTCCTGGCCAATTATCTCCTCTCTATTGCAGGAGTGGAGACCTGGACAATTATCATCTCTCGAACCCAGGAGTGGAGTCCTGGCCAATTATCATCTCTCTAACCCAGGAGTGGAGACCTGGCCAATTATCATCTCTCTTACCCAGGAGTGGAGTCCTGGCCAATTATCTCCTCTCGAACCCAGGAGTTGTGTCCTGGCCAATTATCATCTCTCAAACCCAGGAGTGGAGTCCTGGCCAATTATCTGCTCTCTAAACCAGGAGTGGAGTCCTGGCCAATTATCAACTCTCTAAGCCAGGAGTGGAGTCCTGGCCAATTATCTCCACTCCAACCCAGGAATGGAGTCCTGGTGAATTATCTCCTCTCTAACTCAATAGTGGAGACGTGGCCAATTATCTCCTCTCTAACCCAGGAGTGGAGACGTGGCCAATTATCTCCTCTCTAAGCCAGGAGTCGAGTCCGTGCGAATTATCTCCTCGCTAACCCAGGAGTGGAGTCCTGCCAAATTACCATCTCTCTAACCCGGGAGTGGAGAACTGGGCAATGATCTCCTCTCTAATCCAGGAGTGGAGTTCTGGCCCATTATCATCTCTCAAACCCAGCAGTGGAGTCCTGGCCAATTATCTCCTCTCTAACCCAGGAATGGAGTCCTGGCCAATTATCATCTCTCTAACCCAGGAGTGGATTCCTGGCCAATTATTATCTCTCTAACCCAGGAGTGGAGTCCTGGTGAATTATCTCCTCTCTATCCCAGGAGTGGAGTCCTGGCCAATTATCATCTCTCTAATCCAGGAGTGGAGACCTGGCCCATTATCATCTCTCAAACCCAGCAGTGGAGTCCTGGCCAATTATCTCCTCTCTAACCCAGGAATGGAGTCCTGGCCAATTATCATCTCTCTAACCCAGGAGTGGATTCCTGGCCAATTATTATCTCTCTAACCCAGGAGTGGAGTCCTGGTGAATTATCTCCTCTCTATCCCAGGAGTGGAGTCCTGGCCAATTATCTCCTCTCTATCCCAGGAGTGGAGTCCTGGCTAATTATCATCTCTCTAACCCAGGAGTGGATTCCTGGCCAATTATAATCTCTCTAACCCAGGAGTGGAGACCTGGTGAATTATCTCCTCTCTATCCCAGGAGTGGTGTCCTGGCCAATTATCTCCTCTCTATCCCAGGAGTGGAGTCCTGGCCAAATATCATCACTCTAACCCAGGAGTGGAGACCTGCCCAATTATCATTTCTAACCCAGGCATGGAGTCCTGGGCAATTATCATCTCTCTAACCCAGGAGTGGAGTCCTGGCCAATTAACTCCTCTCTAACCCAGGAGTGGAGTCCTGGTGAATTATCTCCTCTCTAACCCAGAAGTGGAGTCCTGGTGAATTATATCCTCTCTAAACCAGGAGTGGAGTCCTGGTGAATTATCTCCTCTCTAACCCAGAAGTGGAGTCCTGGTGAATTATCTTCTCTCGAACCCAGGAGTGGAGTCCTGGCCAATTATCATTTCTCTAACCCAGGAGTGGAGTCCTGGCCAATTATCATCTCTCTAACCCAGGAGTAGAGTCCTGGCCAATTATTATTACTCTAACCGAGGAGTGGAGTCTTGGCCAATTATCATCTCTCAAACCCAGGAGTTGAGTCCTGGCTAATTATCTCCTCTCTAGCCAAAGAGTGGTAACCTGCCCAAATATCTCCTCTCTAACCCAGGAGTGAATTCCTGGCCAATTATCTCCTCTCCAACCCAGGAGTGGAGTCCTGGTGAATTATCTCCTCTCTAACTCAATAGTGGAGACGTGGCCAATTATCTCCTCTCTAACCCAGGAGTGGAGACGTGGCCAATTATCTCCTCTCTAAGCCAGGAGTGGAGTCCTGGCCAATTATCTCCTCTCTAACCCAGGAGTGGAGTCCTGGCCAATTATCAGCTCTTGAACCCAGGAGTGGAGACCTGGCCAATTATCTCCTCTCTAAGCCAGGAGTCGAGTCCGTGCGAATTATCTCCTCGCTAACCCAGGAGTGGAGTCCTGCCAAATTACCATCTCTCTAACCCGGGAGTGGAGAACTGGGCAATGATCTCTTCTCTAATCCAGGAGTGGAGTTCTGGCCCATTATCATCTCTCAAACCCAGCAGTGGAGGTCTGGCCAATTATCTCCTCTCTAACCCAGGAATGGAGTCCTGGCCAATTATCATCTCTCTAACCCAGGAGTGGATTCCTGGCCAATTATTATCTCTCTAACCCAGCAGTGGAGTCCTGGCCAATTATCTCCTCTCTATCCCAGGAGTGGAGTCCTGGCCAAATATCATCACTCTAACCCAGGAGTGGAGACCTGCCCAATTATCATTTCTAACCCAGGCATGGAGTCCTGGGCAATTATCATCTCTCTAACCCAGGAGTGGAGTCCTGGCCAATTAACTCCTCTCTAACCCAGGAGTGAAGTCCTGGTGAATTATCTCCTCTCTAACCCAGAAGTGGAGTCCTGGTGAATTATATCCTCTCTAACCCAGAAGTGGAGTCCTGGTGAATTATCTCCTCTCTAAACCAGGGGTGGAGTCCTGGTGAATGATCTCCTCTCTAACCCAGAAGTGGAGTCCTGGTGAATTATCTCCTCTCGAACCCAGGAGTGGAGTCCTGGCCAATTATTATTACTCTAACCCAGGAGTGGAGTCCTGGCCAATTATCATCTCTCTAACCCAGGAGTGGAGTCCTGGCCATTTATCTCCTCTCTAACCCAGGTGTGGAGTCCTGGCCAATTATTATCTCTCTAACACAGGAGTGGAGAACTGGCCTATTATCACCTCTCTAACCTAGGCATGGAGTCCTGGCCAATTATCTCCTCTCTATTGCAGGAGTGGAGACCTGGACAATTATCATCTCTCGAACCCAGGATTGGAGACCTGGCCAATTATTTCCTCTCTAACATAGGCGTGGAGTCCTGGCCAATTCTCATCTCTCTAACACAAGAGTGGACTCCTGGCCAATTATCATCTCTTGAACCCAGGAGAGGAGTCCTGGTCAATTATCTCCTCTCTAACCCAGGAATGGAGTCCTGGCCAATTATCATCTCTCTAACCCAGGAGTGGATTCCTGGCCAATTATTATCTCTCTAACCCAGGAGTGGAGTCCTGGTGAATTATCTCCTCTCTATCCCAGGAGTGGAGTCCTGGCCAATTATCTCCTCTCTAACACAGGAATGGAGACCTGGCCAATTATTATCTCTCTAACACTGGAGTGGAGACCTGGCCAATTATCATCTCTCTAACCCAGGAGAGGAGACAATACCAATTATCATCTCTCTAACCCAGGTGTGGAGTCCTGGCCAATTATCATCTCTCGAACCCAGGAGTGATGTCCTGGCCAATTATCATCTCTCTAACCCAGCAGTGGAGACCTCGCCAATTATCTCCTCTCTAACCCAGGAGTAGAGTCCGGGTGAATAATAATCTCTCTAAACCAGCAGTCGAGTCCTGGCCAAATACTATCTCTCTAACCCATGAGTGGATTCCAGGCCAATTATTCCCTCTCTAACACAGGAGTGGAGACCTGGCCAATTATCATCTCTCTAACCCAGGAGTGGAGAACTGGGCAATTATATCCTCTCTAATCCAGGAGTGGAGTCCTGGTCCATTATCATCTCTCTAACCCAGGAGTGGAGTCCTGGCCAATTATCTCCGCTCTATCGCAGGAGTGGAGACCTGGCCAATTATCATCTCTCTAACACAGGAGTGGAGTCCTGGCCAATTATCATTTCTCTTACCCAGGAGTGGAGTCCTGGCCAATTATCTCCTCTCTAATGCAGCAGTGGAGTCCTGGCAAAGTATCACCACTCTAACCCAGGAGTGGAGTCCTGATCAATTAGCTCCTCTCTAACCCGGGAGTGGAGACCAGGCCAAATATCATCTCTCTAACCCAGGAGTGGAGACCTGGCCAATTATCATTTCTCTAACCCAGCAGTGGAGTCCTGGCCAATTATCATCTCGCTAACCCAAGAGTGAAGACCTGGACAATTATCTCCTCTCAAACTCAGGAGTGGAGTCCTGGCCAATTATCTCCCCTCTAACCAAGGACTAGAGTCCGGGCGAATTATCTCCTCGCTAACCCAGGAGTGGAGTCCTGCAAATTACCATCTCTCTAACCCAGGAGTGGAGAATTAGGCAATTTTATCCTCTCTAATCCAGGAGTGGAGTCCTGGCCAATTAACTCCTCTCTAACCCAGGAGTGCTGTCTTTGCCAAATATCATCACTGTCACCCAGGAGTGGAGACCTAGCCAATTATCATCTCTAACCCAGGAGTGGAGTCCTGGCCAATTATCATCTCTCTAACCCAGGTGTGAATTCCTGGCCAATTATCATCTCTCTAACCCAGGAGTCGAGTCCTGGCCAATTATCATCTCTCTAACACAGGAGTAGAGTCCAGGTGAATTATAATCTCTCTAAACCAGGAGTCGAGTCCTGGCCAAATATTATCTCTCTAACCTAGGTGTGGAGTCCTGGCCAATTATTATCTCTCTAACCCAGGAGTGGATTCCTGGTCAATTATTATCTCTCTAACCTAGGAGTGGATTCCTGGCCAATTATTATCTCTCTAATTCAGGAGAGGAGACATGGTCAATTATCTCCTCTCTTATCCAGGAGTAGAGTCCTGGCCAATTATCATCTCTCTAAGCCAGGAGTGGAGACGTAGCAAATTATCTCCTCTCTAACCCAGGAGTGGCGTCCTGGCCAAATATCATCACTCTCACCCAGGAGTGGAGACCTGGCCAATTATCATCTCTAACCCAGGAGTGGAGTTGTACCCAATTATCATCTCTCTATCCAAAGATCGGAGACCTGGCCAAATATCTCCTCTCTAACCCAGGAGTCGAGTCCTGGCCAATTATCGGCTCTTTAACCCAGGAGTGCTGTCTTTGCCAAATATCATCACTCTAACCCAGGAGTGGAGACCTGCCAATTATTTCCTCTCTAACCCAGGCGTGGAGTCCTGGCCAATTCTCACCTCTCAAACCCAGGAGTGGAGACCTGCCAATTATTTCCTCTCTAACCCAGGCGTGGAGTCCTGGCCAATTCTCACCTCTCAAACCCAGGAGTGGAGTCCTGGCCAATTATTATCTCTCTAACTCAGGAGTGGAGACCTGGCCAATTATCATCTCTCTTACCCAGGAGAGGAGTCCTGGCCAATTATCTCCTCTCGAACCCAGGAGTTGTGTCCTGGCCAATTATCATCTCTCAAACCCAGGAGTGGAGTCCTGGCCAATTATCTCCTCTCTAAACCAGGAGTGGAGTCCTGGCCAATTATCAACTCTCTAAGCCAGGAGTGGAGTCCTGGCCAATTCTCACCTCTCAAACCCAGGAGTGGAGTCCTGGCCAATTATCAACTCTCTAAGCCAGGAGTGGAGTCCTGGCCAATTCTCACCTCTCAAACCCAGGAGTGGAGTCCTGGCCAATTATCATCTCTCTAACCCAGGAGTGGCGACCTGGCCAATTATCATCTCTCTTACCCAGGAGTGGAGTCCTGGCCAATTATCTCCTCTCTAAACCAGAAGTGGAGTCCTGGCCAATTATCAACTCTCTAAGCCAGGAGTGGAGTCCTGGCCAATTATCTCCTCTCCAACCCAGGAGTGGAGTCCTGGTGAATTATCTCCTCTCTAACTCAATAGTGGAGACGTGGCCAATTATCTCCTCTCTAACCCAGGAGTGGAGACGTGGCCAATTATCTCCTCTCTAAGCCAGGAGTGGAGTCCTGGCCAATTATCTCCTCTCTAAGCCAGGAGTCGAGACCGTGCGAATTATCTCCTCGCTAACCCAGGAGTGGAGTCCTGCCATATTACCATCTCTCTAACCCGGGAGTGGAGAACTGGGCAATGATCTCCTCTCTAATCCAGGAGTGGAGTTCTGGCCCATTATCATCTCTCAAACCCAGCAGTGGAGTCCTGGCCAATTATCTCCTCTCTAACCCAGGAATGGAGTCCTGGCCAATTATCATCTCTCTAACCCAGGAGTGGATTCCTGGCCAATTATAATCTCTCTAACCCAGGAGTGGAGTCCTGGTGAATTATCTCCTCTCTATCCCAGGAGTGGTGTCCTGGCCAATTATCTCCTCTCTATCCCAGGAGTGGAGTCATGGCCAAATATCATCACTCTAACCCAGGAGTGGAGACCTGCCCAATTATCATCTCTAACCCAGGCATGGAGTCCTGGGCAATTATCATCTCTCTAACCCAGGAGTGGAGTCCTGGCCAATTAACTCCTCTCTAACCCAGGAGTGGAGTCCTGGTGAATTATATCCTCTCTAACCCAGATGTGGAGTCCTGGTGAATTATCTCCTCTCTAAACCAGGAGTGGAGTCCTGGTGAATTATCTCCTCTCTAACCCAGGAGTGGAGTCCTGTTGAATTATCTCCTCTCGAACCCAGGAGTGGAGTCCTGGCCAATTATCATCTCTCTAACCCAGGAGTGGAGTCCTGGCCAATTATCATCTCTAACCCAGGAGTAGAGTCCTGGCCAATTATTATTACTCTAACCCAGGAGTGGAGTCCTGGCCAATTATCATCTCTCAAACCCAGGAGTTGAGTCCTGGCTAATTATCTCCTCTCTAGCCCAGGAGTGTAGTCCTGGTGAATTATCTCCTCTCTAACCCAGGAGTGGAGTCCTGGCAAAGTATCACCACTCTAACCCAGGAGTGGAGTCCTGGTCAATTATCACCTCTGTAACCCAGGATTGCAGACCTGGCCAATTATCTCTCTAACCCGGGAGTGAAGACCTAGCCAATTATCATCTCTCTAACCCAGCAGTGGAGTCCTGGCTAATTATCATCTCTCTAACCCAGGAGTGGAGTCCTGGCCAATTATCATCTCTCTAACCGAAGAGTGGAGACCTGGACAATAATCTCCACTCGAACCCAGGAGTGGACTCCTGGCCAATTATCTCCACTCTAACCAAGAACTAGAGTCCGGGAGAATTATCTCCTCGCTAACGCAGGAGTGGAGTCCTGGCAAATTATTATCTCTCTAACCCTGGAGTGGAGACCTGGCCAATTATCATCTCTCTAACCCAGGAGTGGAGACATGGCCAGTTATCATCTCTCTAACCCAGGAGTGGAGTCCTGGCCATTTATCTCCTCTCTAACCCAGGTGTGGAGTCCTGGCCAATTATTATCTCTCTAACACAGGAGTGGAGAACTGGCCTATTATCACCTCTGTAACCTAGGCATGGAGTCCTGGCCAATTATCTCCTCTCTATTGCAGGAGTGGAGACCTGGACAATTATAACCTCTCGAACCCAGGATTGGAGACCTGGCCAATTATTTCCTCTCTAACATAGGCGTGGAGTCCTGGCCAATTCTCATCTCTCTAACACAAGAGTGGACTCCTGGCCAATTATCATCTCTTGAACCCAGGAGTGGAGTGCTGGCCAATTATCTCCTCTCTAACCCAGGAGTGGAGTCCTGGTCAATTATCTCCTCTCTAACACAGGAATGGAGACCTGGCCAATTATTATCTCTCTAACACTGGAGTGGAGACAATACCAATTATCATCTCTCTAACCCAGGTGTGGAGTCCTGGCCAATTATCATCTCTCTGACCCAGGAGGCGAGACATGGCCGATTTTCTCCTCTCTTATTCTGGAGTGGAGTGCTGGTGAATTATCATCTCTCTAACCCAGGAGTGGAGTCCTGGCCAATTATCTCCTCTCTAACCCAGGAGTGGAGTCCTGGCCAATTATCATCTCTCGAACCCAGGAATGGAGTGCTGGTGAATTATCATCACTCTAACCCAGGAGTGGAGTCCTGGCCAATTATCACCTCTCTAACCCAGGAGTGAAGTCCTGGCCAATTATCATCTCTCTAACCGAGCAGTGGAGACCTCGCCAATTATCTCCTCTCTAACCCAGGAGTAGAGTCCGGGTGAATAATAATCTCTCTAAACCAGGAGTCGAGTCCTGGCCAAATATTATCTCTCTAACCCATGAGTGGATTCCAGGCCAATTATTTCCTCTCTAACACAGGAGTGGAGACCTGGCCAATTATCATCTCTCTAACCCAGGAGTGGAGTCCTGGCCAATTATCATCTCTGTAACCCAAGAGTGGAGACCTGGACAATGATCTCCTCTCGAACCCAGGAGTGGAGACCTGGCCAATTATCTCCTCCCTAACCAAGGACTAGAGTCCGGGCGAATTATCTCCTCGCTAACCCAGGAGTGGAGTCCTGGCAAATTACCATCTCTCTAACCCAGGAGTGGAGAACTGGGCAATTATATCCTCTCTAAACCAGGAGTGGAGTCCTGGTCCATTATCATCTCTCTAACCCAGGAGTGGAGTCCTGGCCAATTATCTCCGCTCTATCGCAGGAGTGGAGACCTGGCCAATTATCATCTCTCTAACACAGGAGTGGAGTCCTGGCCAATTATCATTTCTGTTACCCAGGAGTGGAGTCCTGGCCAATTATCTCCTCTCTAACGCAGCAGTGGAGTCCTGGCCAATTATCTCCTCTCTAACCCAGGAGTGGAGTCCTGGCAAAGTATCACCACTCTAACCCAGGAGTGGAGTCCTGATCAATTAGCTCCTCTCTAACCCGGGAGTGGAGACCAGGCCAAATATCATCTCTCTAACCCAGGAGTGGAGACCTGGCCAATTATCATCACTCTAACCCAGCAGTGGAGTCCTGGCCAATTATCATCTCGCTAACCCAAGAGTGAAGACCTGGACAATTATCTCCTCTCAAACCCAGGAGTGGAGACCTGGCCAGTTATCTCCTATCTAACCCAGGTGTGGAGTCCTGGCCAATTATTTCCTCTCTAACCCAGGTGTGGAGTCCTGGCCAATTATTTCCTCTCTAACCCAGGAGTGGAGACCTGGCAAATTATCATCTCTCGAACCCAGGAGTGGAGTCCTGGCCAATTATCTCCTCTCTAACGCAGCAGTGGAGTCCTGGCAAAGTATCACCACTCTAACCCAGGTGTGGAGTCCTGATCAATTAGCTCCTCTCTAACCCGGGAGTGGAGACCAGGCCAAATATCATCTCTCTAACCCAGGAGTGGAGACCTGGCCAATTATCATCTCTCTAACCCAGCAGTGGAGTCCTGGCCAATTATCATCTCGCTAACCCAAGAGTGAAGACCTGGACAATTATCTCCTCTCAAACTCAGGAGTGGAGTCCTGGCCAATTATCTCCCCTCTAACCAAGGACTAGAGTCCGGGCGAATTATCTCCTCGCTAACCCAGGAGTGGAGTCCTGGCAAATTACCATCTCTCTAACCCAGGAGTGGAGAATTAGGCAATTTTATCCTCTCTAATCCAGGAGTGGAGTCCTGGCCAATTATCTCCTCTCTATCGCAGGAGTGGAGACCTGGCAAATTATCATCTCTCTAACCCAGGAATGGAGTCCAGGCCAATTATCTCCTCTCTAACCCAGGAGTGGAGTCCTGGCCAATTATCATCTCTCTAACCCAGGAGTGTAGTCCTGGCCAATTATCATCTCTCTAACCCAGGAGTGGAGTCCTGGCCAATTATCATCTCTCTAACCCAGGAGTGGAGTCCTGGCCAATTATCATCTCTGTAACCCAAGAGTGGAGACCTGGACAATGATCTCCTCTCGAACCCAGGAGTGGAGACCTGGCCAATTATCTCCTCCCTAACCAAGGACTAGAGTCCGGGCGAATTATCTCCTCGCTAACCCAGGAGTGGAGTCCTGGCAAATTACCATCTCTCTAACCCAGGAGTGGAGAACTGGGCAATTATATCCTCTCTAAACCAGGAGTGGAGTCCTGGTCCATTATCATCTCTCTAACCCAGGAGTGGAGTCCTGGCCAATTATCTCCGCTCTATCGCAGGAGTGGAGACCTGGCCAATTATCATCTCTCTAACCCAGGAGTGGAGTCCTGGCCAATTATCATTTCTGTTACCCAGGAGTGGAGTCCTGGCCAATTATCTCCTCTCTAACGCAGCAGTGGAGTCCTGGCCAATTATCTCCTCTCTAACCCAGGAGTGGAGTCCTGGCAAAGTATCACCACTCTAACCCAGGAGTGGAGTCCTGATCAATTAGCTCCTCTCTAACCCGGGAGTGGAGACCAGGCCAAATATCATCTCTCTAACCCAGGAGTGGAGACCTGGCCAATTATCATCACTCTAACCCAGCAGTGGAGTCCTGGCCAATTATCATCTCGCTAACCCAAGAGTGAAGACCTGGACAATTATCTCCTCTCAAACCCAGGAGTGGAGACCTGGCCAGTTATCTCCTATCTAACCCAGGTGTGGAGTCCTGGCCAATTATTTCCTCTCTAACCCAGGTGTGGAGTCCTGGCCAATTATTTCCTCTCTAACCCAGGAGTGGAGACCTGGCAAATTATCATCTCTCGAACCCAGGAGTGGAGTCCTGGCCAATTATCTCCTCTCTAACGCAGCAGTGGAGTCCTGGCAAAGTATCACCACTCTAACCCAGGTGTGGAGTCCTGATCAATTAGCTCCTCTCTAACCCGGGAGTGGAGACCAGGCCAAATATCATCTCTCTAACCCAGGAGTGGAGACCTGGACAATTATCTCCTCTCAAACTCAGGAGTGGAGTCCTGGCCAATTATCTCCCCTCTAACCAAGGACTAGAGTACGGGCGAATTATCTCCTCGCTAACCCAGGAGTGGAGTCCTGGCAAATTACCATCTCTCTAACCCAGGAGTGGAGAATTAGGCAATTTTATCCTCTCTAATCCAGGAGTGGAGTCCTGGCCAATTATCTCCTCTCTATCGCAGGAGGGGAGACCTGGCAAATTATCATCTCTCTAACCCAGGAGTGGAGTCCAGGCCAATTATCTCCTCTCTAACCCAGGAGTGGAGTCCTGGCCAATTATCTCCTCTCTAACCCAGGAGTGGAGTCCTGGCCAATTATCATCTCTCTAACCCAGGAGTGTAGTCCTGGCCAATTATCATCTCTCTAACCCAGGAGTGGAGTCCTGGCCAATTATCTCCTCTCGAACCCAGGAGTGGAGTACTGGCCAATTATCTCCTCTCTAACCCAGGAGTGGAGACCTGGCCAATTATCATCTCGCTAACCCAGGAGTAGAGACCTGGCCAGTTATTTCCTCTCTAACCCAGGTGTGGAGTCCTGGCCAATTATTTCCTCTCTAACCCAGGTGTGGAGACCTGGCAAATTATCATCTCTCGAACCCAGGAGTGGAGACCTGGCAAATTAACATCTCTCTAACCCAGGAGTGGAGTCCTGGCCAATTATTATTGCTCTAACCCAGGAGTGGAGACCTGGCAAATTATCATCTCTCTAACCCAGGAGTGGTGACCTGGCCAATTATTATTGCTCTAACCCAGGAGTGGAGACCTGGCAAATTATCATCTCTCTAACCCAGGAGTGGTGACCTGGCCAATTATTATTGCTCTAACCCAGGAGTGGAGTCCTGGCCAATTATTATTGCTCTAACCCAGGAGTGGAGACCTGGCAAATTATCATCTCTCTAACCCAGGAGTGGTGACCTGGCCAATTATTATTGCTCTAACCCAGGAGTGGAGTCCTGGCCAATTATCATCTCTCGAACCCAGGAGTGGAGTCCTGGCCAATTTTCATCTCTCTAACCCAGGAGTGGAGTCCTGGCCAATTATTATTGCTCTAACCCAGAAGTGGAGTCCTGGCCAATTATCATCTCTCTAACCCAGGAGTGGAGTCCTGGCCAATTATTATTGCTCTAACACAGTAGTGGAGTCCTGGCCAATTAACATCTCTCTAACCCGGGAGTGGAGTACTGGCAAATTATCATCTCTCTAACCCAGGAGTGGAGTACTGGCCAATTATGACCTCTCTAACCCAGGAGTGGCGTCCTGGCCAAATATTATCTCTCTAACCCATGAGTGGATTCCAGGCCAAATATTTCCTCTCTAACACAGGAGTGGAGACCTGGCCAATTATCATCTCTCTAACCCAGGAGTTGAGACATGGCCAATTATCTCCTCTCTAAAACAGGAGTGGAGTCCTGGTGAATTATCTCCTCTCTAACCCAGGAGTGGAGTCCTGGCCAATTATCATCTCTCTAACCCAGGAGTGGAGTCCTGGCCAATTATCATCTCTGTAACCCAAGAGTGGAGACCTGGACAATGATCTCCTCTCGAACCCAGGAGTGGAGACCTGGCCAATTATCTCCTCCCTAACCAAGGACTAGAGTCCGGGCGAATTATCTCCTCGCTAACCCAGGAGTGGAGTCCTGGCAAATTACCATCTCTCTAACCCAGGAGTGGAGAACTGGGCAATTATATCCTCTCTAAACCAGGAGTGGAGTCCTGGTCCATTATCATCTCTCTAACCCAGGAGTGGAGTCCTGGCCAATTATCTCCGCTCTATCGCAGGAGTGGAGACCTGGCCAATTATCATCTCTCTAACCCAGGAGTGGAGTCCTGGCCAATTATCATTTCTGTTACCCAGGAGTGGAGTCCTGGCCAATTATCTCCTCTCTAACGCAGCAGTGGAGTCCTGGCCAATTATCTCCTCTCTAACCCAGGAGTGGAGTCCTGGCAAAGTATCACCACTCTAACCCAGGAGTGGAGTCCTGATCAATTAGCTCCTCTCTAACCCGGGAGTGGAGACCAGGCCAAATATCATCTCTCTAACCCAGGAGTGGAGACCTGGCCAATTATCATCACTCTAACCCAGCAGTGGAGTCCTGGCCAATTATCATCTCGCTAACCCAAGAGTGAAGACCTGGACAATTATCTCCTCTCAAACCCAGGAGTGGAGACCTGGCCAGTTATCTCCTATCTAACCCAGGTGTGGAGTCCTGGCCAATTATTTCCTCTCTAACCCAGGTGTGGAGTCCTGGCCAATTATTTCCTCTCTAACCCAGGAGTGGAGACCTGGCAAATTATCATCTCTCGAACCCAGGAGTGGAGTCCTGGCCAATTATCTCCTCTCTAACGCAGCAGTGGAGTCCTGGCAAAGTATCACCACTCTAACCCAGGTGTGGAGTCCTGATCAATTAGCTCCTCTCTAACCCGGGAGTGGAGACCAGGCCAAATATCATCTCTCTAACCCAGGAGTGGAGACCTGGACAATTATCTCCTCTCAAACTCAGGAGTGGAGTCCTGGCCAATTATCTCCCCTCTAACCAAGGACTAGAGTACGGGCGAATTATCTCCTCGCTAACCCAGGAGTGGAGTCCTGGCAAATTACCATCTCTCTAACCCAGGAGTGGAGAATTAGGCAATTTTATCCTCTCTAATCCAGGAGTGGAGTCCTGGCCAATTATCTCCTCTCTATCGCAGGAGGGGAGACCTGGCAAATTATCATCTCTCTAACCCAGGAGTGGAGTCCAGGCCAATTATCTCCTCTCTAACCCAGGAGTGGAGTCCTGGCCAATTATCTCCTCTCTAACCCAGGAGTGGAGTCCTGGCCAATTATCATCTCTCTAACCCAGGAGTGTAGTCCTGGCCAATTATCATCTCTCTAACCCAGGAGTGGAGTCCTGGCCAATTATCTCCTCTCGAACCCAGGAGTGGAGTACTGGCCAATTATCTCCTCTCTAACCCAGGAGTGGAGACCTGGCCAATTATCATCTCGCTAACCCAGGAGTAGAGAACTGGCCAGTTATTTCCTCTCTAACCCAGGTGTGGAGTCCTGGCCAATTATTTCCTCTCTAACCCAGGTGTGGAGACCTGGCAAATTATCATCTCTCGAACCCAGGAGTGGAGACCTGGCAAATTAACATCTCTCTAACCCAGGAGTGGAGTCCTGGCCAATTATTATTGCTCTAACCCAGGAGTGGAGACCTGGCAAATTATCATCTCTCTAACCCAGGAGTGGTGACCTGGCCAATTATTATTGCTCTAACCCAGGAGTGGAGTCCTGGCCAATTATCATCTCTCGAACCCAGGAGTGGAGTCCTGGCCAATTTTCATCTCTCTAACCCAGGAGTGGAGTCCTGGCCAATTATTATTGCTCTAACCCAGAAGTGGAGTCCTGGCCAATTATCATCTCTCTAACCCAGGAGTGGAGTCCTGGCCAATTATTATTGCTCTAACACAGTAGTGGAGTCCTGGCCAATTATGACCTCTCTAACCCAGGAGTGGCGTCCTGGCCAAATATTATCTCTCTAACCCATGAGTGGATTCCAGGCCAAATATTTCCTCTCTAACACAGGAGTGGAGACCTGGCCAATTATCATCTCTCTAACCCAGGAGTTGAGACATGGCCAATTATCTCCTCTCTAAAACAGGAGTGGAGTCCTGGTGAATTATCTCCTCTCTAACCCAGGAGTGGAGTCCTGGCCAATTATCATCTCTCTAACCCAGGAGTGGAGTCCTGGCCAATTATTATTACTCTAACCCAGGAGTGGAGTCCTGGCCAATTATTATTACTCTAACCCAGGAGTGGAGTCCTGGCCAATTATTATTACTCTAACCCAGGAGTGGAGTCCTGGCCAATTATTATTACTCTAACCCAGGAGTTGAGTCCTGGCCAATTATTATTACTCTAACCCAGGAGTGGAGTCCTGGCCAATTATCATCTCTCTTACCCAGGAGTGGAGTCCTGGCCAATTATCTCCTCTCTAACCCAGCAGTGGTGACCTGGCCAATTATCTCCTCTCTAACCCAGGAGTGGATTCCTGGCCAATTATCATCTCTCAAACCCAGGAGTTGAGTCCTGGCCAATTATCTCCTCTCCAAACCAGGAGTGTAGTCCTGGCAAAGTATCTCCTATCTAACCCAGGGGTGGAGTCCTGGTGAATTATCTCCTCCCTATCACACGAGTGGCGACGTGGCCAATTATCTCCTCTCTAAGCCAGGAGTGGAGTCCTGGCCAATTATCTCCTCTCTAACGCAGGAGTGGAGTCCTGGCCAATTATCAGCTCTCGAACCCAGGAGTGGAGACCTGGCCAATTATCATCTCTCTAACTCAGGAGAGGAGTCCTGGCCAATTATCTCCTCTCTAACCCAGGAGTGGAGTCCTGGCAAAGTATCACCACCCTAACCCAGGAGTGGAGTCCTGGTCAATTATCACCTCTCTAACCCGGGAGTGGAGACCAGGCCAAATATGATCTCTCTAACCCAGGAGTGGAGTCCTGGCCCATTATCATCTTTCTAACCCAAGAGTGGAGACCTGGACAATTATCTCCTCTCGAACCCAGGAGTGGAGACCTGGCCAATTATCTCCTCCCTAACCAAGGACTAGAGTCTGGAGGAATTATCTCCTCGCTAACCCAGGAGTGGAGTCCTGGCAAATTACCATCTCTCTAACCCAGGAGTGGAGAACTGGGCAATTATATCCTCTCTAATCCAGGAGTGGAGTCCTGGTCCATTATCATCTCTCTAACCCAGGAGTGGAGTCCTGGCCAATTATCTCCGCTCTATCGCAGGAGTGGAGACCTGGCCAATTATCATCTCTCTAACACAGGAGTGGAGTCCTGGCCAATTATCATTTCTGTTACCCAGGAGTGGAGTCCTGGCCAATTATCTCCTCTCTAACGCAGCAGTGGAGTCCTGGCCAATTATCTCCTCTCTAACCCAGGAGTGGAGTCCTGGTCAATTATTATTGCTCTAACCCGGGAGTGGAGACCAGGCCAAATATCATCTCTCTAACCCAGGAGTGGAGACCTGGCCGATTATCATCTCTCTAACCCAGCAGTGGAGTCCTGGCCAATTATCATCTCGCTAACCCAAGAGTGAAGACCTGGACAATTATCTCCTCTCAAACCCAGGAGTGGAGACCTGGCCAGTTATCTCCTCTCTAACCCAGGTGTGGAGTCCTGGCCAATTATTTCCTCTCTAACCCAGGTGTGGAGTCCTGGCCAATTATTTCCTCTCTAACCCAGGAGTGGAGACCTGGCAAATTATCATCTCTCGAACCCAGGAGTGGAGTCCTGGCCAATTATTATTGCTCTAACCCAGGAGTGGAGACCTGGGAAATTATCATCTCTCGAACCCAGGAGTGGAGTCCTGGCCAATTATCATCTCTCGAACCCAGGAGTGGAGACCTGGCCAATTATCATCTCTCTAACCCATGAGTGGATTCCAGGCCAATTATTCCCTCTCTAACACAGGAGTGGAGACCTGGCCAATTATCATCTCTCTAACCCAGGAGTGGAGAACTGGGCAATTATATCCTCTCTAATCCAGGAGTGGAGTCCTGGTCCATTATCATCTCTCTAACCCAGGAGTGGAGTCCTGGCCAATTATCTCCACTCTATCGCAGGAGTGGAGACCTGGCCAATTATCATCTCTCTAACACAGGAGTGGAGTCCTGGCCAATTATCATTTCTCTTACCCAGGAGTGGAGTCCTGGCCAATTATCTCCTCTCTAACGCAGCAGTGGAGTCCTGGCCAATTATCTCCTCTCTAACCCAGGAGTGGAGTCCTGGCCAATTATTATTGCTCTAACCCGGGAGTGGAGACCAGGCCAAATATCATCTCTCTAACCCAGGAGTGGAGACCTGGCCGATTATCATCTCTCTAACCCAGCAGTGGAGTCCTGGCCAATTATCATCTCGCTAACCCAAGAGTGAAGACCTGGACAATTATCTCCTCTCAAACCCAGGAGTGGAGACCTGGCCAGTTATCTCCTCTCTAACCCAGGTGTGGAGTCCTGGCCAATTATTTCCTCTCTAACCCAGGTGTGGAGTCCTGGCCAATTATTTCCTCTCTAACCCAGGAGTGGAGACCTGGCAAATTATCATCTCTCGAACCCAGGAGTGGAGTCCTGGCCAATTATTATTGCTCTAACCCAGGAGTGGAGACCTGGGAAATTATCATCTCTCGAACCCAGGAGTGGAGTCCTGGCCAATTATCATCTCTCGAACCCAGGAGTGGAGTCCTGGCCAATTATCATCTCTCGCACCCAGGAGTGGAGACCTGGCCAATTTTCATCTCTCTAACCCAGGAGTGGAGTCCTGGCCAATTATCATCTCTCGAACCCAGGAGTGGAGTCCTGGCCAATTATCATCTCTCGCACCCAGGAGTGGAGACCTGGCCAATTTTCATCTCTCTAACCCAGGAGTGGAGTCCTGGCCAATTATTATTGCTCTAACCCAGAAGTGGAGTCCTGGCCAATTATCATCTCTCTATCCCAGGAGTGGAGGCCTGGCCAATTATTATTGCTCTAACACAGTAGTGGAGTCCTGGCCAATTATCATCTCTCTAACCCGGGAGTGGAGTACTGGCAAATTATCATCTCTCTAACCCAGGAGTGGATTCCTGGTCAATTATGACCTCTCTCACCCAGGAGTGGTGTCCTGGCCAATTATCATCTCTCTAACCCAGGAGTGGAGTCTTGGCCAATTATCTCCACTCTATCGCAGGAGTGGAGACCTGGCCAATTATCATCTCTCTAACAGTGGAGTCCTAGCCAATTATCATATCTCTCACCCAGGAGTGGAAACCTGGCCAATTATCTCCTCTCTAACCCAGGAGTGGAGTCCTGGCCAGCTATCATCTCTCTTACCCAGGAGTGGAGTCCTGGCCAATTATCATCTCTCTAACACAGGAGTGGAAACCTGGCCAATTATCACCTCAATAACCCAGGAGTGGAGTTCTGGCCAATTATCTCCTCTCTAAACCAGGTGTGGAGACCTGGCCAATTATCAACTCTTTAAACCAGGAGTGGAGTCCTGGCCAAGTATTTCCTCTCTAATCCAGGAGACCTGGCCAATTAACTCCTCTCTAACCCAGGAGTGAAGTCCTGGCCAATTCTCGCCACTCTAACCCAGATGTGGAGTCCTGGCCAATTATCTCCTCTATAACAAATGAGTGGTGTCCTGAACAATTATCATCTCTCTAACCGAGGAGTGGAGACCAGGCGAATTATCACCTCTCTAACCCAGGAGTGGAGTTCTGGCCCATTATCATCTCTCTAACCCAGGAGTGTAGACCTGACCAATTATCACCTCTCTAACCCAGGAGTGGAGCCCTGGCCAATTATCACCTCTCTAACTCAGGAGTGGAGTTCTGGCCCATTATCATCTCTCTAACCCAGGAGTGGAGCCCTGGCCAATTATCTCCTCTCTAACCCAGGAGACCTGGCCAAATATCTCCTTCTCTAACCCAGGAGTGAAGTCCTGGCCAATTCTCCCCTCTGTAAACAAGGAGTGGAGTCCTGGCCAATTATCATCTCTCTGACCCAGGAGTGGCGACTTGGCCAATTAGCATATCTCTAACCCAGGAGTGGAGTCCTGGCCAATTATCTCCTCTCCAACCCCAGAGTGGAGTCCTGGTCAATTATTATTTCTCTAACCCAGGAGTGCAGACCTGGTCAATAATTATCTCTCTTACCCAGGGTTGGAGAACTGACCAATTATCTCCTCTCTAACCCAGGAGTGGAGTGCTGGCCAATTATCAACTCTCTAACTCAGGAGTGGAGTCCAGGCCAATTATCTCCTCTCTAACCCAGGAGTGGAGTCCTGGCCAATCATCATCTCACTAACTCAGAAGTGGAACCCTTGCCAATTATCATCTCCCTAATCCAGAAGTGGAGTCCTGGCCAAATATCTCATCTCTAACCCAGGAGTGGTGTCCTGGCCAATTATTTCCTCTCTAACCCAGGAATGGAGTCCTGGCCAATTATCATATCTCTAACCCAGGAGTGGAGACCTGGCCAATTATCTCATAGAAACATAGAAACATAGAAGATAGGAGCAGGAGTAGGCCATTTGGCCCCTTGAGCCTGCCCCGCCATTCGATGAGATCATGGCTGATCATCCAAACTCAGTACCCTGTACCTGCCTTCTCCCCATATCCCTTGATACCTTTAGCTTTAAGAAATATATCTAACTCATTCTTGAATACATTTAATGACTTGGCCTCAACTACAATCTGTGGTAGAGAATTCCACAGGTTCACCACTCTCTGGGTGAAGAAATTCTTCCTCATTTCTGTCCTAAATGGCTTACCCCTTATCCTTAGATTATGACCCCTGGTTCTGGACTCTCCGACCATCGGGAATATTCTTCCTCCATCTAGTCTGTCCAGACCTGTCAGAATTTTATATGTTTTGATGAGATCCCCTCTCATTCTTCTATACTCCAGCGAGTATAAGCCCAATCGGCCCAATCTCTCCTCATATGTCATTCCTGCCATCCCAGGTATCAGCCTTGTGAATCTTTGCTGAACTCCTTCCATGGCAAGAACATCCTTCCTCAGATAAGGCGACCAAAACTGCACACAGTACTCAAGGTGTGGTCTCACCAAGGCCCTGTACAACTGCAGCAGGACATCCCTGTTCCTATACTCAAACCCTTTCGCTATGAAGGCCGACATACCATTTGCCTTCTTCACCGCCTGCTGCACCTGCATGCTTACTTTCAGCGACTGGTGCACAAGGACACCCAGGTCTCGTTGCACTTCCCCTTCTCCCAATCTATTGCCATTCAGATAATAGTCTGCCTTTCTGTTTTTGACACCAAAGTGGATAACCTCGCATTTATCCACGTTATATTGCATCTGCCACACTTCTGCCCACTCACCCAACCTGTCCAAATCATCCTGGAGTTTCTCGGTATCCTCCTCGCAGCACACACTCCCACCCAGCTTTGTGTCATCTGCAAACTTGGAGATATTACATTTAGTTCCCTTATCTAGATCATTAATGTATATTGTGAATAGCTGGGGTCCAAGGACCGATCCCTGCGGTACCCCACTAGTCACTGCTTGCCACTCGGAAAAAGACCCATTAATTCCTACTCTCTGCTTTCTGTCCGCCAACCAGTTCTCTATTCAAGTCAATACCTTGCCCCCAATCCCATGTGCCTTAACTTTACACGCTAATCTCTTACGCGGGACCTTATCGAAAGCCTTTTGAAAGTCCAAATACACCACATCTACTGGTTCTCCCTTATCTATTTTCCCAGTTACATCCTCAAAAAATTCCGGTAGATTAGTCAAGCACGATTTACCTTTTGTAAATCCATGTTGACTTTGTCCGATCCTGTCACTGTTTTTCAAGTGCTCAGCTATTACATCCTTTATAAACAGGTATACCGATTTGGATACTGTTGAGGGGGATGACTCACCAGGGGAGAGTGGCAGCAGCCAACTTCCTGGCACCAGGGTTGCTTCTGCTGCTCAGAAAGGGAGGAAAAAGAGTGGGAGAGCAATAGTGGTAGGGGATTCTATCGTAAGGGGAACAGATAGGCGTTTCTGTGGTAGTAAACGTGTTCCAGGATGGTTTGTTGCCTCCCTGAGGCCAGGGTCATGGATGTCACTGAGCGGCTACAGGGCATTCTTAAGGGGGAGGGTGAGCAGGCAGAGGTCATGGTTCACATTGGGACCAACGACATAGGTAGGAAGGGGGATGAGGTCCTGCATCAAGAATTTAGGGAGCTAGGCAGCAGATTAAAGAGCAGGACCTCAAAGGTTGTAATCTCTGGATTACTCCCAGTGCCACGTGCTAGTGAGTATAGGAATAGAAGGATAGAACAGATGAATGCGTGGCTAAAGAGTTGGTGCAGGAGGGAGGGTTTTAGTTTCCTGGATCACTGGGCCTGCTTCTGGGGAAGGTGGGATTTGTACAAGTCGGACGGTTTGCACCTGAACCAGAGCGGGACAAATATCCTTGCGGGGAGATTTGCTAGCACTGTTGGGGGGGGGTTTAAACTAACTTGGCAGGGGGATGGGATACAGAGTGGAGCTACAATAGGGGGTGATGTACAGTCAAATATAGAGAAAAAAACAAGTCAGCTTGGAAGACAGGGCAAACATGTAAGAGCAAGGCTGGAAGGCATCTATTTTAATGCAAGGAGTCTAGCAAATAAGGTGGATGAACTGAAGGTGTTGATAAACACATGGGAGTATGATATTGTTGCTATCACGGAGACATGGTTGAGGGAGGGGCAAGACTGGCAGCTCAATATTCCGGGGTACAGAATCTTCAGGCGAGACAGAGGGAGAGGTATAAGAGGAGGGGGTGTCGCAATATTAATTAAGGAATCAATTACTGCCATAAGGAGGGATGATATATTAGCAGGTTCCTCCAATGAGGCTATATGGGTGGAGCTTAAAAACAAAAAGGGGGCAAGCACTTTGCTGGGAGCGTACTATAGGCCCCCAAACAGTCAGGGGGAGATAGAGGAACAGATATGTAGGCAAATCTCAGAGAAATGTGCAAATAATAGGGTAATAATAATGGGGGATTTCAACTTCCCCAATATTAACTGGGATAGTCAGAGTGTGAAAGGCTTAGAGGGTTCAAAATTCTTAAAGTGCATCCAGGAGAGCTTTTTGAGCCAGCATGTAGAAAGTCCTACAAGGGAGGGGGTGGTACTGGACCTAATTCTAGGGAATGTGGCCGGCCAAGTGGAAGAAGTGCTAGTAGGTGAGCACTTTGGTGACAGTGACCATAATACGGTGAGATTTAAGGTGGTCATGGAAAAGGACAGGGATGGGCCGGAAATAAAGGTTCTAAATTGGGGGCAGGCCGATTTTAATAAGATAAGGCAGGATCTGGCCAAAATGGACTGGGATCAGCTGCTTGTAGGAAAATCCGCATCGGAAAAATGGGATTCTTTCAGAAGGGAGATTGAGATCATACAATGGCAGCATGTTCCCGTAAAGGTCAAGGGTGGTTCCAAAAACCCCAGGGAACCTTGGATGTCAGGGGATATACGAGAATGGATCAGGAAAAAAAGGAGGGCTTTTGGCAGATACAAAATGCTAAAGACGGAGGAAGCCCTAGAGGAGTACAAAAAGTGCAGGGGGATACTTAAAAAAGAAATTAGGAGATCAAGGAGGGGCCATGAAATAACACTGGCGAGCAAAATAAAGGAAAATCCTAAGATGTTTTATAAGTATATTAAGGGTAAGAGGATAACTAGGGAAAAAATAGGGCCCATTAGGGACAAAAGTGGCAATCTGTGTGTGGAGCCGGAAGATGTAGGTGGGGTTCTAAATGAATTTTTTGCATCTGTTTTCACTATGGAGAAGGACGATGCAGACATAAAATTAGGGTAGGGGGACTGTGATATACTCGAACATTTTAACATCGAGAGGGAGGAGGTATTGGCGGTTTTAGCAGGTCTAAAAATGGATAAATCCCCAGGTCCGGACGAAATGTATCCCAGGCTGCTGTGTGAGGCAAAGGAGGTGATTGCGGGGGCTCTAACACATATATTCAGAACCTCTCTGGCCACAGGGGATGTGCCAGAGGACTGGAGAACCGCTAATGTAGTACCATTATTCAAGAAAGGGAGTAGGGAAAAACCGGGGAACGACAGGCCAGTGTGCCTAACATCAGTGGTAGGAAAATTATTGGAAAAAATTCTGAGGGACAAAATTAGTCTCCACTTGGAGAGGCAAGGATTAATCAGGGTTAGCCAACATGGCTTTGTCAAGGGAAGATCATGTCTGACTAATTTGATTGAATTTTTTGAGGGGGTGACTAGGTGTGTGGATGAGGGTAACACAGTGGATGTGGTATACATGGATTTCAGTAAGGCCTTCGATAAAGTCCCGCACAGGAGACTGGTCAAGAAGGTAAGAGCCCATGGAATCCAGGGTGCCTTGGATACAAAACTGGCTCAGTGGCAGAAGGCAGAGGGTGATGGTCGAAGGTTGTTTTTGTGACTGGAAGCCTGTGGCCAGTGGGGTACCACAGGGATCGGTGCTGGGTCCCTTGCTGTTTGTGCTCTACATTAACGACTTGGATATGAATGTAAAAGGTATGATCAGTAAGTTCGCGGATGATACAAAAATTGGTAGGGTGGTAAATAGCGAGGAGGGTAGCCTCAGTCTGCAGGACGATATAGATGGGTTGGTCAGATGGGCGGAACAGTGGCAAATGGAATTTAATCCGGAAAAGTGCGAGGTGATGCACTTTGGAGGGACTAACAAGGCAAGGGAATACACAATAAATGGTAAGACCCTAGGCAAGACGGAGGGTCAGAGGGATCTTGGTGTGCAAGTACACAGATCCCTGAAGGCGGCGGAACAGGTGGATAAGGTGGTAAAAAAGGCATATGGGATACTTGCATTCATTAGCCGAGGCACAGAATATAAGAGCAAGGAGGTTATGATGGAGCTGTATAAAACACTGGTTAGGCCACATCTGGAATACTGTGTGCAGTTCTGGTCGCCACACTTCAGGAAGGATGTGATAGCTTTGGAGAGGGTGCAGAGGAGATTCACCAGAATGTTACCCGGGCTGGAGTGCTTCAGCTATGAAGAGAGACTGGGCAGATTGGGTTTGTTTTCCTTGGAGCAGAGGAGGCTGAGGGGGGACATGATTGAGGTGTACAAAATTATGAGGGGCATAGATAGGATGGATACTAAGGAGCTTTTTCCCTTAGTAGAGGGGTCTATAACAAGGGGGCATAGATTCAAGGTAAAGGGCGGGAGGTTTAGAAGGGTTTTGAGAAAGAACTTTTGCACCCAGAGGGTGGTTGGAGTCTGGAACTCACTGCCTGAAAGGGTTGTGGAGGCAGGAACCCTCACAACATTCAAGAAGCATTTGGATGAGCACTTGAAATGCCATAGCATACAAGGCTACGGACCAAATGCTGGAATATGGGATTAGATTAGACAGGGCTTGATGGCCGGCATGGACACGATGGGCCGAAGGGCCTCTATCCGTGCTGGATAACTCTATGACTCTATAATGGACTCTGGCATTTTCCCCACTACCGATGTCAGGCTTACCGGTCTGTAATTCCCCGCTTTCTCTCTACCACCCTTTTTGAATAGTGGGGTAACATTAGCTACCCTCCAATCCATGGATACAGTTCCAGATTCCATCGAATGTTGGAAGATGATCAGCAATGCATCTACTACTTCTAGGGCCACTTCCTTAAGTACCCTAGGATGTAGATTATCAGGCCCTGGGGATTTATCGGCCTTCAATCCCGGCAATTTCCCTAACACCATTTCTCTGCAAATACTGATTTCTTTCAGTTCCTCCCTTTCATCAGACTGTATGTTCTCCAACATCTCTGGGAGGTTATTTGTGTCCTCCTTTGTGAAGACAGAACCAAAATATGCATTTAATTGGTCTACCATTTCTTTGTTCCCCATTATAACTTCCCCCGCTTCTGACTGCAAGGGACCTACACTTGATTTCACTTATCTTTTTCTCTTCACGTATCTATTAAAGCTATTACAGTCAGTTTTTATGTCCCCAGCAAGCTTACTTTCATATTCTATTTTCCCCTTCTTAATTAATCCCTTTGTCCTCCTTTGTTGAATCCTAAACTGCTCCCAATCCTCAGGGTTACCGCTTTTTCTGGCCAATTTATATGCCCTCTCCTTGAATCTTATGCTATCCCTAATTTCCCTTGTTAGCCACGGTTGAGTCACCCTTTTTGTTTTATTCTTATGCCACACTGGGATGAACAAATTCTGTAGTTCATCCATGCAGTCTTTGAATGTTTGCCATTGCCTATCCACCATCAACCCCTTGAGTGACATTTCCCAATCAATCCTACCCAATTCGCGCCTCATACCATCGTAGTTTCCTTTATTTAAATTCAGGACCCTAGTCTCTGATTCAACTACTTCACTCTCCATCCTAATGAAGAATTCTATCATATTATGATCACTCTGACCCAAGGGGCCTCATACAACAAGATTGCTAATTAATCCTTTCTCGTTACATAATACCCAGTCTAAGATGGCCTGATCTCTGGTTGGTTCCTTGACATATTGTTCCAGAAAACCATCCCGTAAACATTCTAGGAATTCCTCCTCCACAGTATTTTTACTAATTTGGTGAGCCCAATCTATATGTAAATTAAAGTCACCCATGATGACTGCTGTGCCCTTCTGCATGCTTCTCTAATTTCCCTTTTCATGCCGTCCCCAACCTCCATATTAGTGTTTGGAGGTCTATATACCACTCCCACTAATGTTTTCTGCCCCTTGTTATTTCTCAGTTCTACCCATACAGATTCCGCATCATCAGAGCTAATATCCTTCCTTTCAATTGTGTTAATCCCCTCTTTAACCAGCAATGCTACCCCACCACCCTTTCTTTATTGCCTATCTTTCCTAAATATTGAATAACCCTGGATGTTGAGTTCCCAGCCTTGGCCACCCTGGAGCCATGTTTCTGTAATCCCAATGGAATCGTATTCATTTACCTCTATTTGCGCAGCTAATTCATCCACCTTGTTCCGAATGCTCCTTGCATTAAGACACAAAGCCTTCAGGCTTGTTTTTTTAATGCTCTTCGACCTATATGAATTATTATTTACTGCGCCCATGTTTGATTTAAACCGTTGAGTTCTTTGCTTTCTACTTTTGTTTTTCTCCTTCCTGTCTTTAGCTTTTATCCTTGTTTCCCTTTCCTCGCTAACCCAGGAGTGGAGACCAGGCCAATTATCTCCTCTCTAGCCCAGGAGTGGTGTCCTGGCCAATTATCTCCTCTCTAACCCACGAATGGAGTTCTGGCAAACTATCATCTCTCTAACCCAGGAGTGGAGTCCTGGCCAATTATCATCTCCCGAACCCAGGAGTGAAGCCCTGGCCAATTATCTGCTCTCTAACCCAGGAGTGGAGTCCTGTCCAATTATCACCTCTCTAACTCAGGAGTGGAGTCCTGGCCAATTATTATCTCTGTAACCCAGGAGTGGAGTCCTGGCCAATTATCTTCTCTCTAACCCAGGAGCGGAGTCCTGGCCAATTATCTCCTCTCTAACCCAGGAGTGGAGTCCTGGCCAATTATCATCTCTCTAACCCAGGAGGGGAGTCCTGGCCACTTATCTCCTCTCCAACCCAGGAGTGGAGTCCTGGCCAATTATCATCTCTCTAACTCAGGAGTGGAGAACTGGCCAATTATCATCTCTCTAACCCAGGCATGGAGCCCTGGCCAATTATCACCTCTCTAACCCAGGAGTGGAGTCCTGGCCAATTATCTCCTCTTTAACCCAGGAGTGGAGAACTGGCCAATTATCACCTCTCAAACCCAGAAGTTGAGTCCTGGCCAATTATTATCTCTCTAACCCAGGACTGGAGTCCTGGCCAATTATTATCTTTCTAACCCAGGAGTGGAGTCCTGGCCAATTATCTCGTCTCTAACCCAGGAGTGGAGTCCTGTCCAATTATCTCCTCTTTAACCCAGGAATGGAGACCTGGCCAATTAACATCTCTCTTACCCAGGAGTGGAGTCCTGACCAATTCTCACCTCTCTAACCCAGGAGTCAAACAGCGGGAGCCCAGGAGAGAGCGAGAGTTCGGAGCTACTAAAACAGCGGGAGCCCAGGAGAGAGCGAGAGTTCGGAGCTACAAAAACAGTGGGAGACCAGGAGAGAGCGAGAGTTCGGAGCTACTAAAACAGTCAGAGCCCAGGAGAGAGCGAGAGTTCGGAGCTACTAAAACAGCGGGAGCCCAGGAGAGAGCGAGAGTTCGGAGCTACTAAAACAGCGGGAGCCCAGGAGAGAGCGAGAGTTCGGAGCTACTAAAACAGCGGGAGCCCAGGAGCGAGAGTTCGGAGCTACTAAAACAGCGAGAGCCCAGGAGAGAGCGAGAGTTCGGAGCTACTAAAACAGCGGGAGCCCAGGAGAGAGCGAGAGTTCGGTGCTACTAAAACAGCGGGAGCCCAGGAGAGAGTGAGAGTTCGGAGCTACTAAAACAGCGGGAGCCCAGGAGAGAGCGAGAGTTCGGAGCTACTAAAACAGCGGGAGCCCAGGAGAGCGAGAGTTCGGAGCTACAAACACAGTCAGAGCCCAGGAGAGAGCGAGAGTTCGGAGCTACATAAACAGCGGGAGCCCAGGAGAGCGAGAGTTCGGAGCTACAAACACAGTCAGAGCCCAGGAGAGAGCGAGAGTTCGGAGCTACTAAAACAGTCAGAGCCCAGGAGAGAGTGAGAGTTCGGAGCTACTAAAACAGCGGGAGCCCAGGAGAGCGAGAGTTCGGAGCTACTAAAACAGTCAGAGCCCAGGAGAGAGCGAGAGTTCGGAGCTACTAAAACAGTCAGAGCCCAGGAGAGAGCGAGAGTTCGGAGCTACTAAAACAGTCAGAGCCCAGGAGAGAGTGAGAGTTCGGAGCTACTAAAACAGCGGGAGCCCAGGAGAGCGAGAGTTCGGAGCTACTAAAACAGCGGGAGCCCAGGAGAGAGCGAGAGTTCGGAGCTACTAAAACAGCGGGAGCCCAGGAGAGAGCGAGAGTTCGGAGCTACTAAAACAGCGGGAGCCCAGGAGAGAGCGAGAGTTCGGAGCTACTAAAACAGCGAGAGCCCAGGAGAGAGCGAGAGTTCGGAGCTACTAAAACAGCGGGATCCCAGGAGAGAGCGAGAGTTCGGAGCTACTAAAACAGCGGGATCCCAGGAGAGAGCGAGAGTTCGGAGCTACTAAAACAGCGGGAGCCCAGGAGAGAGCGAGAGTTCGGAGCTACTAAAACAGCGGGAGCCCAGGAGAGAGCGAGAGTTCGGAGCTACTAAAACAGCGGGAGCCCAGGAGAGAGCGAGAGTTCGGAGCTACTAAAACAGTCAGAGCCCAGGAGAGAGCGAGAGTTCGGAGCTACTAAAACAGCGGGAGCCCAGGAGAGAGCGAGAGTTCGGAGCTACTAAAACAGTGGGAGCCCAGGAGAGAGCGAGAGTTCGGAGCTACTAAAACAGCGGGAGCCCAGGAGAGAGCGAGAGTTCGGAGCTACTAAAACAGCGGGAGCCCAGGAGAGAGCGAGAGTTCGGAGCTACAAAAACAGCGGGAGCCCAGGAGAGAGCGAGAGTTCGGAGCTACAAAAACAGCGGGAGTGCCCAGGAGAGAGCGAGAGTTCGGAGCTACATAAACAGCGGGAGCCCAGGAGAGCGAGAGTTCGGAGCTACTAAAACAGTGGGAGCCCAGGAGAGAGCGAGAGTTCGGTGCTACTAAAACAGCGGGGGCCCAGGAGAGAGCGAGAGTTCGGAGCTACTAAAACAGCGGGAGCCCAGGAGAGAGCGAGAGTTCGGAGCTACTAAAACAGCGGGAGTGCCCAGGAGAGAGCGAGAGTTCGGAGCTACTAAAACAGCGGGAGCCCAGGAGAGAGCGAGAGTTCGGAGCTACAAAAACAGCGGGAGCCCAGGTGAGCGAGAGTTCGGAGCTACAAAAACAGCGGGAGCCCAGGAGAGAGCGAGAGTTCGGAGCTACTAAAACAGCGGGAGCCCAGGAGAGCGAGAGTTCGGAGCTACTAAAACAGCGGGAGCCCAGGAGAGAGCGAGAGTTCGGAGTTACTAAAACAGCGGGAGCCCAGGAGAGAGCGAGAGTTCGGAGCTACTAAAACAGCGAGAGCCCAGGAGAGAGCGAGTGTTCGGAGCTACAAAAACAGCGGGAGCCCAGGAGAGAGCGAGAGTTCGGAGCTACTAAAACAGCGGGAGCCCAGGAGAGCGAGAGTTCGGAGCTACTAAAACAGCGGGAGCCCAGGAGAGAGCGAGAGTTCGGAGTTACTAAAACAGCGGGAGCCCAGGAGAGAGCGAGAGTTCGGAGCTACTAAAACAGCGAGAGCCCAGGAGAGAGCGAGTGTTCGGAGCTACAAAAACAGCGGGAGCCCAGGAGAGAGCGAGAGTTCGGAGCTACAAAAACAGTCAGAGCCCAGGAGAGAGCGAGAGTTCGGAGCTACTAAAACAGCGAGAGCCCAGGAGAGAGCGAGAGTTCGGAGCTACAAAAACAGTCAGAGCCCAGGAGAGAGCGAGAGTTCGGAGCAACTAAAACAGCGGGATCCCAGGAGAGAGCGAGAGTTCGGAGCTACTAAAGCAGTCAGAGCCCAGGTGAGCGAGAGTTCGGAGCTACTAAAGCAGTCAGAGCCCAGGTGAGCGAGAGTTCGGAGCTACTAAAACAGTCAGAGCCCAGGTGAGCGAGAGTTCGGAGCTACTAAAACAGTCAGAGCCCAGGAGAGAGCGAGAGTTCGGAGCTACTAAAACAGTCAGAGCCCAGGTGAGCGGCTACAACAGACCGGTGAGTGTAAAGAAGTAAAAAGTAATCGAAATGTGACATCACCAGAAAGCAGGTAAGTGATTGGTTGGTGAGTATTTCTATATTTCTCGCTTTTTTTCCAAACTTGGGCGTCTAAATTTAAGTGCCTTGGTGTGGATTAAAAGATATACGTGTTCCAAATTTTAAAACTGTATTAATTAATTGAGATTGGAGACCAGGCAATGTGTTGTTGTTGTTGCATGTGGGAGCTGGTGGACACCATTGAGGTCCAAGGCGACCACATCTGCAGCGAATGTTGGTTGCTCGAGGAACTTCGGCTCAGAGTTGATGAGCTGGAGTCCGAGATTCAGACACTGCGACACATTAGGGAGGGGGAGCGTTACCTGGACACTGAGTTCCAGGAGGCAGTCACACCCACGAGAGTAATTTCTTCCAATTTTCCCATGGTCAGGGACAGGAGGGTGTGACTACAAGCGAGGCAGATATTGGGATCCAGGAGGTAGTGATGGAGAAGCCTCAGCCCTTGTCCTTGTCTAACAGGTACGAGATTCTTGCTCTCTGTGTGGAAGAGGGCAGGGACTGCAGGGAGGATGAGCAATATGACCACAGCACCATGGTACAGGGAGCCATTCAAGTGGGGGGAGTAAAGAGAAATGTTGTAGTGATAGGGGATAGTATAGTTAGGGGGATAAACACTGTTCTCTGAAGCTGAGAGCGTGAGTCCCGAAGGCTGTGTTGCCTACCCGGTGCCAGGGTTAAGGACATCGCCTCTCGGCTGGAGAGAAACTTGGAGTGAGAGGGGGTGGATCCAGTTGTCATGGTCCACGTAGGCACCAATGACATAGGTAGGACAAAGAAAGAGGTTCTGCTGAGAGAGTATGAGCAGATAGGGGCTAAATTAAAAGCAGAACCACAAAGGTAATAATCTCTGGATTACTACCTGAGCCACGAGCGAATTTGCATAGGGTAAATAAGATCAGAGAAATGAATGAGTGGCTCAAAGACTGGTGTGGGAGAAAAGGGTTTCGATTTGTGGGGCACTGGCACCAGTTTGGGATAAGAGGGAGCTGTTCCGTTTGGACGGGCTTCACTTGAACCATGCTGGGGCTAGAGTCCTGGCGAATCGAATAACAAGGGCTGTAGAGAGGGCTTTAAACTAAATAGTGGGGGGGAGGATCCAGGTGAGCGGGAATTTAAAAAGTCAATGAGAAATGAGAAAGCAATAGAGCAGGATAGAGATGGGGGAAATAATAACCAGAGTGTGACAGGAAGGGACGGAATGTTTAAAAATAAGAGTGCAACAGAAAATGGGGCCAAAACAAGGAGGAATGGTAAAAAGACAAAGGCCCAGAAATTGATCTCGCTCTGTTCCCGCGGGGGTAAGCCTTTCCCGCGATGTCTCACCTCGCTTATGCTTTTTCTGATCCAGCTCGCACGAAATTGATGTTCCAGACATCAGCTGTGCTGGGCTTGCGTATCCCAGCGGCGTAGTTAATTCGTGCGAGCTGTGGGATCACGTGACTCAGTTAGAGCCAATGGCAGCACACCATCTTCCATTCATAAGTCTCACAGCATGGCTGAGAGACTTATGAATCTTACACCCCCCCAAAATAACAGCTAAACCTCAATTAAATTAAAAAAAAAACCCATCACATTAATAAAATAAGTATAGTTAATTAAATTAACCATTTTAAATAAAAAATTAAATTTTTGAAAAAATTTAAAATCTTTTAAAAAGTTATAAAAATAAACTTACCTGTCTTTAAAGTCTATAAAAAAGATATACCTGTAAAAAAAAATTCAAAAAAATACTTAATTCACTACTTACCTTCTTAAAAGCGGGTCTTACTCCTCCTTTTTACATTTCCAAAATCTTCAGTACTTACCTGCGCGTCCAAAGCATGAAGTGCACAGCGTGCGCGCAGCCTGTAGCGCGCACGCGATGCACTCCGGCCCCGCCCCCTTTTCGGAAGAGCAATTGCCGGTTTTCAGCGCATGCGCAGGGCATGCAGAAAACCGGCAATTGGAGTGGGAATACGCGAGAGTATGCAGTGCGTACTCTCGCGCACCGAGATCAATTTTCGGCCCATTGTTAAATACTCTATATCTGAATGCACGCAGCATTCGTAACAGGATAGATGAGTTGACGGCACAAATAGATACAAATGGGTATGATCTGATTGCCATTACAGAGACGTGGTTGCAAGGTGATCAGGGCTGGGAACTGAATATTCCAGGGTATTTGACAATTCGGAAGGATAGACAGAAAGGAAAGGGAGGTGGGGTGGCTTTGTTGGTAAAGGATGGGATCAGTGCGGTGGTGAGAAGTGATATTGGCTCAGAAGATCAAGATGTAGAATTGATTTGGGTGGAGATAAAAAATAATAAAGGGAAAAAGTCTCTGGTGGGCGGAGTCTACATGCCCCCGAACAGTCGCAATACTGTTGGACAGAGAATAAATCAATAAATAATGGAGGCCTGTAAAAAAGGTACGGTAATAATCATGGGTGATTTTAATCTCCATATTGATTGGACAAATCAAATTGGCCATGGTAGCCTTGAGGAGGAGTTCATAGACTGCATCCGGGATGGTTTCCTAGAACAGTATGTAATGGAACCAACCAGGGAGCAGGCTATCTTGGATCTGGTACTATGTAATGAGACAGAATTAATAAATGATCTCATATAAAGGATCCTCTAGGAAAGAGTGATCATAGCATGGTTGAATTTCAAATTCAGTTGGAGGGTGAGAAAGTTGCATCTCAAACCAGTGTCCTGATCTTAAACAAAGGCAATTACAGTGGCATGAGGGCAGAACTGGCTAAAGTGGACTGGAAAAATAAATTAAAGGGTAAGACAGTTGAAATGCAGTGGCGGACATTTAAGGAGATATTTCATAACTCTCAACAAAAATATATTCCAGTGAGAAAGAAAGATTTTAAGAGAAGGGAGCACCATCCGTGGCTAACTAAGGAAGTAAAGGATATCAAATTGAAAATGAAGGCATACAATGTTGCCAAGATTGGTGGGAGACCAGAGGATTGGGAACTTTTTAAAAACCAGCAAAGGATGACTAAAAAAAAATAAAGAGAGAGAAGATGAATTATGAGAGTAAACTGGCAAGAAACATTAAAACAGATAGTAAGAGCTTCTACAGGTATATAAAAAGGAAGAGGGTAGCTAAAGTAAATGTTGGTCCCTTAGAGGATGAGACTGGGGAACTAATAATGGGGAACGGGGAAATGGCAGAGACTCTGAACAAATATTTTGTATCTATCTTCACGGTAGAAGACATTAACAACATCCCAAGGGGCCACAGGGAGGGCGGAACTAAAGACAATCACTATCATTAAGGAAATAGTACTTGGTAAAATAATGGGACTAAAAGATGACAAATTCCCTGGACCAGATGGCCTGCATCCCAGGGTCTTAAAAGAAATGGCTGCAGAGATAGTGGATGCATTGGTTGCAATATACCAAAATTCCCTGGACTCTGGAGAGGTCCCAGCGGATTGGAAAACCGCTAATGTAATACCCCTATTTAAGAAAGGAGGGAGACAGAAAGCAGGAAACTATAGACAAGTTAGCCTAACATCTGTCGTTGGGAAAATGCTGGAGACCTTCATTAAGGAAGCAGTAGCAGGGCATTTGGAAAATCTAAATGCAGTCAAGCAGAGTCAGCATGGTTTTATGAAAGGGAAATCATGTTTAACAAACTTGCTGCAGTTCTTTGAGGAGGTAACGAGCAGGGTGGACAAAGGTGAACCAGTGGATCTGGTGTATTTAGATTTCCAGAAGGCATTCGATAAGGAGCCACATAAAAGGTTACTGCGCAAGATAAGAGCTCACAGGAATTGGGGGTAATATATTAGCATGGATAGAGAATTGGATAACTAACAGAAAGCAGACAGTCGGGATAAATGGGTCATTTTCCGGGTGGCAAACGGTAACTACTGGGGTGCCACAGGGATCGGTGCTGGGGCCTCAACTATTTACAATCTACATTAATGACTTGGATGAAGGGACCGAGTGTAATGTAGCCAAGTTTGCTGATGATACAAAGATGGGTGGGAAAGCAAGTTGTGCACAGGACTCAAAGAACCTGCAAAGGGATGTAGACAGGCTCAGTGAGTGGACAAACATTTGGCAGATGGAGAATAATGTGGCAAAGTGCGAGGTTATACACTTTGGCAAGAAAAATAAAAAAGCAAATTATTATTTAATTGGAGAGAGATTACAAAATGCTACAGTTCAGAGGGACCTGGGTGTCCTTGTGCATGAAACACAAAAAGTTAGCAAGCAGGTACAGCAAGTAATCAAAAAGGCAAATGGAATGTTGGCCTTTATTTCAAAGGGGTTGGAGTATAAAAGCAGGGAAGTCCTGCTGCAACTGTACAGGGTATTGGTGAGACCACACCTTGAGTACTGCGTACAGTTTTGGTCTCCTTATTTAAGGAAGGATATACTTGCATTGGAGGCAGTTCAGAGACGATTCACTAGGTTAATTCCAGAGATGAGGGGGTTGACTTATGAGGAAAGGTTGAGCAGGCTGGGCCTATACTCATTGGAATTTAGAAGAATGAGAGGTGATCTTACTGAAACATATAAGATACTGAGGGGGCATGACAAGGTAGATGCAGAGAGGAAGTTTCACCTCGTGGGGAAATCTAGAACGCGGGGGCACAGTTGTAGAATAAAGGGTTGCCCTTTTAGAACTGAGATGAGGAGGAATTTCTTCTCTCAGGAGGTCGTAAATCTGTGAAATTCTCTGCCCCAGAGAGCTGTGGAGGCTGGGTCATTAAATATATTTAAGGTGGACATAGACAAATTTTTGCAAGATAAGGGAGTGAAGGGTTATGGGGAGCGGGCGGGGAAGTGGCTTTGAGCCCAAGGTCAGCCATGATCTTATTGAATGGCGGAGCAGGCTCGAGGGGTCAAGTGACCTATTCCTGCTCCTATTTCTTATGTTCTTATGATGGAGACCTGCCCAATTATCACCTCCCTAACCCAAGAGTGAATTGCTGGCCAATTATCATCTCTCTAACCCAGGAGTGGAGACCTGGCCAATTATCTCCTCTCTAACCTAGGAGTGGCGTCCTGGCCAATTATCTCCTCTCTAACCCAGGAGTGAAGACCTGGCCAATTATCTCCTCTCTAACCCAGGAGTGGAGACCTGGCCAATTATCTCCTCTCTAACCTTGGAGTGGAGTCCTGGCCAATTATCTCCTCTCTAACCCAGGACTGGAGTCCTGGACAATTCTCTCCTCTCTAACCCAGGAGTGGAGACCTGGCCAATTATCTCCTCTCTAACCCAGGAGTGGCGTCCTGGCCAATTATCTCCTCTCTAACCCATGACTGGAGTCCTGGACAATTACCATCTCTCTAACCCAGGAGCGGAGACCTGGCCAATTATCTCCTCTCTAACCCAGGAGTGGCGTCCTGGACAATTACCATCTCTCTAACCCAGGAGTGGAGACCTGGCCAATTATCATCTCTCTAACCCAGGAGTGGAGTCCTGGCCAATTATCTCCTCTCTAACCCAGGAGTGGAGTCCTGGCCAATTATCTCCTCTCTAACCCAGGAGTGGAGTCCTGGCCAATTATCTCCTCTCTAACCCAGGAATGGATTCCTGGCCAATTATCTGCTCACTAACCCAGGAGTAGAGTCCTGGCCAATTATCATCTTTCTAACCCAGGAGTGGAGTCCTGGCCAATTATCATCTCTCTAACCCAGGACACTGAGACTAATTGTAGCAACCCTTTTCCCTTGATGAGATTACCTATCTCAGCACTGACCTGGAACTGAATCTAAGATTTTCCTGGATTCTATGGCTCCACTACTCGCTGTGGAAACCCTCTGAGCTATTAGGGGAGCCCTAGTTCCAGCTTTTCTGTTTGAAAAGTATTTTTGACCATATTTTCTTTCTTACTCTTCACACATGACACACACTTACTTCCTCACAGTTAAGAGGGAAGATGGGTGACTGTTCCCAGACTTTTCCCAGTGCTGCACTGAAACTGACCATAAGGAGGTACACCACAGTGTGACTGCCCCTTGGAATTTCTCTCTCTTCCTATGGGAAGTGTTGGATTTTCACATGGCACCTCTGAGACTGGTATGACTGAAATTCAACTCAACACCTAGGGAGTAAAAGATGACTATGACTCAAATCTTTCTCCTTTATGGCACGACATATTAATTGTCCAACATAATGGGGGGACATTTAACCTAAAATAAGGGTGGGTTGGGGTTGTGTGGGAATTTAAAGTGTTAAAAATCTGAATCCCGACCAGAACCTGCCTCCAATCCGCCCACTTTCAGTTTTAACAGTGGTAGGATGGGGAGGGGGGGCGCCCCGGGGGCAGCCAATCCACTCCTTGGAGGCGGGTCATCCATTTCAACATTATAATGAGGCTGGAAGCCGCTGATTTAACCTCCATTTTGAATTTAACTTTAGCTGATCGGATTTTGCACGCCTCTTGAAAACCGGCAGCTGGCGGAAGGCGAGGACTGCAGGAGGTAAGAGCCTTTACACTTACCTCCTGGATCCAGCGTCCCTGCCTAACCCAGCCTGCAATTGGAGAACCCGCCACAAGGCCGCCAATCCCCCTCCACGAGGCCTCCCCCCTCCTCTGCTCCTCTGGCCCTCTGATGTCGTCTGCCCACCCCCCCCCCCCCCCACCCCACCACTCCTCTTCCCTCCCGCCTGCTCCTCCTGGCCTTCTGATGATGCTCCGGCCCTCCCCGTGCTCCGGCCCTCCTCGTGCTCCTCCAGCCGCCCGCCATCCCCACGTGATCCCTCCTCTCTGTGGCCTAGTGCCACAGGCCTAGTCGCCTGCAGCCAGCCAGCCTCTCAATCTGGCTGGCTGCGGATGGGAAACAGGTTTCCCCTGCAAATCAGGCCCTGCCATTTAATTCGCATTCTCCCGTGCTCCCAACCCGCCTTCCCATTAAAATTCAGGCCAATGTGCCTAAATAGTTGTAGTTTTTATCCCTGCGTATTAGCTTAGTTGAAACTGATCCATAATTAGTATAAGAGGGAAACTCACAAAGTGACAAACAAACCTGGAATGCAACAGACAGAAAATCCAGGATTGTAAAGCATTGAAACAAATGTTGCGAGGCAAACTTGTCTGCATACAAGTTAAATCCCAAAAGTTACTTTGACAAAGTTTAATTGTTTTGCATCCTGTAGAAATATTGGTAACTAGACATAAAAATAGATTAGTTTGTGGAATTTAGCGCAAGAGCTCTGAATTAGTGCTCAGCTTTGCTAGAGGGGTTATTTTAAGCAAGTATAAATTGTGCTGGAAACGGCGGTGCTTTACAACAAGATTGTCTTTTAGGTGGCCTTTGTCTAGATGGTGTTGATAAAGCCACCCTATTGGTAGCATAGTGCGCGTGCTACAGTTCCTCATGATTTGCTTCTTCAAGAGAGACTGAGGGGTAATTTTACAACGTTGCAGCCTCACCCATCAGGAGCACATATCAGAAATTCAGACACATACTGTGTACAATTTTCCAACCATTAATTTTAAATGATCAAAAAATTGTGAGAGTGTATGCCTGAATTTTCTTTCGCTGGCACTGGAAAGTCAGATAATTTCACCTTCAATTGTTTTCTCCTCCATGGCTAGGACTCTCACTCAACATTTATATAATTCAGCAGCATTTTAACAGCACTCCTAAATTATTGCACAACCTGAGGGTGGTCTTGGACTTACCAGAATTGTGTACAGCTAATTCTCTCCATACCAGTCTGAAAGGAAAGAAGCAATAGCAGGTAAATTAAAATATTCAATTCCAGCACATTAGACATCATGGAGTAAATTTACACTCGTTTTACAGGTGCAAAACAGGCACAAACAACTGCCAATTTCAGTTATCAATGTCCTGCACCTCAAGGACACCTGAAAAACCTCCGACCCGATAGTGGATTGGGCTATTTTGCAGGTGTCCCTGGAGGCATTAGGCTGTTTCTGAATACTTGTTTTAGGCCCCCTCTGCCAAATTGGATTCTGATGACCGGAGTAGGGTCTCGTCCTGTTCCGCAGGTAATTCCTAAACAGTCGCTGTGGCCTAAACAGCAACAGCCACCAGAAGATTTTTCTAAAAATCGTACCTGTGGCGTGAAGAGCAGCAGGAGTGCTCCCCCTGAGTCCACAGTACTCGCAATCACTCTTCACCCCTGTTGTTGCTCCACTTCCCTCCCCTCCCGGGACCTACCTTAGGGTTGCTTGCCCAAAATTAATTTACTTAAAAGGGGCGACAGGTGCCGGAAGCTCACCCAAATAAGGCCTGAAACCGAATTTTGGCCCAGCATTGGGTCTCCCGGTTTGGGCGCACCCTGACGCACCCTGACCATTGGTTGTGTGCTTGAAAATACCCCCATGGTGTCTAATGGAAGGCAAAATATGCACCAGGTTAAATGCGGTCAGTATCATGCCAATACCAACATCCATTGTGGAAATGTGTTCATGTCTTCTCGTGTTAATTTGGCAACATAAGCTGGAGATGGTCGAACCAGCCAATATTGCGCTGGTATAGTGCTTTGGTATATTTCTTGTTCTCTCAGATTACCAGGTTTTCAATGATCAATAAATGTTGTGCAGAAGACAAAGGCTACCTGCAAGTGACCTGCAAGACAGTAATCCAACTGAAGAGTTTAGATAGAGTCCCAAAAGTGCGAGAGTGGTTTACGTTCATCCTATGACCTGTGAGATTGGATTTCTGCCTCAGACTCAGACCATTTCTGCAATTTTAAAAATCATTTTTAGAAATGGGGACAAAAATCACAGTGATGAAGCATACTTTTACAAAAAAGAAATTCCTGCAAAAGCAATTAGCTTTCAGTGGCCTATTTAGTAGTACTTACCCACCTTTGCCAAAGAGACCAGGCTGAGTTACGTATACTGCACTGCTCAGCAAGCTTTCCTGTTTAACAAATTCCTATATTTCGAGTGAATACTTGCATTATCTCAACTACCACTTACTCATGTATATGCATATAAATACAGTAGTGCACTGTTCAGATCAATGCAGTTTTTCATTCTGAGAACATTCCCAGGCATTTTGTGGCCAGATACTGTACCCTGCCATTTGTAAACACTCAAGACTTCTGGGACTTGTATCCCTAGCTGCTGTACCAATCAAAAGTTATTGTTTTGTTTCATGTTTCTATTAATGTATTACAATTGAATATTATTTATTCATAATACAGTCAGTAACACCTCAATATGTCACAATATGTACAGGTTAGTCAATTTCCCTGTCATCTGTTGTGGGGGAGGAGAAGAAATGCTATGACCACACGTTGACTTATGGCCATATATATTTCTGGGCCTTGCATTATAACACTGGATATAATTTTGGTCATATTGCCTAAAATGTTAACGTCTTCTTCAAATTGACACTGGATAAACTTCCAGTTCAAAACAGCTGTCAAACCAATGAAGAGAAGCGGTTTCAAATGGAAATTCATTACCTGGTATATCTGAGTGAATGTAAGGCAATTATTGAATCTCGGGGTTCAGATGAGAAAGCATTCTGTAGGGAAATTCATCTGAACTGGATTACAGTACTGTAATTCATTTTTGATTATCAAATTAACATCTGGATAATGGAAGAAACTTTCAAAGTTTGCCCTCACCTGCTAAAAGCACTTACTCGAGAATTTCTCTCTCACGTATATCTGTTAATGGACTAGTAATCCAGAGTCCTGGACTAGTAATCCAGAGTCCTGGACCAGTAATCCAGAGTCCTGGACCAATAATCCAGAGTCCTGGACCAATAATCCAGAGACCTGGACCAATAATCCAGAGTCCTGGACCAATAATCCAGAGTCCTTAACCAATAATCCAGAGTCCTGGACCAGTAATCCAGAGTCCTGGACCAGTAATCCAGAGTCCTGGACCAGTAATCCAGAGTCCTGGACCAGTAATCCAGAGTCCTGGACCAGTAATCCAGAGTCCTGGACCAGAAATCCAGAGTCCTGGACCAGTAATCCAGAGTCCTGGACCAGTAATCCAGAGTCCTGGACCAGTAATCCAGAGTCCTGGACCAGTAATCCAGAGTCCTGGACCAATAATCCAGAGTCCTGGACCAGTAATCCAGAGTCCTGGACCAGTAATCCAGAGTCCTGGACCAGTAATCCAGAATCCTGGACTAGTAATCCAGAGTCCTGGACTAGTAATCCAGTGTTCTGGACTAGTAATCCAGAGTCCTGGACAAATAATCCAGAGTCCTGGACTGGTAATCCGGAGTCCTGGCCTAATAATCCAGAGTGCTGGCCTAATAATCCAGAGTCCTGGACAAATCATCCAGAGTCCTGGACAAATAATCCAGAGTCCTGGACAAATAATCCAGAGTCCTGGGCTAATAATCCAGAGTCCTGGACTGGTAATCCAGAGTCCTGGGCTAATAATCCAGAGTCCTGGACTGGTAATCCAGAGTCCTGGCCAAATAATCCTGAGTCCTGGCCAAATAATCCTGAGTCCTGGCCAAATAATCCTGAGTCATGGCCAAATAATCCAGAGTCCTGGCCAAATAATCCAGCGTCCTGGACAAATAATCCAGAGTCCTGGGCTAATAAACCAGAGTCCAAGACAAATAATCCAGAGTCCTAGACTAGTAATCCAGAGTCCTGGACTGGTAATCCAGAGTCCTGGAGAAATAATCCAGAGTCCTGGAGAAATAATCCAGAGACCTGGAGAAATAGTTCAGAGTCCTGGAGAAATAATCCAGAGATCTGGACAAATAATCCAGAGTCCTGGACTAATAATTCAGAGTCCTGGACTAGTAAACCAGATTCCTGTACAAATGATTCAGAGTCCTGGACTAATAATTCAGAGTCCTGGACAAATAATCCAGAGTCCTGGACTAATAATCCAGACTCCTGGACTAATGATTCAGAGTCCTGGACTAATAATCCAGAGTCCTGGGCAAATAATCCAGAGTCCTGGTCAAATAATCCAGATTCCTGGACAAATAATCCAGAGTCCTGGGCTAATAATCCAGAGTCCTGGACTGGTAATCCAGAGTCCTGGGCTAATAATCCAGAGTCCTGGACTGGTAATCCAGAGTCCTGGCCAAATAATCCTGAGTCCTGGCCAAATAATCCAGAGTCCTGGACTAATAATCCAGAGTCCTGGGCAAATAATCCAGAGTCCTGGTCAAATAATCCAGATTCCTGGACTAGTAATCAGGAGTCCTGGATTTATAATACAGAGTCCTGGACAAATAATCCAGAGTCCTGGACAAATAATCCAGAGTCCTTGGCTAATAATCCAGAGTCCAAGACAAATAATCCAGAGTCCTGGACTGGTAATCCAGAGTCCTTAACCAATAATCCAGAGTCCTGGACCAGTAATCCAGAGTCCTGGACCAGTAATCCAGAGTCCTGGACCAGTAATCCAGAGTCCTGGACCAGTAATCCAGAGTCCTGGACCAGTAATCCAGAGTCCTGGACCAGAAATCCAGAGTCCTGGACCAGTAATCCAGAGTCCTGGACCAGTAATCCAGAGTCCTGGACCAATAATCCAGAGTCCTGGACCAGTAATCCAGAGTCCTGGACCAGTAATCCAGAGTCCTGGACTAGTAATCCAGAATCCTGGACTAGTAATCCAGAGTCCTGGACTAGTAATCCAGTGTTCTGGACTAGTAATCCAGAGTCCTGGACAAATAATCCAGAGTCCTGGACTGGTAATCCGGAGTCCTGGCCTAATAATCCAGAGTGCTGGCCTAATAATCCAGAGTCCTGGACAAATCATCCAGAGTCCTGGACAAATAATCCAGAGTCCTGGACAAATAATCCAGAGTCCTGGGCTAATAATCCAGAGTCCTGGACTGGTAATCCAGAGTCCTGGGCTAATAATCCAGAGTCCTGGACTGGTAATCCAGAGTCCTGGCCAAATAATCCTGAGTCCTGGCCAAATAATCCTGAGTCCTGGCAAAATAATCCTGAGTCATGGCCAAATAATCCAGAGTCCTGGCCAAATAATCCAGCGTCCTGGACAAATAATCCAGAGTCCTGGGCTAATAAACCAGAGTCCAAGACAAATAATCCAGAGTCCTAGACTAGTAATCCAGAGTCCTGGACTGGTAATCCAGAGTCCTGGAGAAATAATCCAGAGTCCTGGAGAAATAATCCAGAGACCTGGAGAAATAGTTCAGAGTCCTGGAGAAATAATCCAGAGATCTGGACAAATAATCCAGAGTCCTGGACTAATAATTCAGAGTCCTGGACTAATAATCCAGATTCCTGGACAAATGATTCAGAGTCCTGGACTAATAATCCAGAGTCCTGGGCTAATAATCCAGAGTCCTGGACAAATAATCCAGAGTCCTGGACTAATAATTAAGAGTCCTGGGCAAATAATCCAGAGTCCTGGTCAAATAATCCAGATTCCTGGACTAGTAATCAGGAGTCCTGGATTTATAATACAGAGTCCTGGACAAATAATCCAGAGTCTTGGACAAATAATCCAGAGTCCTTGGCTAATAATCCAGAGTCCAAGACAAATAATCCAGAGTCCTGGACTGGTAATCCAGAGTCCTAGACTAGTAATCCAGAGTCCTGGAGAAATAGTCCAGAGTCCTGGAGAAATAATCCAGAGCCCTGGAGAAATAATCCAGAGTCCTGGACTAATAATCCAGAGTCTTGGACTAATAATCCAGAGTCCTGGACTAATAATCCAGGGTCCTGGACAAATAATCCAGAGCCCTGGAATAATAATCCAGATTCCTGGACTAGTAATCCGGAGTCCTGGATTTATAATCCAGAGTCCTGAACAAATAATCCAGAGTCCTGGGCTAATAATCCAGAGTCCTGGACTGGTAATCCAGAGGCCTGGACTAGTAATCCTGAGTCATGGCCAAATAATCCAGAGTCCTGGCCAAATAATCCAGAGTCCTGGCCAAATAATCCTGAGTCCTGGCCAAATAATCCTGAGTCATGGCCAAATAATCCAGAGTCCTGGCCAAATAATCCAGAATCCTGGACAAATAATCCAGAGTCCTGGGCTAATAAACCAGAGTCCAAGACAAATAATCCAGAGTCCTAGACTAGTAATCCAGAGTCCTGGACTGGTAATCCAGAGTCCTGGAGAAATAATCCAGAGTCCTGGAGAAATAATCCAGAGATCTGGAGAAATAATCCAGAGTCCTGGACTAATAATTCAGAGTCCTGGAGAAATAATCCAGAGTCCTGGACTAATAATCCAGATTCCTGGACTAATCATACAGAGTCCTGGACTAATAATCCAGAGTCCTGGGCTAATAATCCAGAGTCCTGGACAAATAATCCAGAGTCCTTGGCTAAAAATCCAGAGTCCTAGACTAGTAATCCAGAGTCCTGGAGAAATAGTCCAGAGTCCTGGAGAAATAATCCAGAGCCCTGGAGAAATAATCCAGAGCCCTGGACTAATAATCCAGAGTCCTGGACTAGTAATCCGGAGTCCTGGCCAAATAATCCTGAGTCATGGCCAAATAATCCAGTGTCCTGGCCAGATAATCCTGAGTCATGGCCAAATAATCCAGAGTCCTGGACTAGTAATCCAGTGTCCTGGACTAGTAATCCAGAGTCCACGACAAATAATCCAGTGTCCTGGACTAGTAATCCACAGTTCTGGACTAATAATCCAGAGTCATGGACAAAGAATCCAGAGTCCTGGACTAGTAATCCAGTGTCCTGGACTAGTAATCCAGTGTCCTGGACCAGTATACCAGAGTCCTGGATTAGTAATCCAGAGTCCTGGACTAATAATCCGGAGTCCTGGACTAGTAATCCAGAGTCCTGGACGAATAATACAGAGTCCTCGACTAGTAATCCAGAGTCCTGCACAAATAATCCGGAGTCCTGGACTAGTAATCCAGAGTCCTGGACAAATAATCCAGGGTCCTGGACTGGTAATCCGGAGTCCTGGACAAATAATCCAGAGTCCTGGCCAAATAATCCAGAGTCCTGGCCAAATAATCCAGAGTCCTGGCCAAATAATCCAGAGTCCTGGCCAAATAATCCAGAGTCCTGGCCAAATAATCCAGAGTCCTGGACAAATAATCCAGAGTCCTTGGCTAATAATCCAGAGTCCAGGACAAATAATCCAGAGTCCTAGACTAGTAATCCAGAGTCCTGGAGAAATAGTCCAGAGTCCTGGAGAAATAATCCAGAGCCCTGGAGAAATAAACCAGAGTCCTGGACTAATAATCCAGAGTCCTGGACTTATAATCCAGAGTCCTGGACAAATAATCCAGTGTCCTGGCCAAATAATCCTGAGTCCTGGACAAATAATCCAGAGTCCTGGACTAATAATCCAGAGTCCTGGGCTAATAATCCAGAGTCCTGGACAAATAATCCAGAGTCCTTGGCTAAAAATCCAGAGTCCTAGACTAGTAATCCAGAGTCCTGGAGAAATAGTCCAGAGTCCTGGAGAAATAATCCAGAGCCCTGGAGAAATAATCCAGAGCCCTGGACTAATAATCCAGAGTCCTGGTCTAGTAATCCGGAGTCCTGGCCAAATAATCCTGAGTCATGGCCAAATAATCCAGTGTCCTGGCCAGATAATCCTGAGTCATGGCCAAATAATCCAGAGTCCTGGACTAGTAATCCAGTGTCCTGGACTAGTAATCCAGAGTCCACGACAAATAATCCAGTGTCCTGGACTAGTAATCCACAGTTCTGGACTAATAATCCAGAGTCATGGACAAAGAATCCAGAGTCCTGGACTAGTAATCCAGTGTCCTGGACTAGTAATCCAGTGTCCTGGACCAGTATACCAGAGTCCTGGACTAGTAATCCAGAGTCCTGGACTAATAATCCGGAGTCCTGGACTAGTAATCCAGAGTCCTGGACGAATAATACAGAGTCCTCGACTAGTAATCCAGAGTCCTGCACAAATAATCCGGAGTCCTGGACTAGTAATCCAGAGTCCTGGACAAATAATCCAGGGTCCTGGACTGGTAATCCGGAGTCCTGGCCAAATAATCCAGAGTCCTGGCCAAATAATCCAGAGTCCTGGCCAAATAATCCAGAGTCCTGGCCAAATAATCCAGAGTCCTGGCCAAATAATCCAGAGTCCTGGACAAATAATCCAGAGTCCTTGGCTAATAATCCAGAGTCCAGGACAAATAATCCAGAGTCCTAGACTAGTAATCCAGAGTCCTGGAGAAATAGTCCAGAGTCCTGGAGAAATAATCCAGAGCCCTGGAGAAATAAACCAGAGTCCTGGACTAATAATCCAGAGTCCTGGACTTATAATCCAGAGTCCTGGACAAATAATCCAGTGTCCTGGCCAAATAATCCTGAGTCATGGCCAAATAATCCAGTGTCCTGGACAAGTAATCCAGAGTCCTGGACTAGTAATCCACAGTTCTGGACTAATAATCCAGTGTCCTGGACAAATAATAAAGAGTCCTGGACTGGTAATCCAGTGTCCGAGACTAGTAATTCAGATCCTGGACTAATAATCCAGTGTCCTGGACTAGTAATCCAGAGTCCTGGACTAGTAATCCAGAGTCCTGGACTAGTAATCCAGAGTCTTGGACTAATAATCCAGAGTCCTGGACAAGTAATCCAGAGTCCTGGACAAATAATCCAGAGTCCTGGGCTAATAAACCAGAGTCCAAGACAAATAATCCAGAGTCCTAGACTAGTAATCCAGAGTCCTGGACTGGTAATCCAGAGTCCTGGAGAAATAATCCAGAGTCCTGGAGAAATATTTCAGAGCCCTGGAGAAATAATCCAGAGATCTGGACAAATAATCCAGAGTCCTGGCCAAATAATCCAGAGTCCTGGCCAAATAATCCAGAGTCCTGGACAAATAATCCAGAGTCCTTGGCTAATAATCCAGAGTCCAGGACAAATAATCCAGAGTCCTAGACTAGTAATCCAGAGTCCTGGAGAAATAGTCCAGAGTCCTGGAGAAATAATCCAGAGCCCTGGAGAAATAAACCAGAGTCCTGGACTAATAATCCAGAGTCCTGGACTTATAATCCAGAGTCCTGGACAAATAATCCAGTGTCCTGGCCAAATAATCCTGAGTCATGGCCAAATAATCCAGTGTCCTGGACAAGTAATCCAGAGTCCTGGACTAGTAATCCACAGTTCTGGACTAATAATCCAGTGTCCTGGACAAATAATAAAGAGTCCTGGACTGGTAATCCAGTGTCCGAGACTAGTAATTCAGATCCTGGACTAATAATCCAGTGTCCTGGACTAGTAATCCAGAGTCCTGGACTAGTAATCCAGAGTCCTGGACTAGTAATCCAGAGTCTTGGAATAATAATCCAGAGTCCTGGACAAGTAATCCAGAGTCCTGGACAAATAATCCAGAGTCCTGGGCTAATAAACCAGAGTCCAAGACAAATAATCCAGAGTCCTAGACTAGTAATCCAGAGTCCTGGACTGGTAATCCAGAGTCCTGGAGAAATAATCCAGAGTCCTGGAGAAATATTTCAGAGCCCTGGAGAAATAATCCAGAGATCTGGACAAATAATCCAGAGTCCTGGCCAAATAATCCAGAGATCTGGACAAATAATCCAGAGTCCTGGCCAAATAATCCAGAGTCCTGGCCAAATAATCCAGAGTCCTGGACAAATAATCCAGAGTCCTTGGCTAATAATCCAGAGTCCAGGACAAATAATCCAGAGTCCTAGACTAGTAATCCAGAGTCCTGGAGAAATAGTCCAGAGTCCTGGAGAAATAATCCAGAGCCCTGGAGAAATAAACCAGAGTCCTGGACTAATAATCCAGAGTCCTGGACTTATAATCCAGAGTCCTGGACAAATAATCCAGTGTCCTGGCCAAATAATCCTGAGTCATGGCCAAATAATCCAGTGTCCTGGACAAGTAATCCAGAGTCCTGGACTAGTAATCCACAGTTCTGGACTAATAATCCAGTGTCCTGGACAAATAATAAAGAGTCCTGGACTGGTAATCCAGTGTCCGAGACTAGTAATTCAGATCCTGGACTAATAATCCAGTGTCCTGGACTAGTAATCCAGAGTCCTGGACTAGTAATCCAGAGTCCTGGACTAGTAATCCAGAGTCTTGGACTAATAATCCAGAGTCCTGGACAAGTAATCCAGAGTCCTGGACAAATAATCCAGAGTCCTGGGCTAATAAACCAGAGTCCAAGACAAATAATCCAGAGTCCTAGACTAGTAATCCAGAGTCCTGGACTGGTAATCCAGAGTCCTGGAGAAATAATCCAGAGTCCTGGAGAAATATTTCAGAGCCCTGGAGAAATAATCCAGAGATCTGGACAAATAATCCAGAGTCCTGGACTAATAATTCAGAGTCCTGGAGAAATAATCCAGAGTCCTGGACTAATAATCCAGATTCCTGGACTAATCATACAGAGTCCTGGACTAATAATCCACAGTCCTGGGCTAATAATCCAGAGTCCTGGACAAATAATCCAGAGTCCTTGGCTAAAAATCCAGAGTCCTAGACTAGTAATCCAGAGTCCTGGAGAAATAGTCCAGAGTCCTGGAGAAATAATCCAGAGCCCTGGAGAAATAATCCAGAGTCCTGGACTAATAATCCAGAGTCCTGGACTAGTAATCCGGAGTCCTGGCCAAATAATCCTGAGTCATGGCCAAATAATCCAGTGTCCTGGCCAGATAATCCTGAGTCATGGCCAAATAATCCAGAGTCCTGGACTAGTAATCCAGTGTCCTGGACTAATAATCCAGAGTCCTGGACTAGTAATCCGGAGTCCTGGCCAAATAATCCTGAGTCATGGCCAAATAATCCAGTGTCCTGGCCAGATAATCCTGAGTCATGGCCAAATAATCCAGAGTCCTGGACTAGTAATCCAGTGTCCTGGACTAGTAATCCAGAGTCCACGACAAATAATCCAGTGTCCTGGACTAGTAATCCACAGTTCTGGACTAATAATCCAGAGTCCTGGACAAAGAATCCAGAGTCCTGGACTAGTAATCCAGTGTCCTGGACTAGTAATCCAGTGTCCTGGACCAGTAAACCAGAGTCCTGGACTAGTAATCCAGAGTCCTGGACTAATAATCCGGAGTCCTGGACTAGTAATCCAGAGTCCTGGACTTATAATACAGAGTCCTCGACTAGTAATCCAGAGTCCTGCACAAATAATCCGGAGTCCTGGACTAGTAATCCAGAGTCCTGGACAAATAATCCAGGGTCCTGGACTGGTAATCCGGAGTCCTGGACAAATAATCCAGAGTCCTGGCCAAATAATCCAGAGTCCTGGCCAAATAATCCAGAGTCCTGGCCAAATAATCCAGAGTCCTGGCCAAATAATCCAGAGTCCTGGCCAAATAATCCAGAGTCCTGGACAAATAATCCAGAGTCCTTGGCTAATAATCCAGAGTCCAGGACAAATAATCCAGAGTCCTAGACTAGTAATCCAGAGTCCTGGAGAAATAGTCCAGAGTCCTGGAGAAATAATCCAGAGCCCTGGAGAAATAAACCAGAGTCCTGGACTAATAATCCAGAGTCCTGGACTTATAATCCAGAGTCCTGGACAAATAATCCAGTGTCCTGGCCAAATAATCCTGAGTCATGGCCAAATAATCCAGTGTCCTGGACAAGTAATCCAGAGTCCTGGACTAGTAATCCACAGTTCTGGACTAATAATCCAGTGTCCTGGACAAATAATAAAGAGTCCTGGACTGGTAATCCAGTGTCCGAGACTAGTAATTCAGATCCTGGACTAATAATCCAGTGTCCTGGACTAGTAATCCAGAGTCCTGGACTAGTAATCCAGAGTCCTGGACTAGTAATCCAGAGTCTTGGACTAATAATCCAGAGTCCTGGACAAGTAATCCAGAGTCCTGGACAAATAATCCAGAGTCCTGGGCTAATAAACCAGAGTCCAAGACAAATAATCCAGAGTCCTAGACTAGTAATCCAGAGTCCTGGACTGGTAATCCAGAGTCCTGGAGAAATAATCCAGAGTCCTGGAGAAATATTTCAGAGCCCTGGAGAAATAATCCAGAGATCTGGACAAATAATCCAGAGTCCTGGACTAATAATTCAGAGTCCTGGAGAAATAATCCAGAGTCCTGGACTAATAATCCAGATTCCTGGACTAATCATACAGAGTCCTGGACTAATAATCCACAGTCCTGGGCTAATAATCCAGAGTCCTGGACAAATAATCCAGAGTCCTTGGCTAAAAATCCAGAGTCCTAGACTAGTAATCCAGAGTCCTGGAGAAATAGTCCAGAGTCCTGGAGAAATAATCCAGAGCCCTGGAGAAATAATCCAGAGTCCTGGACTAATAATCCAGAGTCCTGGACTAGTAATCCGGAGTCCTGGCCAAATAATCCTGAGTCATGGCCAAATAATCCAGTGTCCTGGCCAGATAATCCTGAGTCATGGCCAAATAATCCAGAGTCCTGGACTAGTAATCCAGTGTCCTGGACTAATAATCCAGAGTCCTGGACTAGTAATCCGGAGTCCTGGCCAAATAATCCTGAGTCATGGCCAAATAATCCAGTGTCCTGGCCAGATAATCCTGAGTCATGGCCAAATAATCCAGAGTCCTGGACTAGTAATCCAGTGTCCTGGACTAGTAATCCAGAGTCCACGACAAATAATCCAGTGTCCTGGACTAGTAATCCACAGTTCTGGACTAATAATCCAGAGTCCTGGACAAAGAATCCAGAGTCCTGGACTAGTAATCCAGTGTCCTGGACTAGTAATCCAGTGTCCTGGACCAGTAAACCAGAGTCCTGGACTAGTAATCCAGAGTCCTGGACTAATAATCCGGAGTCCTGGACTAGTAATCCAGAGTCCTGGACGAATAATACAGAGTCCTCGACTAGTAATCCAGAGTCCTGCACAAATAATCCGGAGTCCTGGACTAGTAATCCAGAGTCCTGGACAAATAATCCAGGGTCCTGGACTGGTAATCCGGAGTCCTGGACAAATAATCCAGAGTCCTGGCCAAATAATCCAGAGTCCTGGCCAAATAATCCAGAGTCCTGGCCAAATAATCCGGAGTCCTGGCCAAATAATCCAGAGTCCTGGCCAAATAATCCAGAGTCCTGGACAAATAATCCAGAGTCCTTGGCTAATAATCCAGAGTCCAAGACAAATAATCCAGAGTCCTGGACAAATAATCCAGAGTCCTAGACTAGTAATCCAGAGTCCTGGAGAAATAGTCCAGAGTCCTGGAGAAATAATCCAGAGCCCTGGAGAAATAAACCAGAGTCCTGGACTAATAATCCAGAGTCCTGGACTTATAATCCAGAGTCCTGGACAAATAATCCAGTGTCCTGGCCAAATAATCCTGAGTCATGGCCAAATAATCCAGTGTCCTGGACAAGTAATCCAGAGTCCTGGACTAGTAATCCACAGTTCTGGACTAATAATCCAGTGTCCTGGACAAATAATAAAGAGTCCTGGACTGGTAATCCAGTGTCCGAGACTAGTAATTCAGATCCTGGACTAATAATCCAGTGTCCTGGACTAGTAATCCAGAGTCCTGGACTAGTAATCCAGAGTCCTGGACTAGTAATCCAGAGTCTTGGACTAATAATCCAGAGTCCTGGACAAGTAATCCAGAGTCCTGGACAAATAATCCAGAGTCCTGGGCTAATAAACCAGAGTCCAAGACAAATAATCCAGAGTCCTAGACTAGTAATCCAGAGTCCTGGACTGGTAATCCAGAGTCCTGGAGAAATAATCCAGAGTCCTGGAGAAATATTTCAGAGCCCTGGAGAAATAATCCAGAGATCTGGACAAATAATCCAGAGTCCTGGACTAATAATTCAGAGTCCTGGAGAAATAATCCAGAGTCCTGGACTAATAATCCAGATTCCTGGACTAATCATACAGAGTCCTGGACTAATAATCCACAGTCCTGGGCTAATAATCCAGAGTCCTGGACAAATAATCCAGAGTCCTTGGCTAAAAATCCAGAGTCCTAGACTAGTAATCCAGAGTCCTGGAGAAATAGTCCAGAGTCCTGGAGAAATAATCCAGAGCCCTGGAGAAATAATCCAGAGTCCTGGACTAATAATCCAGAGTCCTGGACTAGTAATCCGGAGTCCTGGCCAAATAATCCTGAGTCATGGCCAAATAATCCAGTGTCCTGGCCAGATAATCCTGAGTCATGGCCAAATAATCCAGAGTCCTGGACTAGTAATCCAGTGTCCTGGACTAGTAATCCAGAGTCCACGACAAATAATCTAGTGTCCTGGACTAGTAATCCACAGTTCTGGACTAATAATCCAGAGTCCTGGACAAATAATCCAGAGTCCTGGACTAGTAATCCAGTGTCCTGGACTAGTAATCCAGTGTCCTGGACCAGTAAACCAGAGTCCTGGACTAGTAATCCAGAGTCCTGGACTAATAATCCGGAGTCCTGGACTAGTAATCCAGAGTCCTGGACGAATAATACAGAGTCCTGGACTAGTAATCCAGAGTCCTGCACAAATAATCCGGAGTCCTGGACTAGTAATCCAGAGTCCTGGACAAATAATCCAGGGTCCTGGACTGGTAATCCGGAGTCCTGGACAAATAATTCAGAGTCCTGGCCAAATAATCCAGAGTCCTGGCCAAATAATCCAGAGTCCTGGCCAAATAATCCAGAGTCCTGGCCAAATAATCCAGAGTCCTGGCCAAATAATCCAGAGTCCTGGACTAGTAATCCAGAGTCCTGGACTAATAATCCGGAGTCCTGGACTAGTAATCCAGAGTCCTGGACGAATAATACAGAGTCCTGGACTAGTAATCCAGAGTCCTGCACAAATAATCCGGAGTCCTGGACTAGTAATCCAGAGTCCTGGACAAATAATCCAGGGTCCTGGACTGGTAATCCGGAGTCCTGGACAAATAATTCAGAGTCCTGGCCAAATAATCCAGAGTCCTGGCCAAATAATCCAGAGTCCTGGCCAAATAATCCAGAGTCCTGGCCAAATAATCCAGAGTCCTGGCCAAATAATCCAGAGTCCTGGACAAATAATCCAGAGTCCTTGGCTAATAATCCAGAGTCCAAGACAAATAATCCAGAGTCCTGGACAAATAATCCAGAGTCCTAGACTAGTAATCCAGAGTCCTGGAGAAATAGTCCAGAGTCCTGGAGAAATAATCCAGAGCCCTGGAGAAATAAACCAGAGTCCTGGACTAATAATCCAGAGTCCTGGACTTATAATCCAGAGTCCTGGACAAATAATCCAGTGTCCTGGCCAAATAATCCTGAGTCATGGCCAAATAATCCAGTGTCCTGGACAAGTAATCCAGAGTCCTGGACTAGTAATCCACAGTTCTGGACTAATAATCCAGTGTCCTGGACAAATAATAAAGAGTCCTGGACTGGTAATCCAGTGTCCGAGACGAGTAATCCAGATCCTGGACTAATAATCCAGTGTCCTGGACTAGTAATCCAGAGTCCTGGACTAGTAATCCAGAGTCCTGGACTAGTAATCCAGAGTCTTGGACTAATAATCCAGAGTCCTGGACAAGTAATCCAGAGTCCTGGACTAGTAATCCAGAGTCCTGGACTAGTAATCCGGAGTCCTGGCCAAATAATCCTGAGTCATGGCCAAATAATCCAGTGTCCTGGCCAGATAATCCTGAGTCATGGCCAAATAATCCAGAGTCCTGGACTAGTAATCCTGTGTCCTGGACTAGTAATCCAGAGTCCACGACAAATAATCTAGTGTCCTGGACTAGTAATCCACAGTTCTGGACTAATAATCCAGAGTCCTGGACAAATAATCCAGAGTCCTGGACTAGTAATCCAGTGTCCTGGACTAGTAATCCAGTGTCCTGGACCAGTAAACCAGAGTCCTGGACTAGTAATCCAGAGTCCTGGACTAATAATCCGGAGTCCTGGACTAGTAATCCAGAGTCCTGGACGAATAATACAGAGTCCTGGACTAGTAATCCAGAGTCCTGCACAAATAATCCGGAGTCCTGGACTAGTAATCCAGAGTCCTGGACAAATAATCCAGGGTCCTGGACTGGTAATCCGGAGTCCTGGACAAATAATTCAGAGTCCTGGCCAAATAATCCAGAGTCCTGGCCAAATAATCCAGAGTCCTGGCCAAATAATCCAGAGTCCTGGCCAAATAATCCAGAGTCCTGGCCAAATAATCCAGAGTCCTGGACTAGTAATCCAGAGTCCTGGACTAATAATCCGGAGTCCTGGACTAGTAATCCAGAGTCCTGGACGAATAATACAGAGTCCTGGACTAGTAATCCAGAGTCCTGCACAAATAATCCGGAGTCCTGGACTAGTAATCCAGAGTCCTGGACAAATAATCCAGGGTCCTGGACTGGTAATCCGGAGTCCTGGACAAATAATTCAGAGTCCTGGCCAAATAATCCAGAGTCCTGGCCAAATAATCCAGAGTCCTGGCCAAATAATCCAGAGTCCTGGCCAAATAATCCAGAGTCCTGGCCAAATAATCCAGAGTCCTGGACAAATAATCCAGAGTCCTTGGCTAATAATCCAGAGTCCAAGACAAATAATCCAGAGTCCTGGACAAATAATCCAGAGTCCTAGACTAGTAATCCAGAGTCCTGGAGAAATAGTCCAGAGTCCTGGAGAAATAATCCAGAGCCCTGGAGAAATAAACCAGAGTCCTGGACTAATAATCCAGAGTCCTGGACTTATAATCCAGAGTCCTGGACAAATAATCCAGTGTCCTGGCCAAATAATCCTGAGTCATGGCCAAATAATCCAGTGTCCTGGACAAGTAATCCAGAGTCCTGGACTAGTAATCCACAGTTCTGGACTAATAATCCAGTGTCCTGGACAAATAATAAAGAGTCCTGGACTGGTAATCCAGTGTCCGAGACGAGTAATCCAGATCCTGGACTAATAATCCAGTGTCCTGGACTAGTAATCCAGAGTCCTGGACTAGTAATCCAGAGTCCTGGACTAGTAATCCAGAGTCTTGGACTAATAATCCAGAGTCCTGGACAAGTAATCCAGAGTCCTGGACTAGTAATCCAGTGTCCTGGACGAGTAATACAGTGTCCTGGACTAATAATCCAGTTTCCTGGACTAGTAATCCAGATCATGGACTAGTAATCCAGAGTCCTGGACTAATAATCCAGAATCCAGGACAAATAATCCAGAGTCCTGGACTAGTAATCCAGTGTCCTGGACTAGTAAACCAGAGTCCTGTACTAGTAATCCAGAGTCCTGGACTAATAATCCGGAGTCCTGGACCAGTAATCCAGAGTCCTGGACCAGTAATCCAGAGTCCTGGACTAATAATCCAGAATCCTGGACTAGTAATCCAGAGTCCTGGACTAGTAATCCAGTGTTCTGGACTACTAATCCAGAGTCCTGGACAAATAATCCAGAGCCCTGGACTACTAATCCAGAGTCCTGGACAAATAATCCAGAGTCCTGGATTGGTAATCCGAAGTCCTGGACTGGTAATCCAGAGTCCTGGACTAATAATCCAGAGTCCTGGCCTAATAATCCAGAGTCCTGGACAAATAATCCAGAGTCCTGGACAAATAATCCAGAGTCCTGGACAAATAATCCAGAGTCCTGGGCTAATAATCCAGAGTCCTGGACTGGTAATCCAGAGTCCTGGACTGGTAATCCAGAGGCCTGGACTAGTAATCCTGAGTCATGGCCAAATAATCCAGAGTCCTGGCCAAATAATCCTGAGTCCTGGCCAAATAATCCTGAGTCCTGGCCAAATAATCCTGAGTCATGGCCAAATAATCCAGAGTCCTGGCCAAATAATCCAGAGTCCTGGACAAATAATCCAGAGTCCTGGGCTAATAATCCAGAGTCCAAGACAAATAATCCAGAGTCCTGGACTGGTAATCCAGAGTCCTGGAGAAATAATCCAGAGTCCTGGAGAAATAGTTCAGAGTCCTGGACTAATAATTGAGAGTCCTGGACTAGTAAACCAGATTCCTGGACAAATGATTCAGAGTCCTGGAGAAATAATCCAGAGTTCTGGAGAAATAATCCAGAGTCCTGGAGAAATAGTTCAGAGTCCTGGAGAAATAATCCAGAGTTCTGGACAAATAATCCAAAGTCCTGGACTAATAATTGAGAGTCCTGGACTGGTAAACCAGAGTCCTGGAGAAATAGTTCAGAGTCCTGGAGAAATAATCCAGAGTTCTGGACAAATAATCCAGAGTCCTGGACTAATAATTGAGAGTCCTGGACTAGTAATCCAGAGTCCTGGACAAATAATCCAGAGTCCTGGACAAATAGTTCAGAGTCCTGGAGAAATAATCCAGAGTTCTGGACAAATAATCCAGAGTCCTGGACTAATAATCCAGAATTGTTGGACTAATGATTCAGAGTCCTGGACTAATAATCCAGAGTCCTGGGCTAATAATCCAGAGTCCTGGACAAATAATCCAGAGTCCTTGGCTAATAATCCAGAGTCCAAGACAAATAATCCAGAGTCCTAGAGAAATAGTCCAGAGTCCTGGAGAAATAATCCAGAGCCCTGGAGAAATAATCCAGAGTCCTGGACTAATAATCCAGAGTCCTGGACTAATAATTCAGGGTCCTGGACAAATAATCCAGAGTCCTGGCCAAATAATCCAGAGTCCTGGACTAGTAATCCAGAGTCCTGGACTAATAATCCGGAGTCCTGGACTAGTAATCCAGAGTCCTGGACGAATAATACAGAGTCCTGGACTAGTAATCCAGAGTCCTGCACAAATAATCCGGAGTCCTGGACTAGTAATCCAGAGTCCTGGACAAATAATCCAGGGTCCTGGACTGGTAATCCGGAGTCCTGGACAAATAATTCAGAGTCCTGGCCAAATAATCCAGAGTCCTGGCCAAATAATCCAGAGTCCTGGCCAAATAATCCAGAGTCCTGGCCAAATAATCCAGAGTCCTGGCCAAATAATCCAGAGTCCTGGACAAATAATCCAGAGTCCTTGGCTAATAATCCAGAGTCCAAGACAAATAATCCAGAGTCCTGGACAAATAATCCAGAGTCCTAGACTAGTAATCCAGAGTCCTGGAGAAATAGTCCAGAGTCCTGGAGAAATAATCCAGAGCCCTGGAGAAATAAACCAGAGTCCTGGACTAATAATCCAGAGTCCTGGACTTATAATCCAGAGTCCTGGACAAATAATCCAGTGTCCTGGCCAAATAATCCTGAGTCATGGCCAAATAATCCAGTGTCCTGGACAAGTAATCCAGAGTCCTGGACTAGTAATCCACAGTTCTGGACTAATAATCCAGTGTCCTGGACAAATAATAAAGAGTCCTGGACTGGTAATCCAGTGTCCGAGACGAGTAATCCAGATCCTGGACTAATAATCCAGTGTCCTGGACTAGTAATCCAGAGTCCTGGACTAGTAATCCAGAGTCCTGGACTAGTAATCCAGAGTCTTGGACTAATAATCCAGAGTCCTGGACAAGTAATCCAGAGTCCTGGACTAGTAATCCAGTGTCCTGGACGAGTAATACAGTGTCCTGGACTAATAATCCAGTTTCCTGGACTAGTAATCCAGATCATGGACTAGTAATCCAGAGTCCTGGACTAATAATCCAGAATCCAGGACAAATAATCCAGAGTCCTGGACTAGTAATCCAGTGTCCTGGACTAGTAAACCAGAGTCCTGTACTAGTAATCCAGAGTCCTGGACTAATAATCCGGAGTCCTGGACCAGTAATCCAGAGTCCTGGACCAGTAATCCAGAGTCCTGGACTAATAATCCAGAATCCTGGACTAGTAATCCAGAGTCCTGGACTAGTAATCCAGTGTTCTGGACTACTAATCCAGAGTCCTGGACAAATAATCCAGAGCCCTGGACTACTAATCCAGAGTCCTGGACAAATAATCCAGAGTCCTGGATTGGTAATCCGAAGTCCTGGACTGGTAATCCAGAGTCCTGGACTAATAATCCAGAGTCCTGGCCTAATAATCCAGAGTCCTGGACAAATAATCCAGAGTCCTGGACAAATAATCCAGAGTCCTGGACAAATAATCCAGAGTCCTGGGCTAATAATCCAGAGTCCTGGACTGGTAATCCAGAGTCCTGGACTGGTAATCCAGAGGCCTGGACTAGTAATCCTGAGTCATGGCCAAATAATCCAGAGTCCTGGCCAAATAATCCTGAGTCCTGGCCAAATAATCCTGAGTCCTGGCCAAATAATCCTGAGTCATGGCCAAATAATCCAGAGTCCTGGCCAAATAATCCAGAGTCCTGGACAAATAATCCAGAGTCCTGGGCTAATAATCCAGAGTCCAAGACAAATAATCCAGAGTCCTGGACTGGTAATCCAGAGTCCTGGAGAAATAATCCAGAGTCCTGGAGAAATAGTTCAGAGTCCTGGACTAATAATTGAGAGTCCTGGACTAGTAAACCAGATTCCTGGACAAATGATTCAGAGTCCTGGAGAAATAATCCAGAGTTCTGGAGAAATAATCCAGAGTCCTGGAGAAATAGTTCAGAGTCCTGGAGAAATAATCCAGAGTTCTGGACAAATAATCCAAAGTCCTGGACTAATAATTGAGAGTCCTGGACTGGTAAACCAGAGTCCTGGAGAAATAGTTCAGAGTCCTGGAGAAATAATCCAGAGTTCTGGACAAATAATCCAGAGTCCTGGACTAATAATTGAGAGTCCTGGACTAGTAATCCAGAGTCCTGGACAAATAATCCAGAGTCCTGGACAAATAGTTCAGAGTCCTGGAGAAATAATCCAGAGTTCTGGACAAATAATCCAGAGTCCTGGACTAATAATCCAGAATTGTTGGACTAATGATTCAGAGTCCTGGACTAATAATCCAGAGTCCTGGGCTAATAATCCAGAGTCCTGGACAAATAATCCAGAGTCCTTGGCTAATAATCCAGAGTCCAAGACAAATAATCCAGAGTCCTAGAGAAATAGTCCAGAGTCCTGGAGAAATAATCCAGAGCCCTGGAGAAATAATCCAGAGTCCTGGACTAATAATCCAGAGTCCTGGACTAATAATTCAGGGTCCTGGACAAATAATCCAGAGTCCTGGACTAATAATCCAGATTCCTGGACTAGTAATCCGGAGTCCTGGATTTATAATCCAGAGTCCTGGCCAAATAATCCAGTGTCCTGGCCAAATAATCCTGAGTCATGGCCAAATAATCCAGAGTCCTGGACAAGTAATCCAGTGTCCTGGACTAATAATCCAGATTCCTGGACAAATAATCCAGTGTCCTGGACTAGTAATCCAGAGTCCTGCACTAGTAATCCACAGTTCTGGACTAATAATCCAGAGTCCTGGACAAATAACCGAGAGTTCTGTACTAATAATCCAGAGTCCTGGGCTAATAATCCAGAGTCCTGGACAAATAATCCAGAGTCCTTGGCTAAAAATCCAGAGTCCTAGACTAGTAATCCAGAGTCCTGGAGAAATAGTCCAGAGTCCTGGAGAAATAATCCAGAGCCCTGGAGAAATAATCCAGAGTCCTGGACTAATAATCCAGAGTCCTGGACTAGTAATCCGGAGTCCTGGCCAAATAATCCTGAGTCATGGCCAAATAATCCAGTGCCCTGGCCAGATAATCCTGAGTCATGGCCAAATAATCCAGAGTCCTGGACTAGTAATCCAGTGTCCTGGCCTAGTAATCCAGAGTCCACGACAAATAATCCAGTGTCCTGGACTAGTAATCCACAGTTCTGGACTAATAATCCAGAGTCCTGGACAAATAATCCAGAGTCCTGGACTAGTAATCCAGTGTCCTGGACTAGTAATCCAGTGTCCTGGACCAGTAAACCAGAGTCCTGGACTAGTAATCCAGAGTCCTGGATTAATAATCCGGAGTCCTGGACTAGTAATCCAGAGTCCTGGACGAATAATACAGAGTCCTGGACTAGTAATCCAGAGTCCTGCACAAATAATCCGGAGTCCTGGACTAGTAATCCAGAGTCCTGGACAAATAATCCAGGGTCCTGGACTGGTAATCCGGAGTCCTGGACAAATAATCCAGAGTCCTGGCCAAATAATCCAGAGTCCTGGCCAAATAATCCAGAGTCCTGGCCAAGTAATCCAGAGTCCTGGCCAAATAATCCAGAGTCCTGGCCAAATAATCCAGAGTCCTGGACAAATAATCCAGAGTCCTTGGCTAATAATCCAGAGTCCAAGACAAATAATCCAGAGTCCTGGACAAATAATCCAGAGTCCTAGACTAGTAATCCAGAGTCCTGGAGAAATAGTCCAGAGTCCTGGAGAAATAATCCAGAGCCCTGGAGAAATAAACCAGAGTCCTGGACTAATAATCCAGAGTCCTGGATTTATAATCCAGAGTCCTGGACAAATAATCCAGTGTCCTGGCCAAATAATCCTGAGTCATGGCCAAATAATCCAGTGTCCTGGACAAGTAATCCAGAGTCCTGGACTAGTAATCCACAGTTCTGGACTAATAATCCAGTGTCCTGGACAAATAATAAAGAGTCCTGGACTGGTAATCCAGTGTCCGAGACGAGTAATCCAGATCCTGGACTAATAATCCAGTGTCCTGGACTAGTAATCCAGAGTCCTGGACTAGTAATCCAGAGTCCTGGACTAGTAATCCAGAGTCTTGGACTAATAATCCAGAGTCCTGGACAAGTAATCCAGAGTACTGGACTAGTAATCCAGTGTCCTGGACTAGTAATACAGTGTCCTGGACTAATAATCCAGTTTCCTGGACTAGTAATCCAGATCATGGACTAGTAATCCAGAGTCCTGGACTAATAATCCAGAATCCAGGACAAATAATCCAGAGTCCTGGACTAGTAATCCAGTGTCCTGGACTAGTAAACCAGAGTCCTGTACTAGTAATCCAGAGTCCTGGACTAATAATCCGGAGTCCTGGACCAGTAATCCAGAGTCCTGGACCAGTAATCCAGAGTCCTGGAGAAATAGTTCAGAGTCCTGGACTAATAATTGAGAGTCCTGGACTAGTAAACCAGATTCCTGGACAAATGATTCAGAGTCCTGGAGAAATAATCCAGAGTTCTGGAGAAATAATCCAGAGTCCTGGAGAAATAGTTCAGAGTCCTGGAGAAATAATCCAGAGTTCTGGACAAATAATCCAAAGTCCTGGACTAATAATTGAGAGTCCTGGACTGGTAAACCAGAGTCCTGGAGAAATAGTTCAGAGTCCTGGAGAAATAATCCAGAGTTCTGGACAAATAATCCAGAGTCCTGGACTAATAATTGAGAGTCCTGGACTAGTAATCCAGAGTCCTGGACAAATAATCCAGAGTCCTGGACAAATAGTTCAGAGTCCTGGAGAAATAATCCAGAGTTCTGGACAAATAATCCAGAGTCCTGGACTAATAATCCAGAATTGTTGGACTAATGATTCAGAGTCCTGGACTAATAATCCAGAGTCCTGGGCTAATAATCCAGAGTCCTGGACAAATAATCCAGAGTCCTTGGCTAATAATCCAGAGTCCAAGACAAATAATCCAGAGTCCTAGAGAAATAGTCCAGAGTCCTGGAGAAATAATCCAGAGCCCTGGAGAAATAATCCAGAGTCCTGGACTAATAATCCAGAGTCCTGGACTAATAATTCAGGGTCCTGGACAAATAATCCAGAGTCCTGGACTAATAATCCAGATTCCTGGACTAGTAATCCGGAGTCCTGGATTTATAATCCAGAGTCCTGGCCAAATAATCCAGTGTCCTGGCCAAATAATCCTGAGTCATGGCCAAATAATCCAGAGTCCTGGACAAGTAATCCAGTGTCCTGGACTAATAATCCAGATTCCTGGACAAATAATCCAGTGTCCTGGACTAGTAATCCAGAGTCCTGGACTAATAATCCAGAATCCTGGACTAGTAATCCAGAGTCCTGGACTAGTAATCCAGTGTTCTGGACTACTAATCCAGAGTCCTGGACAAATAATCCAGAGTCCTGGACAAATAATCCAGAGTCCTGGGCTAATAATCCAGAGTCCTGGACTGGTAATCCAGAGTCCTGGACTGGTAATCCAGAGGCCTGGACTAGTAATCCTGAGTCATGGCCAAATAATCCAGAGTCCTGGCCAAATAATCCTGAGTCCTGGCCAAATAATCCTGAGTCCTGGCCAAATAATCCTGACTCATGGCCAAATAATCCAGAGCCCTGGCCAAATAATCCAGAGTCCTGGACAAATAATCCAGAGTCCTGGGCTAATAATCCAGAGTCCAAGACAAATAATCCAGAGTCCTGGACTGGTAATCCAGAGTCCTGGAGAAATAATCCAGAGTCCTGGAGAAATAGTTCAGAGTCCTGGACTAATAATTGAGAGTCCTGGACTAGTAAACCAGATTCCTGGACAAATTATTCAGAGTCCTGGAGAAATAATCCAGAGTTCTGGAGAAATAATCCAGAGTCCTGGAGAAATAATCCAGAGTCCTGGAGAAATAGTTCAGAGTTCTGGACAAATAATCCAGAGTCCTGGACTAATAATTGAGAGTCCTGGACTAGTAAACCAGAGTCCTGGAGAAATAGTTCAGAGTCCTGGAGAAATAATCCAGAGTTCTGGACAAATAATCCAGAGTCCTGGACTAATAATTGAGAGTCCTGGACTAGTAATCCAGAGTCCTGGACAAATAATCCAGAGTCCTGGACAAATAGTTCAGAGTCCTGGAGAAATAATCCAGAGTTCTGGACAAATAATCCAGAGTCCTGGACTAATAATCCAGAATTGTTGGACTAATGATTCAGAGTCCTGGACTAATAATCCAGAGTCCTGGGCTAATAATCCAGAGTCCTGGACAAATAATCCAGAGTCCTTGGCTAATAATCCAGAGTCCAAGACAAATAATCCAGAGTCCTAGAGAAATAGTCCAGAGTCCTGGAGAAATAATCCAGAGCCCTGGAGAAATAATCCAGAGTCCTGGACTAATAATCCAGAGTCCTGGACTAATAATCCAGGGTCCTGGACAAATAATCCAGAGTCCTGGACTAATAATCCAGATTCCTGGACTAGTAATCCGGAGTCCTGGATTTATAATCCAGAGTCCTGGCCAAATAATCCAGTGTCCTGGCCAAATAATCCTGAGTCATGGCCAAATAATCCAGAGTCCTGGACAAGTAATCCAGTGTCCTGGACTAATAATCCAGATTCCTGGACAAATAATCCAGTGTCCTGGACTAGTAATCCCGAGTCCTGCACTAGTAATCCACAGTTCTGGACTAATAATCCAGAGTCCTGGACAAATAACCGAGAGTTCTGTACTAGTAATCCAGTGTCCTGGAGTAGTAATCCAGTGTCCTGGACTAATAATCCAGTTTCCTGGACTAGTAATCCAGAGTCCGGGACTAATAATCCAGAGTCCAGGACAAATAATAAAGAGTCCTGGACTAGTAATCCAGTGTCCTGGACTGGTAAATCAGAGTCCTGGACTAGTAATCCAGAGTCCTGGACTAATAATCCGGAGTCCTGGACTAGTAATCCAGAGTCCTGGACTAATAATACAGAGTCCTGGACTAGTAATCCAGAGTCCTGCACAAATAATCCGGAGTCCTGGACTAGTAATCCAGAGTCCTGAACAAATAATCCAGAGTCCTGGACTAGTAATCCAGAGTCCTGGACAAATAATCCGAAGTCCTGGACTTTTAATCCAGAGTCCTGGACTAGTAATCCAGAGTCCTGCACAAATAATCCGGAGTCCTGGACTAGTAATCCAGAGTCCTGAACAAATAATCCAGAGTCCTGGACTGGTAATCCAGAGTCCTGGACAAATAATCCAGAGTCCTGGACTGGTAATCCAGAGTCATAGAAACATAGAAACATAGAATCTAGGAGCAGGAGTAGGCCATTCGGCCCGTCGAGCCTGCTCCGCCATTCAATACGATCATGGCTGATCATCCAAATCCAGTACCCTGTCCCTGCTTTAATCCCCACAGTACACATATCCCACCCTACCCCCGTAACCCCACGTATTTAATTCCCCCTAACATATCCCATCCTATCCCCATAACCCCACATATTTAATCCCCCCTAACACTAAGGGTCAATTTATCATAGCCAAATCAACCTAACCCACACATTTTTGGACTAATAATCCAGAGTCCAGGACAAATAGTAAAGAGTCCTGGACGAGTAATCCAGTGTCCTGGACTAGTACATCAGAGTCCTGGACTAGTAATCCAGAGTCCTGGACTAATAATCCGGAGTCCTGGACTAGTAATCCAGAGTCCTGGTCTAATAATACAGAGTCCTGGACTAGTAATCCAGAGTCCTGCACAAATAATCCGGAGTCCTGGACTAGTAATCCAGAGTCCTGGACAAATAATCCAGAGTCCTGGAGTAGTAATCCAGAGTCCTGGACAAATAATCCAGAGTCCTGGACTGGTAATCCAGAGTCCTGGACAAATAATCCAGAGTCCTGGCCAAATAATCCAGAGTCCTGGCCAAATAATCCAGAGTCCTGGCCAAATAATCCAGAGTCCTGGCCAAATAATCCAGAGTCCTCGCCAAATAATCGAGAGTCCTGGCCAAATAATCCAGAGTCCTGGCCAAATAATCCAGAGTCCTGGCCAAATAATCCAGAGTCCTGGACAAATAATCCAGAGTCCTTGGCTAATAATCCAGAGTCCAAGACAAATAATCCAGAGTCCTGGACTGGTAATCCAGAGTCCGAGGGGTAAAAATTCAGTTGGTTGCGCCTCCCGTTAGCGCCTTAAGAGGGCGCTAATGGGGCGCAAAGCCGCTAACGCCCGGGTGCAGCGATGTTTGCGCCGCTCGGGAACTTAACTAGATATTGTGCGGCGGCGCTAAACTTTACCGCTGCGACCACCTGCGCGCGCAGATTGTGACGTCATTCCATGGTGCAACGCCCTTGTGGCGCCCCGGAGCGGAAATTGAGTGGCGCCCCCTGCCTTACCGCCTGACGCTAGCAACGACAGGTTGAGGGGAGCGTTCTGCAGTCATGAAGGGAAAGGGGGAGCGCTATTTAAAGGTGACCGCTTCCTGCCTTTTATCAGTAATCCTGAGTCCTGGACTAATAATCCAGAGTCCTGGACTAGTAATCCAGAGTCCTGGACTAGTAATCCAGTGTTCTGGACTAGTAATCCAGAGTCCTGGACAAATAATCCAGAGTCCTGGATTGGTAATCCGAAGTCCTGGACTGGTAATCCTGAGTCCTGGACTAATAATCCTGAGTCCTGGCCAAATAATCCTGAGTCCTGGCCAAATAATCCAGAGTCCTGGCCTAATAATCCAGAGTCCTGGCCTAATAATCCAGAGTCCTGGGCTAATAAGCCAGAGTCCTGGACCAGTAAACCAGATTCCTGTACAAATGATTCAGAGTCCTGGAATAATAATTCAGAGTCCTGGACAAATAATCCAGAGTCCTGGACTAATAATCCAGAATTGTTGGACTAATGATTCAGAGTCCTGGACTAATAATCCAGAGTCCTGGGCTAATAATCCAGAGTCCAGGACAAATAATCCAGAGTCCTTGGCTAATAATCCAGAGTCCAAGACAAATAATCCAGAGTCCTGGACTGGTAATCCAGAGTCCTAGACTAGTAATCCAGAGTCCTGGAGAAATAGTCCAGAGTCCTGGAGAAATAATCCAGAGCCCTGGAGAAATAATCCAGAGTCCTGGACTAATAATCCAGAGTCCTGGACTAATAATCCAGGGTCCTGGACAAATACTCCAGAGTCCTGGACTAATAATCCAGATTCCTGGACTAGTAATCCGGAGTCCTGGATTTATACTCCAGAGTCCTGGCCAAATAATCCAGTGTCCTGGCCAAATAATCCTGAGTCATGGCCAAATAATCCAGAGTCCTGGACAAGTAATCCAGTGTCCTGGACTAATAATCCAGATTCCTGGACAAATAATCCAGTGTCCTGGACTAGTAATCCAGAGTCCTGCACTAGTAATCCACAGTTCTGGACTAATAATCCAGAGTCCTGGACAAATAAGCGAGAGTCCTGGACTAGTAATCCAGTGTCCTGGAGTAGTAATCCAGTGTCCTGGACTAATAATCCAGTTTCCTGGACTAGTAATCCAGATCATGGACTAGTAATCCAGAGTCCGGGACTAATAATCCAGAGTCCAGGACAAATAGTAAAGAGTCCTGGACGAGTAATCCAGTGTCCTGGACTAGTACATCAGAGTCCTGGACTAGTAATCCAGAGTCCTGGACTAATAATCCGGAGTCCTGGACTAGTAATCCAGAGTCCTGGACTAATAATACAGAGTCCTGGCCAAATAATCCAGAGTCCTGGACAAATAATCCAGAGTCCTTGGCTAATAATCCAGAGGCCTGGCCTAATAATCCAGAGTCCTGGACTAGTAATCCAGAGTCCTGAACTAATAATCCAGAGTCCTGGACTAGTAATCCAGAGTCCTGGACCAGTAATCCAGAGTCCTGGACTAGTAATCCAGAGTCCTGGACTAATAATCCAGAGTCCTGAACCAGTAATCCATAGTTCAGGACTAGTAATCCAGACTCCTGGAAAATAATCCAGAGTCCTGGACTAGTAATCCAGAGTCCTGGACTAGTAATCCAGACTCTTGGACTAATAATCCAGAGTCATGGAATAATAATCCAGAATCCTAGACTAGTAATCCAGAGTCCTGGACTAGTAATCCAGAGTCCTGAACTAATAATCCAGAGTCCTGGACTAATAATCCAGAATCCTAGACTAGTAATCCAGAGTCCTGGACTAGTAATCCAGAGTCCTGGACCAGTAATCCAGAGTCCTGAACTAATAATCCAGAGTCCTGAACTAATAATCCAGAGTCCTGGACTAATAATCCAGAATCCTAGACTAGTAATCCAGAGTCCTGGACTAGTAATCCAGAGTCCTGGACTAGTAATCCAGAGTCCTGGACTAGTAATCCAGAGTCCTGGACTATTAATCCAGAGTCCTGGACTAGTAATCCAGAGTCCTGGACTAGTAATCCAGAGTCCTGGACTAATAATCCAGAGTCCTGGACTAGTAATCCAGAGTCCTGGACTATTAATCCAGAGTCCTGGACTAGTAATCCAGAGTCCTGGACTAGTAATCCAGAGTCCTGGACTAGTAATCCAGAGTCCTGGACTAGTAATCCAGAGTCCTGGACTAATAATCCAGAGTCCTGGACTAGTAATCCAGAGTCCTGGACTAATAATCCAGAGTCCTGGACTAGTAATCCAGAGTCCTGGACTAATAATCCAGAGTCCTGACTAGTAATCCAGAGTCCTGGACTAGTAATCCAGAGTCCTGGACTAATAATCCAGAGTCCTGGACTAGTAATCCAGAGTCCTGGACTAATAATCCAGAGTCCTGAACTAGTAATCCAGAGTCCTGGACTAGTAATCCAGACTCCTGGACTAATAATCCAGAGTCCTGGACTAGTAATCCAGAGTCCTGGACTAGTAATCCAGACTCCTGGACTAATAATCCAGAGTCCTGGACTAGTAATCCAGAGTCCTGGACTAGTAATCCAGAGTCCTGGACTAATAATCCAGAGTCCTGGACTAGTAATCCAGAGTCCTGGACTAGTAATCCAGAGTCCTGGACTAATAATCCAGAGTCCTGACTAGTAATCCAGAGTCCTGGACTAGTAATCCAGACTCCTGGACTAATAATCCAGAGTCCTGGACTAGTAATCCAGAGTCCTGGACTAGTAATCCAGACTCCTGGACTAGTAATCCAGACTCCTGGACTAATAATCCAGAGTCCTGACTAGTAATCCAGAGTCCTGGACTAGTAATCCAGACTCCTGGACTAGTAATCCAGAGTCCTGGACTAGTAATCCAGAGTCCTGGACTAGTAATCCAGAGTCCTGGACTAGTAATCCAGAGTCCTGGACTAGTAATCCAGAGTCCTGGACTAATAATCCAGAGTCCTGGACTAATAATCCAGAGTCCTGGACTAATAATCCAGAGTCCTGGACTAATAATCCAGAGTCCTGGACTAGTAATCCAGAGTCCTGGACTAGTAATCCAGAGTCCTGGACTAGTAATCCAGAGTCCTGGACTAGTAATCCAGAGTCCTGGACCAGTAATCCAGAGTCCTGGACTAGTAATCCAGAGTCCTGGACTAGTAATCCAGAGTCCTGGACTAATAATCCAGATTCCTGGACCAGTAATCCAGAGTCCTGGACTAATAATCCAGAGTCCTGGACTAGTAATCCAGAGTCCTGGACTAGTATCCAGAGTCCTGGACTAGTAATCCAGAGTCCTGGACTAGTAATCCAGAGTCCTGGACTAATAATCCAGAGTCCTGACTAGTAATCCAGAGTCCTGGACTAGTAATCCAGAGTCCTGGACTAATAATCCAGAGTCCTGGACTAGTAATCCAGAGTCCTGGACTAGTAATCCAGAGTCCTGGACTAATAATCCAGAGTCCTGGACTAGTAATCCAGAGTCCTGGACTAGTAATCCAGAGTCCTGGACTAATAATCCAGAGTCCTGGACTAGTAATCCAGAGTCCTGGACTAGTAATCCAGAGTCCTGGACTAATAATCCAGAGTCCTGAACTAGTAATCCAGAGTCCTGGACTAGTAATCCAGACTCCTGGACTAATAATCCAGAGTCCTGGACTAGTAATCCAGAGTCCTGGACTAGTAATCCAGAGTCCTGGACTAGTAATCCAGAGTCCTGGACTAATAATCCAGAGTCCTGGACTAGTAATCCAGAGTCCTGGACTAGTAATCCAGACTCCTGGACTAGTAACCCAGAGTCCTGGACTAATAATCCAGAGTCCTGGACGAATAATCCAGAGTCCTGGACTAATATTCCAGAGTCCTGGACTAAATATTCCAGAGTCCTGGGCTAATATTACAGAGTCCTGGACTAATAATCCAGAGTCCTGGACTAATAAACCAGAGTCCTGGACTAATATTCCAGAGTCCTGGACTAGTAATCCAGAGTCCTGGACCAGTAATACAGAGGCCTGGACTAGTAATCCAGAGTCCTGGACCAGTAATCCAGAGTCCTGGACCAGTAATCCAGAGTCCTGGACCAGTAATCCCGTGTCCTGGACTAGTAATCTAGAGTCCTGGACTAATAATCCAGAATCCTAGACTAGTAATCCAGAGTCCTGGACGAATAATCCAGAGTCTTGGACTATTAATCCAGAGTCCTGGACCAGTAATCCAGAGTCCTGGACCCGCAATCCAGAGTCCTGGACCAGTAATCCCGTGTCCTGGACTAGTAATCTAGAGTCCTGGACTAATAATCCAGAATCCTAGACTAGTAATCCAGAGTCCTGGACGAATAATCCAGAGTCCTGGACTATTAATCCAGAGTCCTGGACCAGTAATCCAGAGTCCTGACTAATAATCCAGAGTCCTGGACTAATAATCCAGAGTCCTAGACTAGTAATCCAGAGTCCTGGACTAATAATCCAGAGTCCTGGACTAATATTCCAGAGTCCTGGACCAGTAATCCAGAGTCCTGAACTAATAATCCAGAGTCCTGGACTAATAATCCAGAATCCTAGACTAGTAATCCAGAGTCCTGGACTAGTAATCCAGAGTCCTGGACCAGTAATCCAGAGTCCTGAACTAATAATCCAGAGTCCTGGACTAATAATCCAGAATCCTAGACTAGTAATCCAGAGTCCTGGACTAGTAATCCAGAGTCCTGAACTAATAATCCAGAGTCCTGGACTATTAATCCAGAGTCCTGGACTAGTAATCCAGAGTCCTTGACTAATAATCCAGAGTCCTGGACTAATAATCCAGAGTCCTGACTAGTAATCCAGAGTCCTGGACTAGTAATCCAGAGTCCTGGACCAGTAATCCAGAGTCCTGACTAATAATCCAGAGTCCTGGACTAATAATCCAGAATCCTGGACTAGTAATCCAGAGTCCTGGACTAGTAATCCAGAGTCCTGGACTAGTAATCCAGAGTCCTGACTAATAATCCAGAGTCCTGGACAAATAATCCAGAGTCCTGGACTATTAATCCAGAGTCCTGGACCAGTAATCCAGACTCCTGGACTAGTAATCCAGAGTCCTGGACTAGTAATCCAGAGTCCTGGACTAGTAATCCAGAGTCCTGGACTAATAATCCAGAATCCTAGACTAGTAATCCAGAGTCCTGGACCAGTAATCCAGAGTCCTGGACCAGTAATCCAGAGTCCTGGACCAGTAATCCAGTGTCCTGGACTATTAATCCAGAGTCCTGGATCAGTAATCCAGAATCCTGGACCAGTAATCCAGAGTCCTGAACTAATAATCCAGAGTCCTGGACTATTAATCCAGAGCCCTGGACCAGTAATCCAGAGTCCTGGACTAGTAATCCAGAGTCCTGGACTAGTAATCCAGAGTCCTGGACTAGTAATCCAGAGTCCTGGACTAATAATCCAGAGTCCTGGACTAATAATCCAGAGTCCTGGACTATTAATCCAGAGTCCTGGACTAGTAATCCAGACTCCTGGACTAGTAATCCAGAGTCCTGGACTAGTAATCCAGAGTCCTGGACTAGTAATCCAGAGTCCTGGACTAATAATCCAGAGTCCTGGACTAGTAATCCAGAGTCCTGGACTAATAATCCAGAGTCCTGAACTAGTAATCCATAGTTCTGGACTAGTAATCCATAGTGCTGGACTAGTAATCCAGAGTCCTGGACTAATAATCCAGAGTCCTGACTAGTAATCCAGAGTCCTGGACTAGTAATCCAGAGTCCTGGACAAGTAATCCAGAGTCCTGGACTAGTAATCCAGAGTCCTGGACTAGTAATCCAGAGTCCTGGACTAATAATCCAGAGTCCTGGACTAGTAATCCAGAATCCTGACTAGTAATCCAGAGTCCTGGACTAGTAATCCAGAGTCCTGGACTAGTAATCCAGAGTCCTGGACTAGTAATCCAGAGTCCTGGACTAATAATCCAGAATCCTGACTAGTAATCCAGAGTCCTGGACTAGTAATCCAGAGTCCTGGACAGTAATCCAGAGTCCTGGACAAGTAATCCAGAGTCCTGGACTATTAATCCAGAGTCCTGGACTAGTAATCCAGATTCCTGGACTCGTAATCCAGAGTCCATGACTAATAATCCAGAGTCCTGGACTATTAATCCAGAGTCCTGGACTAGTAATCCAGAGTCCTGGACTAGTAATCCAGAGTCCTGGACTAGTAATCCAGAGTCCTGGACTAGTAATCCAGAGTCCTGGACTAATAATCCAGAGTCCTGGACAAATAATCCAGAGTCCTGGACTAGTAATCCAGAGTCCTGGACTAGTAATCCAGACTCCTGGACTAGTAATCCAGAGTCCTGGACTAGTAATCCAGAGTCCTGGACTAGTAATCCAGAGTCCTGGACAAATAATCCAGAGTTCTGGACTAGTAATCCAGAGTCCTGGACTAATAATCCAGAGTCCTGAACTAGTAATCCATAGTTCTGGACTAGTAATCCATAGTGCTGGACTAGTAATCCAGACTCCTGGACTAATAATCCAGAGTCCTGAACCAGTAATCCATAGTTCTGGACTAGTAATCCAGACTCCTGGAAAATAATCCAGAGTCCTGGACTAGTAATCCAGAGTCCTGGACTAGTAATCCAGAGTCCTGGACTAATAATCCAGAGTCCTGGACTAATAATCCAGAATCCTAGACTAGTAATCCAGAGTCCTGGACTAGTAATCCAGAGTCCTGAACTAATAATCCAGAGTCCTGGACTAATAATCCAGAGTCCTGGACTAGTAATCCAGAGTCCTGGACTAGTAATCCAGAGTCCTGGACCAGTAATCCAGAGTCCTGAACTAATAATCCAGAGTCCTGAACTAATAATCCAGAGTCCTGGACTAATAATCCAGAATCCTAGACTAGTAATCCAGAGTCCTGGACCAGTAATCCAGAGTCCTGGACCAGTAATCCAGAGTCCTGGACCAGTAATCCAGTGTCCTTGACTATTAATCCAGAGTCCTGGACCAGTAATCCAGAGTCCTGAACTAATAATCCAGAGTCCTGGACTATTAATCCAGAGTCCTGGACTATAATCCAGAGCCCTGGACCAGTAATCCAGACTCCCGGACTAGTAATCCAGAGTCCTGGACTAGTAATCCAGAGTCCTGGACTAGTAATCCAGAGTCCTGGACAAATAATCCAGAGTTCTGGACTAGTAATCCAGAGTCCTGGATTAATAATCCAGAGACCTGGACTGGTAATCCAGAGCCCTGGACTAATAATCCAGAGTCCTGAACTAGTAATCCATAGTCCTGGACTAGTAATCCAGACTCCTGGACTAATAATCCAGAGTCCTGGACTAGTAATCCAGAGTCCTGGACTAATAATACAGAGTCCTGAACTAGTAATCCAGAGTCCTGGACTAGTAATCCAGACTCTTGGACTAATAATCCAGAGTCCTGGACTAGTTATCCAGAGTCCTGGACTAGTAATCCAGACTCCTGGACTAATAACCCAGATTCCTGGACTAGTAATTCGGAGTCCTGGACTAGTAATCCAGAGTCCTGGACTAATAATCCAGAGTCCTGGACTGGTAATCCAGAGTCCTGGACTAGTAATCCAGAGTCCTGGCTTAATAAATCAGAGTCCTGAACTAGTAATCCGGAGTCCTGGACTAGTAATCCAGACTCCTGGACTAATAATCCAGAGTCCTTGACTAGTAATCCAGAGTCCTGGACTAGTAATCCAGACTCCTGGACTAGTAATCCAGACTCCTGGACTAATAATCCAGAGTCCTTGACTAGTAATCCAGAGTCCTGGACTAGTAATCCAGACTCCTGGATTAGTAACCCAGAGTCCTGGACTAATAATCCAGAGTCCTGGACGAATAATCCAGAGTCCTGGACCAGTAATCCCGTGTCCTGGACTAGTAATCTAGAGTCCTGGACTAATAATCCAGAATCCTAGACTAGTAATCCAGAGTCCTGGACGAATAATCCAGAGTCTTGGACTATTAATCCAGAGTCCTGGACCAGTAATCCAGAGTCCTGGACCCGCAATCCAGAGTCCTGGACCAGTAATCCCGTGTCCTGGACTAGTAATCTAGAGTCCTGGACTAATAATCCAGAATCCTAGACTAGTAATCCAGAGTCCTGGACGAATAATCCAGAGTCCTGGACTATTAATCCAGAGTCCTGGACCAGTAATCCAGAGTCCTGAACTAATAATCCAGAGTCCTGGACTAATAATCCATAATCCTAGACTAGTAATCCAGAGTCCTGGACTAATAATCCAGAGTCCTGGACTAATATTCCAGATTCCTGGACCAGTAATCCAGAGTCCTGAACTAATAATCCAGAGTCCTGGACTAATAATCCAGAATCCTAGAGTAGCAATCCAGAGTCCTGGACTAGTAATCCAGAGTCCTGGACCAGTAATCCAGAGTCCTGAACTAATAATCCAGAGTCCTGGACTGATAATCCAGAATCCTAGACTAGTAATCCAGAGTCCTGGACTAGTAATCCAGAGTCCTGAACTAATAATCCAGAGTCCTGGACTATTAATCCAGAGTCCTGGACTAGTAATCCAGAGTCCTGAACTAATAATCCAGAGTCCTGGACTAATAATCCACAATCCTAGACTAGTAATCCAGAGTCCTGGACTAGTAATCCAGAGTCCTGGACCAGTAATCCAGAGTCCTGAACTAATAATCCAGAGTCCTGGACTAATAATCCAGAATCCTAGACTAGTAATCCAGAGTCCTGGACTAGTAATCCAGAGTCCTGGACTAGTAATCCAGAGTCCTGAACTAATATTCCAGAGTCCTGGACAAATAATCCAGAGTCCTGGACTATTAATCCAGAGCCCTGGACCAGTAATCCAGACTCCTGGACTAGTAATCCAGAGTCCTGGACTAGTAATCCAGAGTCCTGGACTAGTAATCCAGAGTCCTGGACTAATAATCCAGAGTCCTGGACTAGTAATCCAGAGTCCTGGACTAATAATCCAGAGTCCTTGACTAGTAATCCAGAGTCCTGGACTAGTAATCCAGAGTCCTGGACTAATAATCCAGAGTCCTGGACTAGTAATCCAGAGTCCTGGACTAGTAATCCAGAGTCCTGGACTAATAATCCAGAGTCCTGGACTAGTAATCCAGAGTCCTGGACTAGTAATCCAGAGTCCTGGACTAATAATCCAGAGTCCTGGACTAGTAATCCAGAGTCCTGACTAGTAATCCAGAGTCCTGGACTAGTAATCCAGAGTCCTGGACTAATAATCCAGAGTCCTGGACTAATAATCCAGAGTCCTGGACTAGTAATCCAGAGTCCTGGACTAGTAATCCAGAGTCCTGGACTAGTAATCCAGAGTCCTGGACTAATAATCCAGAGTCCTGGACTAATAATCCAGAGTCCTGGACTAGTAATCCAGAGTCCTGGACTAGTAATCCAGAGTCCTGGACTAGTAATCCAGAGTCCTGGACTAATAATCCAGAGTCCTGGACAAATAATCCAGAGTCCTGGACTATTAATCCAGAGTCCTGGACTAGTAATCCAGAGTCCTGGACTAGTAATCCAGAGTCCTGGACTAGTAATCCAGAGTCCTGGACTAGTAATCCAGAGTCCTGGACTAATAATCCAGAGTCCTGGACTAGTAATCCAGAGTCCTGGACTAATAATCCAGAATCCTAGACTAGTAATCCAGAGTCCTGGACTAGTAATCCAGAGTCCTGGACTAATAATCCAGAGTCCTGGACTAGTAATCCAGAGTCCTGGACTAGTAATCCAGACTCCTGGACTAATAATCCAGAGTCCTGGACTAGTAATCCAGAGTCCTGAACTAGTAATCCAGAGTCCTGGACTAATAATCCAGAGTCCTGGACTAGTAATCCAGACTCCTGACTAGTAATCCAGAGTCCTGGACTAGTAATCCAGACTCCTGGACTAATAATCCAGAGTCCTGACTAGTAATCCAGAGTCCTGGACTAGTAATCCAGACTCCTGGACTAATAATCCAGAGTCCTGGACTAGTAATCCAGAGTCCTGGACTAGTAATCCAGACTCTGGACTAATAATCCAGAGTCCTGGACTAATAATCCAGAGTCCTGACTAGTAATCCAGAGTCCTGGACTAGTAATCCAGAGTCCTGAACTAATAATCCAGAGTCCTGGACTAATAATCCAGATCCTGGACTAGTAATCCAGAGTCCTGGACTAGTAATCCAGAGTCCTGGACAGTAATCCAGAGTCCTGACTAATAATCCAGAGTCCTGACTAATAATCCAGAGTCCTGGACTAGTAATCCAGAGTCCTGGACCAGTAATCCAGAGTCCTGGACCAGTAATCCAGAGTCCTGGACCAGTAATCCAGTGTCCTTGACTATTAATCCAGAGTCCTGGACTAGTAATCCAGAGTCCTGGACTAGTAATCCAGAGTCCTGACTAATAATCCAGAGTCCTGGACTATTAATCCAGAGTCCTGGACTAGTAATCCAGAGTCCTGGACCAGTAATCCAGAGTCCTGGACTAGTAATCCAGAGTCCTGGACTAGTAATCCAGAGTCCTGGACTAGTAATCCAGAGTCCTGGACTAATAATCCAGAGTCCTGGACTATTAATCCAGAGTCCTGGACTAGTAATCCAGAGTCCTGGACTAGTAATCCAGAGTCCTGGACTAGTAATCCAGAGTCCTGGACTAATAATCCAGAGTCCTGGACTAGTAATCCAGAGTCCTGGACTAATAATCCAGAGTCCTGGACTAGTAATCCAGAGTCCTGGACTAATAATCCAGAGTCCTGACTAGTAATCCAGAGTCCTGGACTAGTAATCCAGAGTCCTGGACTAATAATCCAGAGTCCTGGACTAGTAATCCAGAGTCCTGGACTAGTAATCCAGAGTCCTGGACTAATAATCCAGAGTCCTGGACTAGTAATCCAGAGTCCTGGACTAGTAATCCAGAGTCCTGGACTAATAATCCAGAGTCCTGGACTAGTAATCCAGAGTCCTGGACTAGTAATCCAGAGTCCTGGACTAATAATCCAGAGTCCTGGACTAGTAATCCAGAGTCCTGGACTAGTAATCCAGAGTCCTGGACTAGTAATCCAGAGTCCTGGACTAATAATCCAGAGTCCTGGACTAGTAATCCAGAGTCCTGGACTAGTAATCCAGAGTCCTGGACTAGTAATCCAGAGTCCTGGACTAATAATCCAGAGTCCTGGACTAGTAATCCAGAGTCCTGGACTAATAATCCAGAGTCCTGGACTAGTAATCCAGAGTCCTGGACTAATAATCCAGAGTCCTGGACTAATAATCCAGAGTCCTGGACTAGTAATCCAGAGTCCTGGACTAGTAATCCAGAGTCCTGGACTAGTAATCCAGAGTCCTGGACTAGTAATCCAGAGTCCTGGACCAGTAATCCAGAGTCCTGGACCAGTAATCCAGTGTCCTGGACTAGTAATCCAGAGTCCTGGACTAATAATCCAGAATCCTAGACTAGTAATCCAGAGTCCTGGACTAATAATCCAGAGTCCTGGACTATTAATCCAGAGTCCTGGACCAGTAATCCAGAGTCCTGGACCAGTAATCCAGAGTCCTGGACCAGTAATCCAGTGTCCTGGACTAGTAATCCAGAGTCCTGGACTAATAATCCAGATCCTAGACTAGTAATCCAGAGTCCTGGACTAATAATCCAGAGTCCTGGACTATTAATCCAGAGTCCTGGACCAGTAATCCAGAGTCCTGAACTAATAATCCAGAGTCCTGGACTAGTAATCCAGAGTCCTAGACTAGTAATCCAGAGTCCTGGACTAATAATCCAGAGTCCTGGACTAATAATCCAGATTCCTGGACTAGTAATCCAGAGTCCTGACTAATAATCCAGAGTCCTGGACTAATAATCCAGAATCCTAGACTAGCAATCCAGAGTCCTGGACTAGTAATCCAGAGTCCTGGACCAGTAATCCAGAGTCCTGACTAATAATCCAGAGTCCTGGACTGATAATCCAGAATCCTAGACTAGTAATCCAGAGTCCTGGACTAGTAATCCAGAGTCCTGAACTAATAATCCAGAGTCCTGGACTATTAATCCAGAGTCCTGGACTAGTAATCCAGAGTCCTGACTAATAATCCAGAGTCCTGGACTAATAATCCAGAATCCTAGACTAGTAATCCAGAGTCCTGGACTAGTAATCCAGAGTCCTGGACCAGTAATCCAGAGTCCTGAACTAATAATCCAGAGTCCTGGACTAATAATCCAGAATCCTAGACTAGTAATCCAGAGTCCTGGACTAGTAATCCAGAGTCCTGGACTAGTAATCCAGAGTCCTGAACTAATATTCCAGAGTCCTGGACAAATAATCCAGAGTCCTGGACTATTAATCCAGAGCCCTGGACCAGTAATCCAGACTCCTGGACTAGTAATCCAGAGTCCTGGACTAGTAATCCAGAGTCCTGGACTAGTAATCCAGAGTCCTGGACAAATAATCCAGAGTTCTGGACTAGTAATCCAGAGTCCTGGACTAATAATCCAGAGTCCTGAACTAGTAATCCATAGTTCTGGACTAGTAATCCAGACTCCTGGACTAATAATCCAGAGTCCTGGACTAGTAATCCAGAGTCCTGGACTAGTAATCCAGACTCTTGGACTAATAATCCAGAGTCCTGGACTAGTTATCCAGAGTCCTGAACTAGTAATCCATAGTTCTGGACTAATAATCCAGAGTCCTGGACTAGTTATCCAGAGTCCTGAACTAGTAATCCATAGTTCTGGACTAGTAATCCAGAGTCCTGAACTAATAATCCAGAGTCCTGGACCAATAATCCACAATCCTAGACTAGTAATCCAGAGTCCTGGACTAGTAATCCAGAGTCCTGGACCAGTAATCCAGAGTCCTGAACTAATAATCCAGAGTCCTGGACTAATAATCCAGAATCCTAGACTAGTAATCCAGAGTCCTGGACTAGTAATCCAGAGTCCTGGACTAGTAATCCAGAGTCCTGGACTAATAATCCAGAGTCCTGGACAAATAATCCAGAGTCCTGGACTATTAATCCAGAGCCCTGGACCAGTAATCCAGACTCCTGGACTAGTAATCCAGAGTCCTGGACTAGTAATCCAGAGTCCTGGACTAGTAATCCAGAGTCCTGGACAAATAATCCAGAGTTCTGGACTAGTAATCCAGAGTCCTGGACTAATAATCCAGAGTCCTGAACTAGTAATCCATAGTCCTGGACTAGTAATCCAGACTCCTGGACTAATAATCCAGAGTCCTGGACTAGTAATCCAGAGTCCTGGACTAGTAATCCAGACTCCTGGACTAATAATCCAGAGTCCTGGACTAGTAATCCAGAGTCCTGGACTAGTAATCCAGAGTCCTGGACTAATAATCCAGAGTCCTGGACTAGTAATCCAGAGTCCTGAACTAGTAATCCATAGTTCTGGACTAGTAATCCAGACTCCTGGACTAATAATCCAGAGTCCTGAACCAGTAATCCATAGTTCTGGACTAGTAATCCAGACTCCTGGACTAATAATCCAGAGTCCTGGACTAGTAATCCAGAGTCCTGGACTAGTAATCCAGACTCTTGGACTAATAATCCAGAGTCATGGACTAATAATCCAGAATCCTAGACTAGTAATCCAGAGTCCTGGACTAGTAATCCAGAGTCCTGAACTAATAATCCAGAGTCCTGGACTAATAATCCAGAATCCTAGACTAGTAATCCAGAGTCCTGGACTAGTAATCCAGAGTCCTGGACCAGTAATCCAGAGTCCTGAACTAATAATCCAGAGTCCTGAACTAATAATCCAGAGTCCTAGACTAGTAATCCAGAGTCCTGGACCAGTAATCCAGAGTCCTGGACCAGTAATCCAGAGTCCTGGACCAGTAATCCAGTGTCCTGGACTATTAATCCAGAGTCCTGGACTAGTAATCCAGAGTCCTGGACCAGTAATCCAGAGTCCTGACTAATAATCCAGAGTCCTGGACTATTAATCCAGAGTCCTGGACTAGTAATCCAGAGTCCTGGACCAGTAATCCAGAGTCCTGGACTAGTAATCCAGTGTCCTGGACTAGTAATCCAGAGTCCTGACTAATAATCCAGAGTCCTGGACTAATAATCCAGAGTCCTGGACTATTAATCCAGAGTCCTGGACTAGTAATCCAGAGTCCCTGGACTAGTAATCCAGATTCCTGGACTAGTAATCCAGAGTCCTGGACTAATAATCCAGAGTCCTGGACTAGTAATCCAGAGTCCTGGACTAATAATCCAGAGTCCTGGACTAGTAATCCAGAGTCCTGGACTAATAATCCAGAGTCCTGAACTAGTAATCCATAGTCCTGGACTAGTAATCCAGACTCCTGGCTTAATAAATCAGAGTCCTGAACTAGTAATCCGGAGTCCTGGACTAGTAATCCAGAGTCCTGGACTAATAATCCAGAGTCCTGGACTGGTAATCCAGAGTCCTGGACTAGTAATCCAGAGTCCTGGACTAGTAATCCAGAGTCCATGACTAGTAATCCAGAGTCCTGGACTAGTAATCCAGAGTCCTGGACTAATAATCCAGAGTCCTGGACTAGTAATCCAGAGTCCTGGACTAGTAATCCAGAGTCCTGGACTAGTAATCCAGACTCCTGGACTAATAATCCAGAGTCCTGGACTAGTAATCCAGAGTCCTGGACTAGTAATCCAGAGTCCTGGACTAGTAATCCAGAGTCCTGGACTAGTAATCCAGAGTCCTGGACTAATAATCCAGAGTCCTGGACTAATAATCCAGAGTCCTGGACTAATAATCCAGAGTCCTGGACTAGTAATCCAGAGTCCTGGACTAATAATCCAGAGTCCTGGACTAGTAATCCAGAGTCCTGGACTAGTAATCCAGAGTCCTGGACTAGTAATCCAGAGTCCTGGACCAGTAATCCAGAGTCCTGGACCAGTAATCCAGAGTCCTGGACCAGTAATCCCGTGTCCTGGACTAGTAATCTAGAGTCCTGGACTAATAATCCAGAATCCTAGACTAGTAATCCAGAGTCCTGGACGAATAATCCAGAGTCTTGGACTATTAATCCAGAGTCCTGGACCAGTAATCCAGAGTCCTGGACCCGCAATCCAGAGTCCTGGACCAGTAATCCCGTGTCCTGGACTAGTAATCTAGAGTCCTGGACTAATAATCCAGAATCCTAGACTAGTAATCCAGAGTCCTGGACGAATAATCCAGAGTCCTGGACTATTAATCCAGAGTCCTGGACCAGTAATCCAGAGTCCTGAACTAATAATCCAGAGTCCTGGACTAATAATCCATAATCCTAGACTAGTAATCCAGAGTCCTGGACTAATAATCCAGAGTCCTGGACTAATATTCCAGATTCCTGGACCAGTAATCCAGAGTCCTGAACTAATAATCCAGAGTCCTGGACTAATAATCCAGAATCCTAGAGTAGCAATCCAGAGTCCTGGACTAGTAATCCAGAGTCCTGGACCAGTAATCCAGAGTCCTGAACTAATAATCCAGAGTCCTGGACTAATAATCCAGAATCCTAGACTAGTAATCCAGAGTCCTGGACTAGTAATCCAGAGTCCTGAACTAATAATCCAGAGTCCTGGACTATTAATCCAGAGTCCTGGACTAGTAATCCAGAGTCCTGAACTAATAATCCAGAGTCCTGGACTAATAATCCACAATCCTAGACTAGTAATCCAGAGTCCTGGACTAGTAATCCAGAGTCCTGGACCAGTAATCCAGAGTCCTGAACTAATAATCCAGAGTCCTGGACTAATAATCCAGAATCCTAGACTAGTAATCCAGAGTCCTGGACTAGTAATCCAGAGTCCTGGACTAGTAATCCAGAGTCCTGAACTAATATTCCAGAGTCCTGGACAAATAATCCAGAGTCCTGGACTAGTAATCCAGAGTCCTGGACTAGTAATCCAGAGTCCTGGACTAATAATCCAGAATCCTAGACTAGTAATCCAGAGTCCTGGACTAGTAATCCAGAGTCCTGGACTAATAATCCAGAGTCCTGACTAGTAATCCAGAGTCCTGGACTAATAATCCAGAGTCCTGAACTAGTAATCCAGAGTCCTGGACTAGTAATCCAGACTCCTGGACTAATAATCCAGAGTCCTGGACTAGTAATCCAGAGTCCTGGACTAGTAATCCAGAGTCCTGGACTAATAATCCAGAGTCCTGGACTAGTAATCCAGAGTCCTGGACTAGTAATCCAGAGTCTGGACTAATAATCCAGAGTCCTGGACTAGTAATCCAGAGTCCTGGACTAGTAATCCAGAGTCCTGGACTAGTAATCCAGAGTCCTGACTAATAATCCAGAGTCCTGGACTAATAATCCAGAGTCCTGGACTAGTAATCCAGAGTCCTGGACTAGTAATCCAGAGTCCTGGACTAGTAATCCAGAGTCCTGGACTAATAATCCAGAGTCCTGGACTAATAATCCAGAGTCCTGGACTAGTAATCCAGAGTCCTGGACTAGTAATCCAGAGTCCTGGACTAGTAATCCAGAGTCCATGACTAATAATCCAGAGTCCTGGACTAATAATCCAGAGTCCTGGACTAGTAATCCAGAGTCCTGGACTAGTAATCCAGAGTCCTGGACTAGTAATCCAGAGTCCTGGACTAGTAATCCAGAGTCCTGGACTAGTAATCCAGAGTCCTGGACTAATAATCCAGAGTCCTGGACTAGTAATCCAGAGTCCTGGACTAATAATCCAGAGTCCTGACTAGTAATCCAGAGTCCTGGACTAGTAATCCAGAGTCCTGGACTAATAATCCAGAGTCCTGGACTAGTAATCCAGAGTCCTGGACTAGTAATCCAGAGTCCTGGACTAATAATCCAGAGTCCTGGACTAGTAATCCAGAGTCCTGGACTAGTAATCCAGAGTCCTGGACTAATAATCCAGAGTCCTGGACTAGTAATCCAGAGTCCTGAACTAGTAATCCAGAGTCCTGGACTAGTAATCCAGACTCCTGGACTAATAATCCAGAGTCCTGGACCAGTAATCCAGAGTCCTGGACTAGTAATCCAGACTCCTGGACTAATAATCCAGAGTCCTGGACTAGTAATCCAGAGTCCTGGACTAGTAATCCAGAGTCCTGGACTAATAATCCAGAGTCCTGGACTAATAATCCAGAATCCTAGACTAGTAATCCAGAGTCCTGGACTAGTAATCCAGAGTCCTGAACTAATAATCCAGAGTCCTGGACTAATAATCCAGAGTCCTGGACTAGTAATCCAGAGTCCTGGACTAGTAATCCAGAGTCCTGGACTAGTAATCCAGAGTCCTGACTAATAATCCAGAGTCCTGGACTAATAATCCAGAGTCCTGGACTATTAATCCAGAGTCCTGGACCAGTAATCCAGAGTCCTGGACTAGTAATCCAGAGTCCTGGACTAGTAATCCAGAGTCCTGGACTAGTAATCCAGAGTCCTGGACTAATAATCCAGAGTCCTGGACTAGTAATCCAGAGTCCTGGACTAATAATCCAGAGTCCTGAACTAGTAATCCAGAGTCCTGGACTAGTAATCCAGAGTCCTGGACTAATAATCCAGAGTCCTGGACTAGTAATCCAGAGTCCTGGACTAGTAATCCAGAGTCCTGGACTAATAATCCAGAGTCCTGGACTAGTAATCCAGAGTCCTGAACTAGTAATCCAGAGTCCTGGACTAATAATCCAGAGTCCTGGACTAGTAATCCAGAGTCCTGACTAGTAATCCAGAGTCCTGGACTAGTAATCCAGAGTCCTGAACTAATAATCCAGAGTCCTGGACCAATAATCCAGAGTCCTGACTAGTAATCCAGAGTCCTGGACTAGTAATCCAGAGTCCTGGACTAGTAATCCAGAGTCCTGACTAATAATCCAGAGTCCTGGACTAATAATCCAGAATCCTAGACTAGTAATCCAGAGTCCTGGACTAGTAATCCAGAGTCCTGGACTAGTAATCCAGAGTCCTGAACTAATAATCCAGAGTCCTGGACAAATAATCCAGAGTCCTGGACTATTAATCCAGAGCCCTGGACCAGTAATCCAGACTCCTGGACTAGTAATCCAGAGTCCTGGACTAGTAATCCAGAGTCCTGGACTAGTAATCCAGAGTCCTGGACTAATAATCCAGAGTCCTGGACTAGTAATCCAGAGTCCTGGACTAATAATCCAGAGTCCTGAACTAGTAATCCATAGTTCTGGACTAGTAATCCAGACTCCTGGACTAATAATCCAGAGTCCTGGACTAGTAATCCAGAGTCCTGGACTAGTAATCCAGACTCTTGGACTAATAATCCAGAGTCCTGGACTAGTTATCCAGAGTCCTGAACTAGTAATCCATAGTTCTGGACTAATAATCCAGAGTCCTGGACTAGTTATCCAGAGTCCTGAACTAGTAATCCATAGTTCTGGACTAGTAATCCAGACTCCTGGACTAATAATCCAGAGTCCTGAACCAGTAATCCATAGTTCTGGACTAGTAATCCAGACTCCTGGACTAATAATCCAGAGTCCTGGACTAGTAATCCAGAGTCCTGGACTAGTAATCCAGACTCTTGGACTAATAATCCAGAGTCATGGAATAATAATCCAGAATCCTAGACTAGTAATCCAGAGTCCTGGACTAGTAATCCAGAGTCCTGAACTAATAATCCAGAGTCCTGGACTAATAATCCAGAATCCTAGACTAGTAATCCAGAGTCCTGGACTAGTAATCCAGAGTCCTGGACCAGTAATCCAGAGTCCTGAACTAATAATCCAGAGTCCTGAACTAATAATCCAGAATCCTAGATTAGTAATCCAGAGTCCTGGACCAGTAATCCAGAGTCCTGGACCAGTAATCCAGAGTCCTGGACCAGTAATCCAGTGTCCTTGACTATTAATCCAGAGTCCTGGATCAGTAATCCAGAGTCCTGGACCAGTAATCCAGAGTCCTGAACTAATAATCCAGAGTCCTGGACTATTAATCCAGAGCCCTGGACCAGTAATCCAGAGTCCTGGACCAGTAATCCAGAGTCCTGGACTAGTAATCCCGTGTCCTGGACTAGTAATCCAGAGTCCTGAACTAATATTCCAGAGTCCTGGACAAATAATCCAGAGTCCTGGACTATTAATCCAGAGCCCTGGACCAGTAATCCAGACTCCCGGACTAGTAATCCAGAGTCCTGGACTAGTAATCCAGAGTCCTGGACAAATAATCCAGAGTTCTGGACTAGTAATCCAGAGTCCTGGATTAATAATCCAGAGACCTGGACTGTAATCCAGAGTCCTGGACTAATAATCCAGAGTCCTGACTAGTAATCCAGAGTCCTGGACTAGTAATCCAGAGTCCTGGACTAATAATCCAGAGTCCTGGACTAGTAATCCAGAGTCCTGGACTAATAATCCAGAGTCCTGAACTAGTAATCCAGAGTCCTGGACTAGTAATCCAGACTCCTGGACTAATAATCCAGAGTCCTGGACTAGTAATCCAGAGTCCTGGACTAGTAATCCAGAGTCCTGGACTAATAATCCAGAGTCCTGGACTAGTAATCCAGAGTCCTGGACTAGTAATCCAGAGTCCTGGACTAGTAATCCAGAGTCCTGGACTAGTAATCCAGAGTCCTGGACTAGTAATCCAGAGTCCTGGACTAATAATCCAGAGTCCTGGACTAGTAATCCAGAGTCCTGGACTAGTAATCCAGACTCCTGGACTAATAATCCAGAGTCCTGGACTAGTAATCCAGAGTCCTGGACTAGTAATCCAGAGTCCTGGACTAGTAATCCAGAGTCCTGGACTAATAATCCAGAGTCCTGGACTAGTAATCCAGAGTCCTGGACTAGTAATCCAGAGTCCTGGACTAGTAATCCAGAGTCCTGGACTAATAATCCAGAGTCCTGGACGAATAATCCAGAGTCCTGGACTAATATTCCAGAGTCCTGGACAAATATTCCAGAGTCCTGGGCTAATATTACAGAGTCCTGGACTAATAATCCAGAGTCCTGGACTAATAAACCAGAGTCCTGGACTAATATTCCAGAGTCCTGGACTAGTAATCCAGAGTCCTGGACCAGTAATACAGAGTCCTGGACCAGTAATCCAGAGTCCTGGACCGGTAATCCCGTGTCCTGGACTAGTAATCTAGAGTCCTGGACTAATAATCCAGAATCCTAGACTAGTAATCCAGAGTCCTGGACGAATAATCCAGAGTCCTGGACTATTAATCCAGAGTCCTGGACCAGTAATCCAGAGTCCTGAACTAATAATCCAGAGTCCTGGACTAATAATCCATAATCCTAGACGAGTAATCCAGAGTCCTGGACTAATAATCCAGAGTCCTGGACTAATATTCCAGAGTCCTGGACCAGTAATCCAGAGTCCTGAACTAATAATCCAGAGTCCTGGACTAATAATCCAGAATCCTAGAGTAGCAATCCAGAGTCCTGGACTAGTAATCCAGAGTCCTGGACCAGTAATCCAGAGTCCTGAACTAATAATCCAGAGTCCTGGACTAATAATCCAGAATCCTAGACTAGTAATCCAGAGTCCTGGACTAGTAATCCAGAGTCCTGAACTAATAATCCAGAGTCCTGGACTATTAATCCAGAGTCCTGGACCAGTAATCCAGAGTCCTGAACTAATAATCCAGAGTCCTGGACTAATAATCCAGAACCCTAGACTAGTAATCCAGAGTCCTGGACTAGTAATCCAGAGTCCTGGACCAGTAATCCAGAGTCCTGAACTAATAATCCAGAGTCCTGGACTAATAATCCAGAATCCTAGACTAGTAATCCAGAGTCCTGGACCAGTAATCCAGAGTCCTGGACCAGTAATCCAGAGTCCTGGACCAGTAATCCAGTGTCCTGGACTATTAATCCAGAGTCCTGGATCAGTAATCCAGAGTCCTGGACCAGTAATCCAGAGTCCTGACTAATAATCCAGAGTCCTGGACTATTAATCCAGAGCCCTGGACCAGTAATCCAGAGTCCTGGACCAGTAATCCAGAGTCCTGGACTAGTAATCCCGTGTCCTGGACTAGTAATCCAGAGTCCTGAACTAATATTCCAGAGTCCTGGACAAATAATCCAGAGTCCTGGACTATTAATCCAGAGCCCTGGACTAGTAATCCAGACTCCTGGACTAGTAATCCAGAGTCCTGGACTAGTAATCCAGAGTCCTGGACTAGTAATCCAGAGTCCTGGACTAGTAATCCAGAGTCCTGGACTAGTAATCCAGAGTCCTGGACTAATAATCCAGAGTCCTGGACTAGTAATCCAGAGTCCTGGACTAATAATCCAGAGTCCTGGACTAGTAATCCAGAGTCCTGGACTAGTAATCCAGAGTCCTGGACTAGTAATCCAGAGTCCTGGACTAATAATCCAGAGTCCTGGACTAGTAATCCAGAGTCCTGGACTAGTAATCCAGAGTCCTGACTAGTAATCCAGAGTCCTGGACTAGTAATCCAGAGTCCTGGACTAATAATCCAGAGTCCTGGACTAGTAATCCAGAGTCCTGGACTAGTAATCCAGACTCCTGGACTAATAATCCAGAGTCCTGGACTAGTAATCCAGAGTCCTGGACTAGTAATCCAGAGTCCTGGACTAATAATCCAGAGTCCTGGACTAGTAATCCAGAGTCCTGGACTAGTAATCCAGAGTCCTGGACTAGTAATCCAGAGTCCATGACTAATAATCCAGAGTCCTGGACTAATAATCCAGAGTCCTGGACTAGTAATCCAGAGTCCTGGACTAGTAATCCAGAGTCCTGGACTAGTAATCCAGAGTCCTGGACTAATAATCCAGAGTCCTGGACTAATAATCCAGAGTCCTGGACTAGTAATCCAGAGTCCTGGACTAGTAATCCAGAGTCCTGGACTAGTAATCCAGAGTCCTGGACTAATAATCCAGAGTCCTGGACTAGTAATCCAGAGTCCTGGACTAGTAATCCAGAGTCCTGGACTAGTAATCCAGAGTCCTGGACTAGTAATCCAGAGTCCTGGACTAGTAATCCAGAGTCCTGGACTAGTAATCCAGAGTCCTGGACTAATAATCCAGAGTCCTGGACTAGTAATCCAGAGTCCTGGACTAGTAATCCAGAGTCCTGGACTAGTAATCCAGAGTCCTGGACTAGTAATCCAGAGTCCTGGACTAATAATCCAGAGTCCTGGACTAGTAATCCAGAGTCCTGGACTAGTAATCCAGACTCCTGGACTAATAATCCAGAGTCCTGGACTAGTAATCCAGAGTCCTGGACTAGTAATCCAGAGTCCTGGACTAATAATCCAGAGTCCTGGACTAGTAATCCAGAGTCCTGGACTAGTAATCCAGAGTCCTGGACTAGTAATCCAGAGTCCTGGACTAATAATCCAGAGTCCTGGACTAGTAATCCAGAGTCCTGGACTAGTAATCCAGAGTCCTGGACTAATAATCCAGAGTCCTGGACTAGTAATCCAGAGTCCTGGACTAGTAATCCAGACTCCTGGACTAATAATCCAGAGTCCTGGACTAATAATCCAGAATCCTGGACTAGTAATCCAGAGTCCTGGACTAGTAATCCAGAGTCCTGGACTAGTAATCCAGAGTCCTGGACTAATAATCCAGAGTCCTGGACTAGTAATCCAGAGTCCTGGACTAGTAATCCAGAGTCCTGGACTAATAATCCAGAGTCCTGGACTAGTAATCCAGAGTCCTGGACTAGTAATCCAGAGTCCTGGACTAATAATCCAGAGTCCTGGACTAGTAATCCAGAGTCCTGACTAGTAATCCAGAGTCCTGGACTAGTAATCCAGAGTCCTGACTAATAATCCAGAGTCCTGGACTAATAATCCAGAGTCCTGGACTAGTAATCCAGAGTCCTGGACTAGTAATCCAGAGTCCTGGACTAGTAATCCAGAGTCCTGGACTAATAATCCAGAGTCCTGGACTAATAATCCAGAGTCCTGGACTAGTAATCCAGAGTCCTGGACTAGTAATCCAGAGTCCTGGACTAGTAATCCAGAGTCCTGGACTAATAATCCAGAGTCCTGGACTAATAATCCAGAGTCCTGGACTAGTAATCCAGAGTCCTGGACTAGTAATCCAGAGTCCTGGACTAGTAATCCAGAGTCCTGGACTAGTAATCCAGAGTCCTGGACTAGTAATCCAGAGTCCTGGACTAATAATCCAGAGTCCTGGACTAGTAATCCAGAGTCCTGGACTAATAATCCAGAGTCCTGACTAGTAATCCAGAGTCCTGGACTAGTAATCCAGACTCCTGGACTAATAATCCAGAGTCCTGGACTAGTAATCCAGAGTCCTGGACTAGTAATCCAGAGTCCTGGACTAATAATCCAGAGTCCTGGACTAGTAATCCAGAGTCCTGGACTAGTAATCCAGAGTCCTGGACTAATAATCCAGAGTCCTGGACTAGTAATCCAGAGTCCTGAACTAGTAATCCAGAGTCCTGGACTAGTAATCCAGAGTCCTGGACTAATAATCCAGAGTCCTGACCAGTAATCCAGAGTCCTGGACTAGTAATCCAGAGTCCTGGACTAGTAATCCAGAGTCCTGGACTAGTAATCCAGAGTCCTGGACTAGTAATCCAGAGTCCTGGACTAATAATCCAGAGTCCTGGACTAATAATCCAGAATCCTGACTAGTAATCCAGAGTCCTGGACTAGTAATCCAGAGTCCTGGACTAATAATCCAGAGTCCTGGACTAATAATCCAGAATCCTAGACTAGTAATCCAGAGTCCTGGACTAGTAATCCAGAGTCCTGAACTAATAATCCAGAGTCCTGGACTAATAATCCAGAATCCTAGACTAGTAATCCAGAGTCCTGGACTAGTAATCCAGAGTCCTGGACTAGTAATCCAGAGTCCTGACTAATATTCCAGAGTCCTGGACAAGTAATCCAGAGTCCTGGACTATTAATCCAGAGCCCTGGACCAGTAATCCAGACTCCTGGACTAGTAATCCAGAGTCCTGGACTAGTAATCCAGAGTCCTGGACTAGTAATCCAGAGTCCTGGACTAATAATCCAGAGTCTGGACTAGTAATCCAGAGTCCTGGACTAATAATCCAGAGTCCTGACTAGTAATCCAGAGTCTGGACTAGTAATCCAGACTCCTGGACTAATAATCCAGAGTCCTGGACTAGTAATCCAGAGTCCTGGACTAGTAATCCAGACTCTTGGACTAATAATCCAGAGTCCTGGACTAGTAATCCAGAGTCCTGAACTAGTAATCCATAGTTCTGGACTAATAATCCAGAGTCCTGGACTAGTTATCCAGAGTCCTGACTAGTAATCCATAGTTCCTGGACTAGTAATCCAGAGTCCTGAACTAATAATCCAGAGTCCTGGACTAATAATCCAGATCCTGACTAGTAATCCAGAGTCCTGGACTAGTAATCCAGAGTCCTGGACCAGTAATCCAGAGTCCTGGACTAATAATCCAGAGTCCTGGACTAATAATCCAGAATCCTGACTAGTAATCCAGAGTCCTGGACTAGTAATCCAGAGTCCTGGACTAGTAATCCAGAGTCCTGAACTAATAATCCAGAGTCCTGGACTAATAATCCAGAGTCCTGGACTATTAATCCAGAGTCCTGGACCAGTAATCCAGAGTCCTGGACTAGTAATCCAGAGTCCTGGACTAGTAATCCAGAGTCCTGGACTAGTAATCCAGAGTCCTGGACAAATAATCCAGAGTCCTGGACTAGTAATCCAGAGTCCTGGACTAATAATCCAGAGTCCTGAACTAGTAATCCAGAGTCCTGGACTAGTAATCCAGAGTCCTGGACTAATAATCCAGAGTCCTGGACTAGTAATCCAGAGTCCTGGACTAGTAATCCAGAGTCCTGGACTAATAATCCAGAGTCCTGGACTAGTAATCCAGAGTCCTGACTAGTAATCCAGAGTCCTGGACTAATAATCCAGAGTCCTGGACTAGTAATCCAGAGTCCTGACTAGTAATCCAGAGTCCTGGACTAGTAATCCAGAGTCCTGGACTAATAATCCAGAGTCCTGGACTAGTAATCCAGAGTCCTGGACTAGTAATCCAGACTCCTGGACTAATAATCCAGAGTCCTGGACTAGTAATCCAGAGTCCTGGACTAGTAATCCAGAGTCCTGGACTAATAATCCAGAGTCCTGGACTAATAATCCAGAGTCCTGGACTAGTAATCCAGAGTCCTGGACTAGTAATCCAGAGTCCTGGACTAATAATCCAGAGTCCTGGACTAGTAATCCAGAGTCCTGGACTAGTAATCCAGAGTCCTGGACTAGTAATCCAGAGTCCTGGACTAGTAATCCAGAGTCCATGACTAATAATCCAGAGTCCTGGACTAATAATCCAGAGTCCTGGACTAGTAATCCAGAGTCCTGGACCAGTAATCCAGAGTCCTGGACCAGTAATCCAGAGTCCTGGACTAGTAATCCAGAGTCCTGGACTAGTAATCCAGAGTCCTGGACTAGTAATCCAGAGTCCTGGACTAATAATCCAGAGTCCTGGACTAGTAATCCAGAGTCCTGGACTAATAATCCAGAGTCCTGGACTAGTAATCCAGAGTCCTGGACTAGTAATCCAGAGTCCTGGACTAATAATCCAGAGTCCTGGACTAGTAATCCAGAGTCCTGGACTAGTAATCCAGAGTCCTGACTAATAATCCAGAGTCCTGGACTAATAATCCAGAGTCCTGGACTAGTAATCCAGAGTCCTGGACTAGTAATCCAGAGTCCTGGACTAGTAATCCAGAGTCCTGGACTAGTAATCCAGAGTCCTGGACTAGTAATCCAGAGTCCTGGACTAGTAATCCAGAGTCCTGGACTAGTAATCCAGAGTCCTGGACTATAATCCAGAGTCCTGGACTAGTAATCCAGAGTCCTGGACTAGTAATCCAGAGTCCTGGACTAGTAATCCAGAGTCCTGGACTAGTAATCCAGAGTCCTGGACTAGTAATCCAGAGTCCTGGACTAGTAATCCAGAGTCCTGGACTAGTAATCCAGAGTCCTGGACTAATAATCCAGAGTCCTGGACTAGTAATCCAGAGTCCTGGACTAGTAATCCAGACTCCTGGACTAATAATCCAGAGTCCTGGACTAGTAATCCAGAGTCCTGGACTAGTAATCCAGAGTCCTGGACTAATAATCCAGAGTCCTGGACTAGTAATCCAGAGTCCTGGACTAATAATCCAGAGTCCTGGACTAGTAATCCAGAGTCCTGAACTAATAATCCAGAGTCCTGGACTAGTAATCCAGACTCCTGGACTAATAATCCAGAGTCCTGGACTAGTAATCCAGAGTCCTGGACTAGTAATCCAGACTCCTGGACTAATAATCCAGATCCTGGACTAATAATCCAGAGTCCTGGACTAGTAATCCAGACTCCTGGACTAATAATCCAGAGTCCTGGACTAGTAATCCAGAGTCCTGGACTAATAATCCAGAGTCCTGGACTAGTAATCCAGAGTCCTGGACTAATAATCCAGAGTCCTGGACAAATATTCCAGAGTCCTGGACTAATATTCCAGAGTCCTGGACTAATAATCCAGAGTCCTGGACTAATAATCCAGAGTCCTGGACTAATATTCCAGAGTCCTGGACTAGTAATCCAGAGTCCTGGACTAATAATACAGAGTCCTGGACCAGTAATCCAGAGTCCTGGACTAGTAATCCAGAGTCCTGGACTAGTAATCCAGAGTCCTGGACTAATAATCCAGAGTCCTGACTAGTAATCCAGAGTCCTGGACTAATAATCCAGAGTCCTGGACTAGTAATCCAGAGTCCTGGACCAGTAATCCAGAGTCCTGGACTAGTAATCCAGAGTCCTGGACTAATAATCCAGAATCCTAGACTAGTAATCCAGAGTCCTGGACTAATAATCCAGAGTCCTGGACTAATAATCCAGAGTCCTGGACCAGTAATCCAGAGTCCTGAACTAATAATCCAGAGTCCTGGACTAATAATCCAGAATCCTAGACTAGCAATCCAGAGTCCTGGACTAGTAATCCAGAGTCCTGGACCAGTAATCCAGAGTCCTGAACTAATAATCCAGAGTCCTGGACTAATAATCCAGAATCCTAGACTAGTAATCCAGAGTCCTGGACTAGTAATCCAGAGTCCTGAACTAATAATCCAGAGTCCTGGACTAGTAATCCAGAGTCCTGGACCAGTAATCCAGAGTCCTGAACTAATAATCCAGAGTCCTGGACTAATAATCCAGAACCCTAGACTAGTAATCCAGAGTCCTGGACTAGTAATCCAGAGTCCTGGACCAGTAATCCAGAGTCCTGAACTAATAATCCAGAGTCCTGGACTAATAATCCAGAATCCTAGACTAGTAATCCAGAGTCCTGGACCAGTAATCCAGAGTCCTGGACCAGTAATCCAGAGTCCTGGACCAGTAATCCAGTGTCCTGGACTATTAATCCAGAGTCCTGGACTAGTAATCCAGAGTCCTGGACTAGTAATCCAGAGTCCTGAACTAATAATCCAGAGTCCTGGACTAATAATCCAGAGTCCTGGACTAGTAATCCAGAGTCCTGGACTAGTAATCCAGAGTCCTGGACTAGTAATCCAGAGTCCTGGACTAGTAATCCAGAGTCCTGGACTAGTAATCCAGAGTCCTGGACTAGTAATCCAGAGTCCTGGACTAGTAATCCAGAGTCCTGGACTAGTAATCCAGAGTCCTGGACTAGTAATCCAGAGTCCTGGACTAATAATCCAGAGTCCTGGACTAGTAATCCAGAGTCCTGGACTAGTAATCCAGAGTCCTGGACTAGTAATCCAGAGTCCTGGACTAATAATCCAGAGTCCTGGACTAGTAATCCAGAGTCCTGGACTAATAATCCAGAGTCCTAGACTAGTAATCCAGAGTCCTGGACTAGTAATCCAGAGTCCTGAACTAATAATCCAGAGTCCTGGACTAGTAATCCAGAGTCCTGGACTAGTAATCCAGACTCTGGACTAATAATCCAGAGTCCTGGACTAGTAATCCAGAGTCCTGACTAGTAATCCAGAGTCCTGGACTAATAATCCAGAGTCCTGGACTAGTAATCCAGAGTCCTGACTAGTAATCCAGAGTCCTGGACTAGTAATCCAGAGTCCTGACTAATAATCCAGAGTCCTGGACAATAATCCAGAGTCCTGACTAGTAATCCAGAGTCCTGGACTAGTAATCCAGAGTCCTGGACCAGTAATCCAGAGTCCTGACTAATAATCCAGAGTCCTGGACTAATAATCCAGAGTCCTGACTAGTAATCCAGAGTCCTGGACTAGTAATCCAGAGTCCTGGACTAGTAATCCAGAGTCCTGACTAATAATCCAGAGTCCTGGACTAATAATCCAGAGTCCTGGACTATTAATCCAGAGTCCTGGACTAGTAATCCAGAGTCCTGGACTAGTAATCCAGAGTCCTGGACTAGTAATCCAGAGTCCTGGACTAGTAATCCAGAGTCCTGGACTAATAATCCAGAGTCCTGGACTAGTAATCCAGAGTCCTGGACTAATAATCCAGAGTCCTGGACTAGTAATCCAGAGTCCTGGACTAGTAATCCAGAGTCCTGGACTAGTAATCCAGAGTCCTGGACTAGTAATCCAGAGTCCTGGACTAGTAATCCAGAGTCCTGGACTAATAATCCAGAGTCCTGGACTAGTAATCCAGAGTCCTGGACTAGTAATCCAGAGTCCTGGACTAATAATCCAGAGTCCTGGACTAGTAATCCAGAGTCCTGGACTAGTAATCCAGAGTCCTGGACTAGTAATCCAGACTCCTGGACTAATAATCCAGAGTCCTGGACTAGTAATCCAGAGTCCTGGACTAGTAATCCAGACTCCTGGACTAATAATCCAGAGTCCTGGACTAGTAATCCAGAGTCCTGGACTAGTAATCCAGAGTCCTGGACTAATAATCCAGAGTCCTGGACTAATAATCCAGAGTCCTGGACTAGTAATCCAGAGTCCTGGACTAGTAATCCAGAGTCCTGACTAGTAATCCAGAGTCCTGGACTAATAATCCAGAGTCCTGACTAGTAATCCAGAGTCCTGGACTAGTAATCCAGAGTCCTGGACTAGTAATCCAGAGTCCTGACTAATAATCCAGAGTCCTGGACAAATAATCCAGAGTCCTGGACTAGTAATCCAGAGTCCTGGACCAGTAATCCAGACTCCTGGACTAGTAATCCAGAGTCCTGGACTAGTAATCCAGAGTCCTGGACTAGTAATCCAGAGTCCTGGACTAATAATCCAGAGTCCTGGACTAGTAATCCAGAGTCCTGGACTAATAATCCAGAATCCTAGACTAGTAATCCAGAGTCCTGGACTAGTAATCCAGAGTCCTGGACTAATAATCCAGAGTCCTGGACTAGTAATCCAGAGTCCTGGACTAGTAATCCAGACTCCTGGACTAATAATCCAGAGTCCTGGACTAGTAATCCAGAGTCCTGGACTAGTAATCCAGAGTCCTGGACTAGTAATCCAGAGTCCTGGACTAGTAATCCAGAGTCCTGACTAGTAATCCAGAGTCCTGGACTAGTAATCCAGAGTCCTGGAACTAATAATCCAGAGTCCTGGACCAGTAATCCAGAGTCCTGACTAGTAATCCAGAGTCCTGGACTAGTAATCCAGAGTCCTGGACTAGTAATCCAGAGTCCTGACTAATAATCCAGAGTCCTGGACTAATAATCCAGAGTCCTGGACTAGTAATCCAGAGTCCTGGACTAGTAATCCAGAGTCCTGGACTAGTAATCCAGAGTCCTGGACTAATAATCCAGAGTCCTGGACTAATAATCCAGAGTCCTGGACTAGTAATCCAGAGTCCTGGACTAGTAATCCAGAGTCCTGGACTAGTAATCCAGAGTCCTGGACTAGTAATCCAGAGTCCTGGACTAGTAATCCAGAGTCCTGGACTAATAATCCAGAGTCCTGGACTAGTAATCCAGAGTCCTGGACTAATAATCCAGAGTCCTGGACTAGTAATCCAGAGTCCTGGACTAGTAATCCAGAGTCCTGGACTAATAATCCAGAGTCCTGGACTAGTAATCCAGAGTCCTGGACTAGTAATCCAGAGTCCTGGACTAATAATCCAGAGTCCTGGACTAGTAATCCAGAGTCCTGGACTAGTAATCCAGAGTCCTGGACTAATAATCCAGAGTCCTGGACTAGTAATCCAGAGTCCTGACTAGTAATCCAGAGTCCTGGACTAGTAATCCAGAGTCCTGGACTAATAATCCAGAGTCCTGACTAGTAATCCAGAGTCCTGGACTAGTAATCCAGAGTCCTGGACTAATAATCCAGAGTCCTGGACTAGTAATCCAGAGTCCTGGACTAGTAATCCAGAGTCCTGGACTAATAATCCAGAGTCCTGGACTAGTAATCCAGAGTCCTGGACTAGTAATCCAGAGTCCTGGACTAGTAATCCAGAGTCCTGACTAGTAATCCAGAGTCCTGGACTAATAATCCAGAATCCTAGACTAGTAATCCAGAGTCCTGACTAGTAATCCAGAGTCCTGGACCTAGTAATCCAGAGTCCTGGACTAATAATCCAGAGTCCTGGACTAATAATCCAGAATCCTGACTAGTAATCCAGAGTCCTGGACCAGTAATCCAGAGTCCTGGACTAGTAATCCAGAGTCCTGGACCAGTAATCCAGTGTCCTGGACTATTAATCCAGAGTCCTGGACTAGTAATCCAGAGTCCTGGACTAGTAATCCAGAGTCCTGGACTAATAATCCAGAGTCCTGGACTATTAATCCAGAGTCCTGGACTAGTAATCCAGAGTCCTGGACAGTAATCCAGAGTCCTGGACTAGTAATCCAGAGTCCTGGACTAGTAATCCAGAGTCCTGACTAATAATCCAGAGTCCTGGACTAATAATCCAGAGTCCTGGACTAGTAATCCAGAGTCCTGGACTAGTAATCCAGACTCCTGGACTAATAATCCAGAGTCCTGGACTAGTAATCCAGAGTCCTGGACTAATAATCCAGAGTCCTGGACTAGTAATCCAGAGTCCTGGACTAATAATCCAGAGTCCTGGACTAGTAATCCAGAGTCCTGGACTAATAATCCAGAGTCCTGACTAGTAATCCAGAGTCCTGGACTAGTAATCCAGAGTCCTGGACTAATAATCCAGAGTCCTGGACTAGTAATCCAGAGTCCTGGACTAGTAATCCAGAGTCCTGGACTAGTAATCCAGAGTCCTGGACTAGTAATCCAGAGTCCTGGACTAGTAATCCAGAGTCCTGGACTAGTAATCCAGAGTCCTGGACTAGTAATCCAGAGTCCTGGACTAATAATCCAGAGTCCTGGACTAGTAATCCAGAGTCCTGGACTAGTAATCCAGAGTCCTGGACTAATAATCCAGAGTCCTGGACTAGTAATCCAGAGTCCTGGACTAGTAATCCAGAGTCCTGGACTAATAATCCAGAGTCCTGGACTAGTAATCCAGAGTCCTGGACTAGTAATCCAGACTCCTGGACTAATAATCCAGAGTCCTGGACTATAATCCAGAGTCCTGGACTAGTAATCCAGAGTCCTGGACTATAATCCAGATTCCTGGACTAATAATCCAGAGTCCTGGACTAGTAATCCAGAGTCCTGGACTAGTAATCCAGAGTCCTGGACTAGTAATCCAGAGTCCTGGACTAATAATCCAGAGTCCTGGACTAATAATCCAGAGTCCTGGACTAGTAATCCAGAGTCCTGGACTAATAATCCAGAGTCCTGGACTAATAATCCAGAGTCCTGGACTAATAATCCAGAGTCCTGGACTAATAATCCAGAGTCCTGGACTAATAATCCAGAGTCCTGGACTAGTAATCCAGAGTCCTGGACTAGTAATCCAGAGTCCTGGACCAGTAATCCAGAGTCCTGGACCAGTAATCCAGAGTCCTGGACCTAGTAATCCAGAGTCCTGGACTAATAATCCAGAGTCCTGGACTAGTAATCCAGAGTCCTGGACTAATAATCCAGAGTCCTGACTAGTAATCCAGATTCCTGGACTAGTAATCCAGAGTCCATGACTAATAATCCAGAGTCCTGGACTAGTAATCCAGAGTCCTGGACTAGTAATCCAGAGTCCTGGACTAATAATCCAGAGTCCTGGACTAGTAATCCAGAGTCCTGGACTAGTAATCCAGAGTCCTGGACTAATAATCCAGAGTCCTGGACTAATAATCCAGAGTCCTGGACTAGTAATCCAGAGTCCTGGACTAGTAATCCAGAGTCCTGGACCAGTAATCCAGAGTCCTGGACTAGTAATCCAGAGTCCTGGACTAATAATCCAGAGTCCTGGACTAGTAATCCAGAGTCCTGGACTAATAATCCAGAGTCCTGGACTAGTAATCCAGAGTCCTGGACTAGTAATCCAGAGTCCTGGACCAGTAATCCAGAGTCCTGGACTAGTAATCCAGAGTCCTGGACTAGTAATCCAGAGTCCTGGACTAGTAATCCAGAGTCCTGGACTAGTAATCCAGAGTCCTGGACTAGTAATCCAGAGTCCTGGACTAGTAATCCAGAGTCCTGGACTAATAATCCAGAGTCCTGGACTAGTAATCCAGAGTCCTGGACTAGTAATCCAGAGTCCTGGACTAGTAATCCAGAGTCCTGGACCAGTAATCCAGTGTCCTGGACTAGTAATCCAGAGTCCTGGACTAGTAATCCAGAGTCCTGGACTAGTAATCCAGAGTCCTGGACTAATAATCCAGAGTCCTGGACTATTAATCCAGAGTCCTGGACTAGTAATCCAGAGTCCTGGACCAGTAATCCAGAGTCCTGGACTAGTAATCCAGTGTCCTGGACTAGTAATCCAGAGTCCTGGACTAGTAATCCAGAGTCCTGGACTAATAATCCAGAGTCCTGACTAATAATCCAGAGTCCTGGACTAGTAATCCAGACTCCTGGACTAGTAATCCAGAGACCTGGACTAGTAATCCAGAGTCCTGGACTAGTAATCCAGAGTCCTGGACTAGTAATCCCGAGTCCTGGACTAGTAATCCAGAGTCCTGGACAAATAATCCAGAGTTCTGGACTAGTAATCCAGAGTCCTGGATTAATAATCCAGAGTCCTGGACTAGTAATCCAGAGTCCTGGACTAGTAATCCAGAGTCCTGGACTAGTAATCCAGA